>CP135563.1:6606325-6698603 GCA_032401905.1 Swietenia macrophylla | reverse complement strand
AGTCACGTGACATTGCCTAATCAATGTCAAAAAGAGGAAAAAAATTGTCCACCTCCTTATTTAAGGACAAAAGGGCATTTAATGAGTTAGTTGAATTCAGCCACAACTACGTAACCTTATGTGATGGATTTTGTTACAATGATTACATGTACGCGAAAGTCCTCCGGATATAGTCGCATGTATTAATTATATTAATATAATAAAATTATTAATTAATTATAAATAAAAAATTAAAATTTATTATTAATTTATTTTTAATTTAATTTATATAAAATTTTCTTTAACTTTTTTAATTTATGATCAACCTATAATTTTTTTTTTTATAAATTAAACGAGTTTACTGTATCAAATATATTGATGTGATAAAATTATTTTATTTAATATTTTTTCATATATATTATTACTTTAATTTTTTTTAATTCTTATGTTAATTTTTTTAAGTTTTACAATCATGTTTTAAATTTTTTATATTATATATTTTAAATTTAACGATAATTATTTAAATTTTTATATTTTAATTTTATACATGATTTATTTTAAAATTTTTATTAATAATTTTATATTTTATATTTTGTATTTTACGTATTACGTTGAGGTTATAAAATATATCTTAACTAAATTCTTATCTTAATATACTTATTTTGTCCAATCAATCGTAAAATTAATTATTCTTTGTTAAGAGTATTATCATCACAAACTCTTAAATAAGCTATATTTGTGCAAATTAATTTATGCAATATTATGTTATATATATTGTCATACAATTTAAAAATATGATAATAATATAATACTATCACATTAGTTTATATTTTTAATATTATTGCTATGTTATATCAATAAATAATTTATTTTTAAATGTGAGTATTCTTAGTAGAAAATTGGTCAATATTTTATTAAAATTAGTTCTATTGTATCATAACTTATATATATATATATTAATATGTCATTTTAAGTTGATTATTTATTATTAATTTATGTCATATTTTGAAAAAGACTAGAATCCAATATCAAATTCATAGCAAAAGAAGGGAAAAAAAGTATATAAAGTTAGTACGACAGTATCTATTAATTTAAATAGTTCTAAAATAAAAAAGAAATAACAATTTAAAATTCAAAAATTTAAGTTTTAAATACCTGAAAAAACCATATAAAATATTTAAAATTCAATCCACAAACTAAGACATGTGTGATTTTAAATGTCTTTTGGAAAAACATGTAATTAATTTTGTCTTTAATTTGAGAGTCTTAATAACAAAAAATTTATTTAAATATGAGATTTTTTCTTTTTTTTTTTAAATTCATGCCAATTCGAATTTGATAATAAATAAATCCATCAAAAATAAAATTGTATTTTTGTTCAGTCTTATTAAAACAATAATACATATTAAAAAAGTTGAAATACAATTATAAGAAAGCATAAATATGTATCCAATATCATCAATTATTGGTGTATACATGGACATGATTGATTTTTAAATGCTTGTCATTTTGCTTGTATTCAAGATAGCAACATAAATACATAAAAATAATAATAATAAAAGGTCTATTCCATGCACCTATTGAATAAAAGGGTTAAACTTTCTTATAGTAATATTATTAAAATAGTTTTATATTATTATCGATTTTATTAATATTTAAATATGTAGATAAGTCGAATTGGTTAGATCATTATATGGTCCTACAATTAATTAATTGTGACAAAAGTCTAAATACATTGTTTATTATTGTATCTTATATTTAAAGCAAATTAATTGTTAGTGTTGTCTTTGAAAACCCCACTTATATAATGTCATGATTAATGAGTTCATTATATCGATGATCAAATTATTTTAAGAGATTTAATTATTTATTTTGTTTGAGTTGTAATAAAGAAGAAAATTGGATATAATTTTTGCAATTTCGTGTTGTTTACCCTTCTTTCTTCATAATTTATTTCTTTCTCTGCCTAAATAGTATTATTGGTAGACACATTTTGTTACACATTAGCTTTTGTTTATAATATAAAAATATTATTAAACACAAAAAATATATATTTAATTTACTTAATAAAGTTGTAATAATAATAATAAATAATATTTTTAAGTATCTCCCATGATATTTGATAAAATTATACAATAAATATAAGTTTTTATAAAATTAATAGAAAATACTTTTTTATAGTAATATTATTATATTTGATAATTAATTGATTAATTAAAATAATAAAATAATTAAAATAACTTTATGTATATAAGTTTAAATTTGTAGTATTTTTTTTACATACTTATCTTAATGTTTAGAAAACTAATAGAAAAGATATTTTTAAATTTTAATATTTAATTTAATAAATATGCATAAATTATGTATCAATTTTAATAAGATAATATCCTAAATTACTTATTTGTATAAAATTATAAATTATTTACTTAGATAAAACATATAAAATTATATAATATGAATATATATAAATAAGTATTATAAATTAATTACTTGTATAGAATTATTTTAACTGTTATGAAATATTTTTATATTTAATTTAATAATAAAAATAGTTCAATAATCATTAAAATATTTTATAACAGTTAAAATAATTATATACAAATAACTAATTAATAGTACCTATGTATATATTAATATCATATAATTTTATATATATTTAACAAATTAAATAATTTATAATTCTACACAAGCAAGTAACTTAAGATATTATAATGTTAAAATTAACAGCTATTTTGGATATATTTTACAAAATTAAATTAAATGTTAAGATATAAAAAATATATTTCAAATTTATTTTTTATTAATTTTTTAAATTTCAAAAGAATTATGTAAAAAATAATACTAATATCTATATATATATATATATATTATTTTAGTTATTTTATTATTTTAATTAACTAATTAATAATTAAATATAAATTTATTATTATTAAAAAATATTTTCTATTAATTTTATAAAAATTTATATTTATTTATAATTTTATTAAATTTTAAAATAAATATTTAAAAATATTTTTAATAATAATAATAATAATAATAATAGGGGATAAATACAAATAGTACAGTATTACTAAATGCAAAAATAAATGAAGTGTCTGCTAAAAAAAAGTAATTTAAAATTCGTAGGCGGAGGAGGAATAATAACGTTCAACTCCCTAATCACTTAAAATTTATACATAAGGACTTAATTTGTTAATTTACGTTACATCGGTTCTTAATTTCTGTTAAAATGATAAAATTACCCTTACCATATTAAATTTTGCCCATACCTGTCTTCATGTTAGGTGATATTTCAGGCAATTTAATATGAATTAGGAGCCTATTTGACACAACTGAAAAATTGATGTCGTTGTTTGTGAAAATGTAAACTTTATGGGATACCTGAAGTTATTATCCTGTGTCAGAATAAGAGGCGAACAAATATTGTCAGGTAATTGTCAGTACTCATTCATCACTCTTCAGTCTCTCTCTCTCTCTCTCTCTCTCTCTCTCTCTCTCTCAATAACCAAAAAAAAAAATCAAAATAAAAATTAAATAACCGAATCGGATCAGCAACAGTTCCTTCTCTTCCCGTCTGAGAGTTTATTTGTCGCTTCAATTTCTGCGAAAACTCCTTTAACTTTTGAAGCTGAAAGCTGCATGATGCTTGAAATCTGCTTTCAGTTCTCGTCGAAGCACTTTCAGGTGAAGCGTCTCCGATGATCTGTTTCTGCATTTGAACTTATCAGTTTTTTATTTTATGAATTTTTGGATTTTTTACGAGTTTTGGAGCTCAAAATCTGTTTATTTGGTTCCGATAGGTGCTCAATTTTGTTTGCGTTTCACACAGAAATTAAAATTTGGTGGATTGTATAATTATTTCTTTATTTGTTTATTTTAGGGTCAAAACAGTTGGTCTGGCTTAGTTATAGATCTGATAAAAACTATATGTGTTAATTTTTTTCTAATTTATTTTTATTTTTTTGTTATTTTATAGCCTGATCATTCTAGGAATAAAGAAGGACACAAAATAATTTAAGTTTTTTCATTTTTATTTATTAATTTGATTTTTGGAAAATTGTATACGGCTAGCTTCAGAAAATGGACTATAGATAAGCTAGTTTGGAGGTGGATGAAAAGTATCTAGTAGTTGTTTTACTGTGTTTACTGCCAGTTATGGTAGCGTTTAATTCTCAATCTTGGTAAACTTGTTGTATTCTGTTAAATAAATTAATGCAATCCGCTATGAATTTACATTTATCAATATGTTAAACGTGCTTCAAACTTTGAATATTGTATACTCTAATTTCTATTTCTGAGGTAAGAATTTTGTTATTCCTATTAGGAAGATATGCATTTGGATGGTATGGAAGGCACACTCACAAAGCATCAGGAGGGTAGCGAATACTAGTCTCGGCAGTACTTGGCAATCATACATATGGCATCTGCCAGCCTAGGAAATGGGGGGGTGGGAAGTTCTAGGTCGGTTAATGGATTCAAGAGTTCATCAAGTTCTGTTGACTGGTTGGGGAGAGAAATGCTTGAAATGAGATTGCGGGATCAGGTGGACAATGATGAGGACAGAGTAAGTTGTTTATTTTTTAATGTTTATAGTCTTGCAGTTAACTTTCTTTTCTGTTATAAATGTGATTGGCTCATCTTCTTCGACTATCTACTATAAAAGTACGGTGGTGGAAGTGTGATATTTAAGGGCATTTTGCCCGGTTGAAATTGCTTGTTGCGAGCTTGAAAGACTTGACAACTTTTCAGTATTTTTCCAATAGCTTATAGTGTCTTGCACTATGTCATCTGTTGCAGGATAGTGAGCCAGATATCATTGATGGTGTGGGTGCTGAAACAGGACACATCATAAGAACAACTATTGGTGGTCGAAATGGCAATTCTAAGCAAGTAGGAAGAGATATTATTTGTAGAATACACTCATTTTATGTATCATAATTGGTAAATCTCTTACATGTTTTGCAATGGATGTTTTCTTTTGGCTGGCAGAAAGTCAGTTATATAGCTGAACATGTGGTTGGAACGGGCTCTTTTGGTGTTGTCTTTCAGGTAAGTAGAACTGTTTCATTGCTTCCAATTTCAACATTTTATTTCTCCCACTAGAAACTATTTTATTAAATTGATTTTATTTGCGTAGGCAAAATGTAGGGAAACTGGAGAGATTGTTGCTATCAAGAAGGTTCTCCAAGACAAGCGCTATAAGAATAGGGAGTTACAGATTATGCAGATGTTGGACCATCCAAATATTGTTGCCCTTAAGCATTGTTTCTTTTCAACAACAGACAAGGAAGAGCTTTACCTGAATCTTGTACTTGAATATGTTCCTGAAACAGTTAATCGAATTGCAAGGAACTACAGCAGGATCAACCAGCGGATGCCCTTAATATATGTTAAACTCTATACCTATCAGGTTGGTTGTAATTTGTTTGATTCTATGTTTGAAGGAATTAGGAGTTCTTTTTTAGAAAAATAACCTTTTCACTTTGTACTTTATTGTGGTGATTGCTTTTTACTGGCTAATGGGATATGAGAGTTGGTTCTGAGTGGCATCCCATACAATTCTATAATGAACATGCTATCTAGATGTTCATTATCATCAGTCATCATCATTCATCTAAAAGCTTAGTTTTTCACTTTTATGATCACTTGTTTTTTGATAACCAGATTTTAAATGACCACTAGGCATGGATTACTAAAGTGAAACTTTTTGCTGATGCTGTTGTATTACTACTACTATTACTAGTGTTATTGCTTTTTTTTTTCTGCTTTTCATGGCTAATGGAAGCCATTAGAGATACATAAGTGCATAATCTTTTCTTAATCAGTTGAATTCTAAGTTCGAAAAGGATGGATGAGTTTCCTTTACATGTCCAAATATTGCTAATTTAGTAGAAACCATATGATTGTGTGTTTATTTCTGCTGAAGCTATAGCAATTTTTGTTGTGTTTTCAGTACGTATCGATTTTTCACTGTTTACTGAGCTTATAATTTTATTCTTCTTTGGTGCAGATCTGTAGGGCACTGGCTTATATACATAATTGTATTGGTATTTGTCACCGTGACATCAAGCCTCAGAACTTACTGGTAAGCTTTTCTTAAAACACATGAAAAATTTGTTACATGAGACTTGTGTTTATGATTTTATTGCATGTTAGCATGATACTTGTTATTCTGAGTGCTTAGGTTTTCAGTTAAAACAATTGAACTCCTTTACTTAGTGTGGATGGTAGTTTTTTTATGTTCCCTGTGTAGAGTGCATCAGTTGCTGTAACTTTTTCTCATTTTGAAAACGAAAGTTTGTTCTTTTGGTTGATCAATTTCAGCTATTTTTTTCTTTTTTCTTTTTCTATAATTAAAAAAATGAGCAGTGGTGATATAACACGTGTTCACTGTTACTGACATGGTACACTGCCTTAAATTATGATATGACAAAGAATATCGAGTAAAATAGTTTTATTATAAATATTTATGAATATGCATGCATATATTCTTTTATATATGTTTTCTTATACGTGAATAATATCGGCATCCTCAGTTCTTAAAGACTATGAAACAAGAAATTCGTTCTTCTTATGCTAATTACATGTGTCATGAGGGATTTTTTGTATGAGCAACTTTATGCTTATACTTTTTATAATTGTAGCCATAACATGAATGCGTTCCTCCTTTCTGGATCCAACCTTATGGACATCCAAAGCTGGTTTTCCAAAGTTGCTCTCTGATGCATGGGGGTTGCTTTCTTATGGGTTTCTCTTTATCTTGGTTGACGGCATCTTTGGGGGTTTGATTTTTTTTCTCAAACTAGCATGTTTATTTGGTTCAATCTTGTATATGCTAGTCTTTGTTGGAGTTAGGCTTTATGTTCTCCCCTAGTTGTGATTTTCTGTTTGACTTTGTACATTAAATATTCCTTGCATTGTCAGGGTTTTATCATTAGAAAACAAAAATGGATGTGTTACTCTTGCTGTGCAGGCACAATGCTTAATCGCACCATGGTCAGTTTGCCTTGATTAAGTTTATCCTAAATAAAATGCACTCATCAAAAACAATACCTTCCACTTATTTAACGTTTCTATAGGGGCTAAATGTCTATGAACATTTTACCATGGTCAGTTTGCCATAATTTATTTCTGATCAGATAGACTGAATGTTCACTTTGATGATGATATATGCATGTCAATGTTCAATTTGTCATATTTTACTTGAAGTCAGACTCAGTTTTTAAATGTTGCTGTCCAGGTAAATCCGCATACACATCAGCTGAAACTTTGTGATTTTGGGAGTGCAAAAGTATTGGTTAGTTTACATGCTATACTAGTGCTTGTTGTTGAATCTTGTTTTCTTGCTTTTCCTGAGCTTAGTCTCTTTCCCGCCTTTTTTCATCAGGTAAAAGGAGAACCCAATGTTTCTTACATCTGCTCAAGATATTATCGTGCTCCAGAACTCATATTTGGTGCTACTGAGTATACAACAGCTATAGATATATGGTCTACAGGTTGTGTGATGGCTGAGTTGCTTCTCGGACAGGTTGTGTGACACAATGTTTTGCATTCTCATATAACCTTGTTTTTCACCATCTGTATTATTTTCTGCCATTAATGTATTCTCTTTAACTATTACAGCCTTTATTTCCTGGTGAAAGTGGAGTTGACCAACTAGTTGAGATTATCAAGGTAATGTTATCGGGGAACGCTTACACTTAATATTCTCTCTTTCAGTGCAGGAGTTTAATTTAGTCATGGTTGGGAGTAGGAAAACAGTTTGTGAAAGCTTACGAATTTGAATCAAAAGCATCAGCTTTGTGGACAAGATGAATAGATATTTAGATTTCACTTCTTCTTTAAAAAATTAAGTCAGAATGGATGCAGATCTGTTTTGGAAAGGTTGGGATCTTCTCTAAAGGAGTTTCTGTCTTCTAGCTGAAACTGTGCCATAAGGTCAAATCTTGTAACCTCAGCTAATGTCTCTTTCTATACTGTTTCTCAGGAAACATAAACAGGAAAAGCAGGGGAATGAAAACCTTTCTGGACTTACGAAACATAAAATTGAAACTTTACATACCTAGAAAGCATTTCTTACCTCTGATTCAATGTTCGACAGGCACACAAGTCAATGTCCCTAAGGATTATTTCATGATTCTTAAATTTCAGGTTTTGGGAACACCAACCAGGGAGGAGATAAAGTGCATGAATCCAAACTATACAGAATTTAAGTTTCCACAGATAAAGCCTCATCCATGGCACAAGGCATGTTTTTTTTCTTTTCTGTGTTTGCATACAATTATATACTTTCGAAATTAATTTTAAGAATTCCTAGCCTATACTGAGCATTGTTTTCAGTTAGAAGTCTTAATAGAATAATATGCTTGTACGTATGAATAAGATTTTTTCTGATATCATGTCTGTCAGGTCTTCCAAAAGCGTTTACCTCCAGAGGCTGTGGACCTTGTCTGTAGGTTTTTCCAGTACTCTCCCAACCTGCGATGTACCGCTGTAAGTTTATCTTTTTCATATATTTGGCACCCTTACCTGTTGTATACCATTCAGTAATAATCATTTGCTTTTAACTACGTCACTGCAGCTGGAAGCTTGCGTTCACCCCTTCTTTGATGAATTGAGGGACCCAAATACTCGCCTTCCTAATGGTCGGCCCCTGCCGCCTTTGTTTAATTTTAAACCTCAAGGTGAGTTTGACTCAATTTACGATATGATTTCCTCTATGTTGATTTTATGCTATGTATTTTATTAATTTTTTGTGGTAGAGAGGACACAAATTGATTTTGCAGCAGCATTTATAGGCAATGCATCAAGATATAAGCTTTGTAACAATGCTCACATAATCCCTGAATGGAATGGAAGAAAATTTTTAATTACAAGAATAGAAAGCCACAAAAGATTTAGCATATCCTTGTGTGCTTTCTGCATTTGCATTTCTTGCAAATTTTCCTCTGTACATTTTATTTATTTGCTCAATTGGTTTGAATTCTTTATTTGTGCTTCTAAATGTTTTAGTAATTGTTCTATGAAACCTTAATATGAAAGTGAGAAAAGATATATAATTTACTGAAAGATTGCACAAAAATTTCTTCAGAGTTATAACAGTAGGAAGTGCTAAATTTTAGTTTCACCATTGTGAAAATTATTGTCTTGGCTGCATGGTGCTTTTGTGTATTTACTCAATAAACTACTACTCCAATGGCTTATCAAATTTTAACATGATTTCTTATGTGTGCATTTTACTTATTTCTTCTGACGTTTGCTCCTTACACTACACGGCAGAGCTTTCTGGCATACCACCCGATACCATCAATCGACTTGTCCCAGAGCACGCTCGTAAGCAGAACTTATTCATGGCTTTGCACTCTTAGCAACTGTTACAAGTCTCTGCCACAAGTCTATTGCTTCTACTGCTTCCATCATGTGCCATTTTGATCTTCATATCAACATTTGTAAAAACTTGCCGCCCCTTTTCATTTACCTTGTCTTAGTTTCTGGTGAGGAAAGAGTGTTGCAGAAGGAAATATTTAGGACAGAATTTGGGAGACTACCTGAGGTTTCGAGTTTGTGTATTCGTGTTGTCGTTTGAAGCCAACTTATTTAACTTGTTCCTGCAATTTGTTATATCCCTGTTTTTACGGGTGATTTTAATGAGATGAAAAGTATGAGAATATCTGTAAAATTTTACTCTGTTGAGATTGTTTTTCTTCAGCTCTATATTATTCATCACTTGGATTCGAGTTAGGATAATTTGAGTGTGTAGAACAAACTGTTTTCAGTGGCATTTTAAGAGTTTTTTTTTTTTTTTTGTTCTGACTCTAACTGTCTACTAACATATTTGCTGGGGTTCTACTGAGATGTTACATAAGCACATTTTTAAGAGATTGTTGGTTAATTGATATACACTACGCTTTGTGATCAAGTTTTTCTGATATCATTGAGCAACCACTCTTAAGCTTCCTTTGGAATTGCAGTGAATTTGTTGTACTGTGCTTTGCAAGTAAAGTTAAAATATTTAGTTAAAAAAATTTGGTGTCATTAAATAGTAAAATGACATTGAGCGGCCACTCTTAAGCACTTTATCCTGCTCTTTTGTTATAATCTTTTTAACTTTCTGATTGTGATTTTTAAAACTGTTGTAGAAATTGTCAATTTATAAAATTTAAGAAAAAGTTTGGAATTACACGGAAAGAGTTGGATATTGTAATAAGTTAAAGACATGATACCGGAAGAGTTGATGGAGTTTTAAAAAAAAATACTGTGCAGATGAATGCGTCAGTTAAAGACATGATACCGGAAGAGTTGATAGAGTTTTTAAAAAAAATACTGTGCAGATGAATGCGTCGTAACTGTGCAGATGAATGCGTCTTAACATTGTTTTGTGTATGCGCGCGCGCATATATATATATATATATTATATTTAAAAAAAAATTAAAAAAAAACTATTTTACACATTAGGAGATGTGATATATAAATGACGTGATAAGATTTTTTGTTAACGACAAAAAAATTTATTTATTGGTGTTAAATTAAAAATAATAAAAAATAAATTTTATAAATTTTTTTTATCATCTTAATTAAAAATAATATTTATTTTAAATTTTTTATTTATTATTAATAAATAACTTTTTTTATAAATTAAATAATATTATATTAATATAATAAAATCATCTTTTTTAAAATTTTTTTTATCACACGCTTGTGTGCATCTAATAAAGTGTTCAATATAAATGTGTATGTGTACAGTGTCTTTTGTAATCACAAATTAGAATCAAGTAACATACTTTAATTATATTATAATAAATAAATTTAATAATAAAATTGCGGTAATATAATTTAATTTATAGTTTAAATATTTTTATTTTTATTTATAATTTATTTATAATACATTATTAATATGATTCATGTTAAAGTATTTAATTTTTTAATACATTTTATTAAATATTTTTATGTTATATTATGACACTATTTTTAAGTAATTTTATTTTTTATATAATTATTTTTATTAACATGCTCTGTGATTACTTATCTTAGATTTTATGATTTGGGAAGGAGGGAGGGACGTAATAGTATTAACAAAAAAGAGAGAGCGAAATAATTTCAATTATTATCTTTTTGAAAGGTTTAGAGATAAAATAAAAACCTTAAACCCTACGGACCAAAAAAGGCTTATTTCAGATTCCTGTTTTTCTCCTTTACCTTTCCTTCGTGGTCTTCTTGTTGAATAGACTTGACATTTTCTCTATTTTTAAAGGGCAGCGTTTCGATCCAAGAAATACAACGGAATGGCGTGTACAAGTTTTAGTCTTTCTCCCTCTTTAAAGCTTTTCAACTGCGGCAACAAGTGCTTTCAGTTTCAGAAGCCATTCGCGTCGTCGAACAATCTTAGTTTCTTTGCGGTACCTCATTTCAGGGTCGGTTCTAATCACCAGCCTACTAAAAATACGTTATTCGGCACGTTCAAGTGCGTTGCTCAGAATTCACAGCCGTCGGTTTCTACTGATGCACCCAGTAACAGCGGTAAGGAAGTTCAATTGATGAGAGTTTTGTGGGATTCTTTTGTAAGGAAGTTCAATTGATGAGAGTTTTGTGGGATTCTTTTGTTTTTTGTTTTCAATTTTTGTTCGAATTGATGGGTTTTGATATTTGGGTTTTATGCTCGTAGTTTTGTTGAATGGGTCATTGCTTGTTTTGTTTGATATATATGTTTTATCGATGAAAATAACGATATTTGAACTTTGTATCAGTTTTGAACTAGTTCATAGTTATTTTTTGAAGAGTTTTGCTGTAAATATTGTTGGATTTGTGAGCTCGAACGTGGGTCTTATGACATAGTGGATGAATTTGTGTTCATTTTTTTTTTATTTTGAAGATATATGTAGAAGGCGGAGAATATAGCAATTTTGGAATATTTTGACTCCAATGTGGAACTATGACTTCAGTTTAGCCTTTTGTGAATGGTGAACCAAAATGAAATGTGTCTGTTCATGTGCTGGTATGTTGTCTAATCGCTGTTCTTACGTGTTTGTTTATGCAACAACGAAAGAAACTTGGGGAAAGATAAAATATTGTTATCAAATGAATGAGTTTGTTATTATGTTTATGGATAAATTAAGTGTTTGTTATTTGCTAACGGTGCAGGAGGGAGAGTGGTTGTGTTGGTGATTGGTGGAGGGGGAAGGGAACATGCACTTTGCTATGCTTTGAAGCGATCTCCCTCTTGTGATGCTGTATTTTGTGCTCCTGGCAATGTGGGGATATCCAGCTCAGGGGATGCAACTTGTATTACAGACCTAGATATTTTAGATGGGGAAGCAGTGATTTCCTTCTGCCGAAAGTGGGGTGTGGGACTAGTTGTCGTGGGACCAGAGGCTCCTCTTGTATTGGGTCTTGCCAATAAACTTGTAAAAGCTGGGATTCCTACTTTTGGCCCATCTTCAGAAGCCGCTGCTCTTGAAGGTTCTAAGAACTTCATGAAGAATTTGTGTGACAAGTATGGAATTCCTACTGCTAAGGTTTGCGCTTTTGGCTTTCATGTCATTAGAAAGTTTCTTGTCTCATTGTTTCTTCCTTGCTCTTTTGGCTGTCAACTAAAATCTTCTCGCCCTTGGTCTCTTAACTCTCTCATTTCTGTTGAGAAGAAACACAATACTGATGTTTTGATTTATTGGTACAGTATAAAACGTTTACAGATCCATCTGCTGCAAAGAAGTATATTCAAGAGCAAGGGGCACCAATTGTAGTCAAAGCGGATGGATTGGCTGCTGGCAAAGGAGTTATTGTTGCTATGACACTGGACGCAGCATATGAAGCTATTGATTCAATGCTTATAAAAAATGCTTTTGGTTCTGCTGGGTGCCGTGTCATTATTGAAGAATTTCTCGAAGGAGAAGAAGCATCTTTTTTTGCACTTGTGGATGGAGAGAATGCCATACCTCTAGAATCTGCTCAGGACCATAAACGAGTTGGTGATGGTGATACGGGGCCTAACACTGGTGGGATGGGGGCATACTCTCCAGCACCGGTATTAACGAAAGAACTTCAATCTTTGGTCATGGAATCTATAATTCTCCCCACAGTGAAAGGAATGTCAGCAGAGGGATGCAAGTTTGTTGGGGTCCTGTATGCTGGGCTCATGATTGAGAAGAAGTCTGGCTTACCTAAACTAATCGAGTACAATGTTCGATTTGGTGATCCAGAGTGTCAGGTTGGTTAAAGGGCCTCGTAGAATATATATCTCATATGATGTGTCTTTAACTCACATATTGATTAGAGGGATGTTTCTTTTGTGGAAGAATTTGTTGTACCATGAGGTTTATATTTATTTACATATTGCTGTTTTTCTTTTTCTTTCATGTTATTGCATATTCTTAACTTAAACATCATTTTTTTCCTATTTTACTAGTTGGAGAAATCTGCTTAATTTTTCTTAAATCATGATGTATATTAATTTGAATTTTTTTTTTTTAACCTGTGTTTTGTTTCCCACTAATGATACAGGTCTTGATGGTGAGGTTGGAGTCTGATCTAGCACAAGTTCTACTTGCAGCTTGTCGAGGAGAGCTAACTGGGGTAACATTAAATTGGTCCTCACAGTCTGCCATGGTGGTAGTAATGGCAAGCAACGGATACCCGGGATCCTATGAGAAAGGCACTGTGATACAAAACCTTGACGAAGCAGAACAAGCTGCTCCATCTGTTAAGATATTTCATGCTGGGACTGCGCTTGACTCAGATGGCAACTTCATTGCAAGCGGAGGCCGTGTTCTTGGAGTTACTGCAAAGGGAAAAGACCTTCAAGAGGCACGAGATAGAGCTTATCAGGCAGTAGAGGAAATTAACTGGCCAGGAGGGTTCTACCGGAGCGATATTGGATGGAGAGCACTTCCCCAAAAGCAATTTGCTACCAAAAGAGTAAATTGATGTCCAGAATATACAGATGCCCTATTCAAGAACACATTGTTATCCACTCCTAAGGTTTGAAAATTTCTCATGTACGAAAGGAAAAAGTGACAATGTCGGCTTTCCAATTTTTTGAACCAAGAAGTCCTCTTTTTATTTTTATTTTTTGTGTTCTAACTTCCATCAATCAAAAAATGAAATTCAGTAGCTTCTAAATGATGCAGCACAGAAAGAATTACATGATTCACTATTTAGGATAGCGAGGCCGGTTTTCAATCTAAGCATGGTCTTCCTTGCACATTTTGTAAATTCATTGGCAGTAAATATTCCCATGTTAATATGTTGAGGTATGGTTGTGTGTTGATTCACCTGTGCTCTAACTAAATGTCAAATTCATTGGTTAAAATTTTGCTTTTGTGTATGCCATTGGATTAAGTTGCTGAGTATTTGTATTTTTTATCATTATTTTTATAGAGGAATTTTGGGGCTGTAGTGGTTTTATGAAAGTGGAAAGGAGTTTCATGTTCATGTGATCAAGGGTATGTACGGAACTATCAAACTTCGTTTTAATTTTGAAAATGAAATTGTTAACGTGTTTGATGCATAACAACTTTAATTTGGGAACTAATCACTCTTCTGAGATTTTAGTTTGAGGTTTGATGTTGATGTTGCTAATTCTCTAAACCATGTTTGTAAAGTGTGGTAATTCCAGGATTCTCAATTATACTAGTGAGAATTTCAAAAGTTCTAAAAGGATGATGTAAGATACTCCTTGAATATGGGATATTCACTCGAAGATGAGAAGTCACAAGTAACGTTGATTCCTGATTTTCGCCTTCTTTGAATCAGATGCCTTCGAAATGAATATCGATTAGAAGTATCGGTTACTGAACAAAAATCTTTTTCTGAGGAATAATTTAGGTATCAATTTGGCAATATAAAAGCCATGCCCCTAGTTAGAAGCCTGATTTCTACATATTTTGGTGAGGTTGTCTTTTAGTAGAATAATAAAATATAGTTTGGTTTTCTTTAAGCGATGTTTTATTCTTTTAATAAGTATAGATAGAATGCTAATGTTTTTGCATGATTCGTAAACCCAATATGAATATAATAAAAAAAAAATTTGTCGATTTAAATTTATACAAGATAATACTATTATTAAATCGATGATCTGATATGATATAATTAATAATTATATCGAATTTGAGCTTGAAGTTGTCGACATAAAAATTTATTTATGATATCATTAATTATTTGAGTAATTATATAATATTAGTTAATTTATTTTTTAAATAATTTTTATGTTTTAAAATTTTTTTAATTATATTTATTAATTTTTTAAAAATAATTAATTATATTAAGAATAAAATTGATCAATATTTGAGAAAATATTATCATAAATAATACAAAAATATATTAAATAAGTGACATGATTACAATATATTAAATTATTTAATAATTATGTCATGTTAAAATTTTTAATTTTTAATATAATTATTAAATAATTTGATTCGAGTTAATGTCTTTTAACTTGGCACAAATATAACATGACATATTATTTGAATTGATATCTCAAATTTTAAGTAATTATTTTAAATATTTTATTTTAAATGATGTGATATCTATTGAAAGTATAAATTAAATTACTAATTTACATATGAAGTAATTAATCGTACGTAAGATATCTAATAATTGCCTAATTTTTCTTCTCATATACACGTGTAAAGAATTTAAAATTATGTTGTTATATTTTAATTAGTAGTTATTTCAAAAAGGCAATATCTCATTAACATAATTCTTTGAATCTTTTTGAAATGATTGAAGTATGCTAATACAACTCTAATCCAAATTTTAATATTAACAGAGTAATTTGGGTATTTCAAGGAGTTATGGACCTATTTAATATAAAATGTAAACCTTATGTGGTTATTAAAAATAATACTAAATTAAGGGATTCAGATGTTATTATCTCCAAAGCAGAAGTTATTTCTCAATTTAGATTTTATCCCGCAAGAAATTCTATTTGAACACTTACCATTTCTCTGAGTAAATCACTAGGGGTTTTCTCGTCACCCACGCCCAACACAGACACCCCTATTCTTCTTCTGCCTCAAAAAGAAATTTTAGTATTTTATAGAACCACCCACATTTTCAAACAGCTCAAATGAAAATTTTTGGTTTGATCTTCTTGCTATTTTGTTGGGGGTTTAAACTCCTTGATGGCCATTTGGGTCCTACTGCTTCATTTTATGTCCAATCTCCTTAAGTTACCTTTGACAGGCTCAAAAAAATCGATTGAAAATTCCTAGAGGGATGCAAAACTTTCCTTCAGTGATCTAGAAAGATGACTGGGAAGGATCCAAATGTTACAGTCAGTCCTGATGAGTGATTTGCTCTAGAAGCTGTTCAGGTATTTTCAACACTTCTAAAAAGTGTTTTCGATTTTCGAGATTGTTCAATTTATAATAGAGAATTGTATAATCTTCATTTCTCGGAAGATATTTTGTCCCAACTATGTCAGGATATATTTTAGGGATTTAATATTTATCGTGTTCTGTCTGTCAGATATTAATCATACGGCTAGCTTTATTTATTTGTATTTATTATAGGCTGGTGTTCATGCTGGAGATGTCAGCTACATTGTTCTGTGGGATGTCACACTACTATCAATTTGTTTAGAAACAGTTGGTGGTGTTATGATGAAGATCATCCCAAGAAACGCAACTCTTTTCACTTCCAAATCAGTGGTTTTCTCGACTACTGCAGATGGACAGAAGAATGCTGAGATGAATGTTCTTTAAGGTGAAAGGGGGTTTGTAAGGGATAACAAATCTCTCGGCAGCTTCGGCCTAGATGGTATCCCACCAGCCCCACGTGGGGTTCCCCAGATTGAAGTCAAGTTTGACATTGATGCCAATGGAAGTCTCTCTGTCACTGCTGTTGACAAAGGTACCGGGAAGAAACAAGACATTACCATTACCGGTGCCAGCGCCTTGCCTAGTGATGAGGTAAGTTTGATAGTATCTAGCTAATTGGATACTTGTTTAGAACTACCCTAGTTATTTTTCATCTTGGTTTGCTTTCAGAAAACCAGTTGAGAACTATTACATAATTGTGTTTATAATTTGGTGCCCTTTCATGTGTGGTATGGTCTGAAAAGTTTTTTACAAGTTCCGAAATGTTTTTTGCGAGTTCCCTAATGCTTGATTCTTTGGATGAACCGCTCTGATATGGACTTCAAAGTTGCATGAGTTTCTGAATGATACAATTTCTTAAGCCGGGTTGAATAGTGCTGAAGAAATGTCTGAACTGAAATCTACAGGAAGAGAGAACCGTCAACGAAACTAAAAAGTTTGCAAAGGAGGACAAGGAACGAAGGGATTCCATTGACACAAAACAGGCAGATTCCGTTGTGTACCGGACGGAGAAGCAGTTGAAGAAGCTCGGAGAAAATCTTCCTGCACCAGTCAACGAGAAGGTTGATGCAAAAGATGAAAGATGCCATGGCTGCCCTAAACCAAGAACTGATGCAGCTTGGCCAGTCTTTATATAACCAACCGGGTGTCGGACCTGGACCTGGCGCCGAAGCTGAGCCTTCGGATTCAATCAACAAGGGACCTGACAATGATGATGTCATTGATACAGATTTTTTCTGAAAGCAATTAAGAAACTTATGTTTTCTTTTGATTTCTTGCCACCATCTTTATTGCATGGGAAGCGGATTCAAGTTCTTTTTTAGAAATGTAGAGGATATCAGACACAATATAGGAAACCCCATTTGCAAGCAAAACTAGTTTATGATTTTTAGATAGATTTATGTTAATTATTTGCAGAATATGATGGTTTTGATAAATTTAGGGAATAATTCTTTTTATATTTTGTATGAATTTATGTTTTTTTTTTATGCCTACCTTAAGAAATCCTTTTTTAAGTTTCTATAATTCAATTCTAAACAAAACTAATTTGTTTAAATCCATTTTCATAATATATTTATAATTAAAATCTCTGAATGTTTACAATTTTATATTCATGGACATAATTTATTCATTTGTAACAAGTAGGTCCTAATAAAATTGTAAAATTACCTTGTATTATTTAAAAGATCGCGTTTTTAGCATTTCATACAAATGAATATAGGTGACAATTTAAATGTTCATGTCATAATTATGTTGTATTGTATTGTTATCACGTTATATTCATATCATATCATGTTAATTTATTTAGTATCAAATAGAGATTGTCTCCACTTTTACTCATTTAATAATTTTATTAAGAATTAAAATTTTTATTTATTATTATTAAATAATTAAATATAAAAATATATAAAATAAAATTTTTAAATTACAAATGAATTAGTAAGACGTGATTACTCTAATAGCTAATCTTGTCATCTTATATTAATTAAAACCTACAATTTATGTCAATTTTTTGTTGGGTTGATAGCTCGTATTGAAAATAATCACCCGTCGAAATGANTTCATTTGGGTCGAGAAAAAACGGGGGTAACGGATGGAATAAGACGACAGGAGCGAGAACGGTCTTTTTCGGGCAAAGGGTTGGGCCGACGCGATTTGGGTTGCCAAACGCTGTGTTTTTGAAGCTAAATAATGGGAATAGAAGAAGGATTGGTCCGGTGAGAGTGGTGAATGAGAAGGTGGTGGGGATAGATTTGGGGACGACGAATTCGGCGGTGGCGGCTATGGAAGGAGGCAAACCGACGATTGTGACGAATGCTGAAGGACAGAGAACGACGCCCTCTGTGGTGGCGTATACGAAAAATGGGGATAGGTTGGTGGGGCAGATTGCGAAACGGCAGGCGGTTGTGAATCCGGAGAATACGTTTTTTTCGGTGAAGAGGTTTATTGGGAGGAAGATGAATGAGGTGGACGAGGAATCGAAGCAGGTTTCGTATAGGGTAGTGAGAGATGAGAATGGAAATGTAAAGTTGGAATGTCCTGCTATTGGTAAGCAGTTTGCGGCTGAAGAAATTTCAGCTCAGGTATAAGGGTTACAAAGTTGCTAATTTAGTGTTTTTGTGGTTATTGTTTAATTTTATTTGGTGGGTTGTTGCTTTTTAGATGTTTTGTATCGAATTTTATTTGTATTCTATTGCTTTGCTTGCCAAGAAAGTGCTATGTTTACATATTACCCTAATAGTTGGCTAATTTTTGGACTGATTGATCGTTGTGGTCTCTTTGGTTTTGTATTGAGATATTGAAATTTGAATTTTTGGGTGAATTTTAGATTTTATATTTGATAGTTTAGTTATGATTCTGTAGTTGGCTGTTTCTTGGCTGGAAAATGGTGTGGTAGTGAAAAAAGGTGATATCTGCATCTTGATGAGTTTTGGTTGGGGGATTTGGTTTTTGGATTAAGAATGTATGTTTGGCATTTGTTAAATGTTTCTTGTTCTACTTTGTTTACTTCTTTGCAGAGTATTATCACTTTCTAGCAAAATTGTTGGGGCAAGTGGTTATATCTTGATTGGTTGAGTGTGTAGTTCAAGCAGTTCCTTTGTAGGGAATTGCATGACAGCATTTAAGTCCTTTAAAGGTTGTTTTCAGCACGCACTCGTTCGTGTGTGTGCGCGCGCGCGCGCGCGCACAGCTCGCACGTGTGCTATACTTGTGAATAAATGGTATTCACATTCATGTTTATTCTTCAGAATCATACTTGTTGCCCATTAAAGTATGTACATCATAGTTAACTGATTTTAATTGATCAAAAGGGATTGTTACCTGATGTGATATACATGGACTATTTGCTGATAGGCAGTTTATTTATTTGTTTTCTAACTTAGGTCTTGAGAAAACTTGTGGATGATGCATCCAAGTTTTTGAATGATAAAGTAACAAAAGCTGTGGTCACAGTGCCTGCTTACTTCAATGATTCNCCGGCTCCTCAAAGCAACCATATTTGTTGTGACTACCAAGTCCTAAATAGTTCCTACTTGCTGAGTAACTTCTTGACTGGTAGAGACTTCGGCCATGTCCCGTTGGATTTCTCACCAAGTCGGCTGGCTGTGACAACGAAACAGCTGGCGAGCTGTGAATTTGGTATGAATGACTGTGAGGGTGGTGTTGGTGGTTGTTTGGGTAGTAGTGGTGTGGATGCTGGTAAAAATGATGACTGCTAGAACCGCTGCTTTGGTGGAGTGAACTGTTGAGATTGCAAAGACTAGGAGAGCTTTGAACTTTATGCATCAATAGTTTACTGATCTGGTATCCATCCATGAATATGAAGTCATGAGAAAAAGAATCAATAGCCTTGCTGTCGGGGGAGGGGGACTTTGGCGAAGAGCAAGCAGAAGAAATGCTGAGTGATGAATGTGTTGCTTTGATTGAGGTGAGTCTTCCATTACTAGTTGTACGAACTACGCCATTGATTGCATCAATGTAACGTTGTTCAGGAGCTGGGGGATCCACAGGAGCTATTGGGGTTTCGATTACAACTGGGTTGAAGGGAAACAAAAAGGCTCGGAGCCTTAAAGTTCCTTCGGTTTCTTGACGATCATATTCTTCAAGCATGTGCTTCACATCCTCATCAGTTCTAACAGACACCAAGGAATCAAGATCCTCGGGACTCAGCTGATACTTGAGGACCATGTCACCATCATATATTGTGCTAAGCTTCTTCATTAGCTCTTCATGTTACAAAGACAGAAAATGGGAGTGTCAAGTAAAGATTGACATAACAGAGACAAGACAGTGATTTGATAACACAATACATGACAGAAAGGGTTAAACGGACAGCAAAATAGATCATTCAGATGTTTTCATACTGCCGGAGGCAACACAGAACACTACACCGATGAATATTGGTGGGAAAACCTTCTAAATGAATAACAATGCATACATACAACAAAATTTGAATAGCCACCACAGCAAATAACAGCAAATGAAATCTAGCGGGTAAGGAAAAACGTTGCTATCTTAATTTCTGGGATTTATACCTCTGAAATTCTCTTTAACTCAACATATATCAAACTGTGAGGAAATCCCAAACAAGCATACAACATCACGAAAAACCCATAATCTTTATTACAGTTCCCTAGCTCATGTTCATACATTTAAATAATTTGAATATATCATTTATTTACACCTTATACTGCAAATACTGAACTGTATGTTATAAATCATTGATGAGAATTACCTCATTTTCATTCATTCTTACGTAAAGATTCATAAGAAAACCAGTGTAAATAAGCGATAGTGCATTGTAATTTCCAATTCATAATCACAAATTCATCATGCTAATAATCAGACCAATACATAATCATAAATTCATCATTCAAATAATCAGAAACATATACCCCAAGCAATTGGGAAATCTCCATTTCATACATACACAATCAAAATTTACCATAATTCTTGCAAATTCAATATGATTCTCACATAATTGACACAAAAAAAAGTACATTATTTACAGTTAAAACGGAAAATTTAGTAAATTTTTTACCAGAAAAATTGATGTCACGATGGATAGCGACGACACGTGTCTCACCACCCACATACTTGATGTGGCCATCGACAGCTCTGGGCAAAATTTTCCCGCCATAGCTGCACAAAAACTTAGCCCTGTTCTTTGGTGAATACAAAGACAACAATGTTTCATCCCCACCACCTTCACTCGCCATTGACATTATTTTTCCTCTGTTTTCACTATCCCACAATCGAAGTCAGCTTATTTATAACAAATAAAGGAAAATCAAATTTTTTTAAAAAAAAAAACCCAGGACGAGTTCGTTTATTTATCAAATGGGATGGGAACGAAACAATATATTAATCGAATTCTTGATGTATAACAGATGAAAAAGAAAAATTGAACAACGGGAAAAGAGGGAATTTGAAGAATGTAAAATGGGGTGAGAAAATTTCCGGGAAAAATCTAAAAATGGCTGAAAATTGGGGACCACCACAGATTGGATTTTGGCTGTTGGCTTTACACTCTTCAATATATATATAGATATATAGTTCTTTTTGATTTACCAGAAAATTTCAAGACAGGTACACTTGTGCTCGTGCCAATTTTACATTGCGGTTTGCATGGGAGGTTACTGCATGTCGAGTGCAAAAATACTATTATGCCCTTCATTGAGGACACACCCACACACACTTTTTCTTTAGCTTGTTAAGTTTTGCCTTTTTTTTTTCTTTTTTTTTTTTTGGTAATTCGTGATTGAGTTTTTAGGTAAATATAAGTTTTGGTTACAATGGATGCTTCTTGCCAAATTGGAAAACACTAACTCCAAAATATTGAAAAAATATTTATTTCCATCAAATATTCAATATTCCTCCCTCTCATACTCCTTTTTATGCTTGATATTCAATTCTTTCATCTCAATATAACCATACATTTTATGTCACGTTGATTATAAAATATTCATAATATTTTTAAAAAAATAATAATAATAAAATAATGCAATAATATTATAAATATAAATGTATGAAATATAAGATATATAATAATAATATAGTAATATTATTAATATTTTATATACAAGTACTCTAGTGTAAATTGATGTAATAATATTATAAAATTTTATATTTTTACAAGATTAAAGGAAATTAATATATATATATATATATATATATATGTACATATATTAAAGGAGTTTGTATCATTGATACAAAAAAAAAAAGAAAAAAAGAAAATTGTGTTTAAATTACTATTTGACCATGCAATTGATTTATCAATCAAAATTTAAAAATTTTAGTTTTCTCTAATATTCAAAATTTTTACTTAAAAGTGATCCATTAAATTAATCTATATGTATGACCTTTTTCTAAAGGAGGAAATTAACCTATATTTTATGACTTAAATGTGGAATATGTACCTAAAAGAGTAATTTTGTATTTTTAAATATTATTAAATTTAAAAATAGAGTACATGTATATATTTATATTTTAAAAATTTTATTATGTCAATTTAAAATATTTTTAATAAGAATTTAAAATAAAAAATAAAAATTTATAATATTAAATTTTTTATTTTATTTTTAAATTTTTGAAAAAAAAAAAAGTTTTTTAAATTAATAATAAAAAAATAGTACATAGACACACTACAGACAACCCCACGAGACTCAAACGATGCCTAGAGCAAATACGTCTTGTCGTTCTCACGTCAATTGATTGGACTTTACACGTGGCAACCATATATAGAACCTGGTCTGTTCGCTTGGGTCCCACTTAGGTTCCTGGAAAGGTGGGACCCTTTTATTATTCTCGTTGCTGACACGGCATAAACGTCGAAATTCCCACTGCCGGAGAGCACCTCGCTTCTTGTGAGTCCCAGACGCCAGTGGGCAAAATGTTGAACAGAAATTTTAAAATGGGGAAAATATCACTTAGTTCCCTTCCATTTTAGTAAATACAAATAAATATAAAGATTTTAAAAAATAGACACTTAACTTCTAACCACTCATGCTATTCGTATTTTGTAACGCATGTGTTGGTATTAACGTGGGCGATCACGTCATTCCACTCTCGTGAGAATTAAGTAAAGTAATATTTTTATTTTTTATAATTAATATTTTAATTAAAAATTTTATAAAAGAATTTATATCCATATTAATAAACTTGATAAGAGTTATGTCCAAGAATTGTATTGGATCTAGTTATACTTTGATGGGACGAGCTTAACCCCACTCTTGAACCCACATAGGCCTATTCTTTGTGGGCAATTTGATGCCACTAATCATGAGTAAACAAGTGCTAAAGTGGTTGTCATTATTATTATTATTATTATGAATTTGGGCACTAAATATTCTATTCATTGACAAAATATATGTTCTTATTTTTTTTATGTAAGAATGCAAATAATTAAATCATTCATCGTTCAAACACAAAGTTTTAACATGTAATGTAATGATTATTGATAGGGCTTTCCTGTGTGTCTCCACAAATAATACAAAATTATTATTATTATTATTATTATTATTATCTTTAAAGAAAACAAGTAATGAAATATTTTGATGGTTTAAAGGTACTTTTCCTAGTATATTAAAATGCATTTCCAAATTCTAATGCTCACAGGACTCAAAAATAACCAATTTGTCTTCATCATGCTGCGCAGGCAACTTTAAACTTTTCCCCGGGCAGCTTTCGATAAGCGATGATCCGACAAAAAGTGCTTTTGCCAGCTTTTGAATAATCAAAAAAGTAGAGGAAAATAATAATAGAAACACAATAATTTCTCCCAGCGTTACTACAACTACAGCCAACGCAAGTTCCAAGTTCAAAATTAGAATCTCAAATATAAAATTCCATGTTACTGGGTTTTTTTTTTTTTTTAAAAAAAAATCACTATTAAATTTAATAAAAATTATATTTGAAGAACTGGCCTACGCCTCTCAAAACCAAACCTGAGGCTCTCCTCATCGACAATAGAAAAGGTTTAAATACTTTATAAAATAACACCTGTTGAATGCGGGGTCGTAGGGGAATCAAACCAAGTACACTGAGGATAATGCAAACCGCCCAAATTGACCAAAGAACCTGTAACTTGAATGCCCCCCACAGTCACGAGAAATAATATGGCTACAACAAGAAGATATATGTTTGAGAAAGCATGTTATGAATATTAATCCACATCTTACAATGAAAAGATCAGTAACTTTAGTAGTCTACACAAGGAAAATAAACTCTACGTACAACAAAAGTAGCTTCGATTTTTTTGTCCTTAATTGTATTGCAATTAATGCATGATTTCTTTCTTATAGCTAGACAGCCGTTGTAGAATTTGGAGTAGAAACAAATATCCCAAGGCTCAGTTACTTCAGTTCTCACCTAGTCAACCTCTTGGTAACATTACTGAACATTGTTGCCTTTTTCTGCAGCTCTTATTCTCCCTAATTCCATTGCCACTTCTTTCATTGTAGGTCTATTCTTCCCATACGGATTTAAGCATCTTCTCGCGATGTTAGCAGCTGCTGCGATCTCTTCGTTGTTCCCTAGTGTTCTTACTTGATAATCAAGAATATCATTCAAACAATCCTCTTCCATTAATTCCACAAAACATGTTACCAGATTTCTTCCCTCTTTTGTCAGCATTGGAGATATTGGTTTTTGTCCGGTTAAAAGCTCAACAAGAACAACTCCAAAGCTGTAGACATCACTTTTATCTGTGAATTGGCTTGAATGAAAATATTCAGGATCCAAGTATCCGAAAGTTCCCAGTACTTTTGTGCTGACATGAGTTTGGTCTATGGCTATTGATCTTGAAGTTCCAAAATCTGCTATTTTTGCTCTGTATTTTTCATCTAAGAGGATATTTGTTGACTTGATGTCTCTATGGAAAATGGGTAAGTAAGCTGCCGAGTGCAAGTAAGAAAGTGCTTCTGCAACTTCTGTAGCGATCCGTAATCGCATTTCCCAGGTCAGGGGAGGCTCTTCAGTTTGATCATGAAGATACTGGGAAAGGGTTCCATTTGGAATGAATTCGTATACTAACAATGGAACATCAGTCTCCAAACAACAACCCAAAAGCTTGACCACATTTCTATGATTAATTTGCGAAAGAATTACAAGTTCGTTAATGAATTCTTCAAGTTTTGCATCATCTACAACTTTGGATTTCTTTACTGCAATGATTCTTCCATCCGCCAACATTCCTTTGTAAACAGTACCTTGGCCTCCCTGACCAAGAATTCGGTTGATGTTGAAATGGTCAGTGGCTTTGTCTAATTCATGGGAATTGAATATTTTGCATCTATCAACACTGCCATCAAATGAATTCAGCTGTTGTTGTAAATGTAAACCACCATTTCTTTTGAAATTTTCCTCTTTCTGCTTCATTCTTTTTCTTATTCCGATGCATATCCACCATGTTCCAATTAGAAGAAGTAAACCTCCAAGGCCTGTGCCAATACCTGCAGGATTATTAATCTATTCAAATTAGAAGAGATTAAGCAACTGAGCAGTATTTATACACCTTATCTTTCAATTAAAAGTGATTAAACCTTTGTATCAAAAAAGGGTAATAAACGATACCTAAAAGGATCATAGAAACTTTCGTTCTTCCGGGATTAATGCAACGGTAGCTTCCTTCATAGTTTTCGCAAACCAAATTTGAATCGCAAACGCTGGAATTTACAGCCTTACATTCATCAATATCTGTCACGAAGGGGAAAAAATTAAGTAAAAAAAATGAGAGTTCGGATTCAACTGCAAACCAAATATTATCGGCTCCTAACTACCGACTTTATAGGACACACACATGCCTACTGCACGAGTAATACATTTATCAAATTCAAAATAGATTCGACTGCCAAAACGCTCTGATGTGATTAATTTTTGGTTAACGAATTGATCAGGAAGCTTACCTTCACATCCTTGGAGAAAATAAGGATTTCCTCTGTAGCCTCCATTGCAATAACATCCAGCAAGTCCCCTGTCATCGGTTGCACAATGAAAGGTTGAATCAAAGCTTTGGAAATTCTTCAAGGATGAGTTGTGTATCCTCCAATCCAACACCACAGGAACTTGCTTCCAATTTTGAACATCTTTTGGACTCTTAAAGTTGTGTTCAAACCAACTTTTCTCTAGCAAAAATGCAGATTTGCATTCCTCCTCCTCCTGCTGGCTGCTGTTGC
Organism: Swietenia macrophylla; assembly: GCA_032401905.1. NCBI lineage: Eukaryota > Viridiplantae > Streptophyta > Magnoliopsida > Sapindales > Meliaceae > Swietenia > Swietenia macrophylla. The sequence goes on along the minus strand of CP135563.1, from coordinate 6,672,133 downwards.
CGCTTCTTGTTGGGTTATTTATGTTTCTTACAGAAATATTCAAACTCTTGAGAGCCCAAGGAACTCCTGTCTGACAACATTGGATGCCATTGCAAATATCATTTTCTGTCTTATTTTTCTCATTACAAATGGAGAAGCAACCGCCAATAACAAATTTGTCAACAGCAGAAGACATAAGTGCAACGTTGTTGCAACCGACGCCGGTGAATGTGTTGTGATAAAAAGAGTAGTAAAAAGGGAAATCTTCCAGGTTCGCCAAACTTACATTCTTTCTTATATCCTCCCGACAAGAATGAACCCCTGGTTGATTTACTCGCATGGTGGAATTTTCAAGTACGAATTCAAGCACTTCGAGGTTGATGCTTCTGAGAAATGGCTTGCTGGATCTGCAATCTATTGCATACAAATAACTGAAGTAACAATTTTTTCCAATTCCGAATGGAAATGGAATAGTGACATTGTTTCCACAATCGGTTGAGCAGTTTGGCTTTGTTAGTGATTTTGCCATTGATAATTTTATTGGCCATGAAAGCAGCAGCAATGAAACCTGAAGCAGAAACTGCAGAATCATTTTTCAATCTGTAAGTTTTGACCGAGCAAACTGTGATTCCTAGCTTGCTCTTTGAATTTAAAAGGAAACATGAATGACTAATTGATTTTTTGGTGAACATTTTCTCTCCTGTCTTTTTCTTAGAATGTTGTCTTTACACTTGCGTGGCCAAGTTGCACTGACAGTGGTTGGTAGCTTCCTGGCCTAACTTTTTTTTTTTTCTTTTTTTTAAAAAAGAAAATTATATTGATTGTCGCTAATCATGCTATTAACTATTAATTAATTAATTAATTTTAATATAATTATTTCTCAATTTTAAGTAATTCTCTCTAGATTTTTGTTAGATATTTTCTTGAATCATTGCATTATTTCCAAGTATTGGAATAAAATCTAAAAATAATATAACTCTTACAATATGTATTTATCTTTTTCCATAAAATAAAAAATTTCGTGCTGTCAAAATTATTGTAAGTTATTACAATTAATTTAAACAGTGATTTTGGACACAATTAAAGTATTTAACTTCTAAAATTATTATGATTTGAAAAATAAGAATTATAAAAAAAAAATCAATAAATAATGCAAATTTTTAATGCAAAAAAATATTTCTAAAAACAGTAAAATTATATTTTTCTTAATTAATAGATTTCACCGTACTCTTTTTTAATCTTTTATTTTACCTTGCAATATTTTTATTTTTTATTTTCTGTTTAATGATGGATTCTTGCTCTTAACTTTTATAGCATAAAATTTCTATAAGTGAGCTTTCATAAACACTTTTGGCAGAATTAAATATGCATTGAAAATAATCAATAACCTTTTTTATTCCTTACTGGGGAAAAAAAAAATAAAAGAAAAGGGAGCTCCGATCGTGAAAGCAAGAAAATGTTTTGAATATTAAAAAGAAAAGAAAAGTAAAAGGTTGTGTAATCTATTAATTAAAACAAATAACACGTTCATAGATGGGACGGTTCGAGAAAATTAGGGACTTGACCAATATTTTTCAAGTTTATTATTAATTAATCACTCAAATTTATGATTTGTGAGTCAATTAATTTGGGCCCCAAAATTTTCTCTTAAAAATATCAACGTGGCTTTTTGCTAGCTTTGATTATTCAAAAAAGTGATGGAAAAAGCTTTGATAATTGCATGCATACTCTTTGAACACTAGAAAGAGGAATGCTATTGACTTCAAACTGTGTACATGTTGCTTTCTGCTAATTTTCTTTCTTTTTAAATCATGTCATTGGCTGAACGACAAAATTGACTGTCAAAATTAGAAAGTTGTAAAGATATTTAATTTTCTTGTGGAATATCATTGCATAGGTTTTTTTTTTTTTTGTTTTATATCACGACACAATTCTAAGCATTTAAACCATTCTAGAACATCTATGATTACAAATATTATAATTAAAAAAGTGAATAAGTTGAAATTTTAAGAAAATAATACAAATTATAGAATTATAATTGTAGGAATCCATTGTTGTCATAATTACTCAATGGAATCATTAGATTTATTTTAATTACAGATCATTCATTCTCTTATTTATAAAAGTAATGGGAAAGTATTAAATAAGAGAAGAATATATGTACTTTTAAAATAGGTCATGACACCTATTCATTGCAAATAATATAATTATTATTATTTTAATTTTCTTTTGGAAGTGAACTACAAAGAACGAATTGTAAATAATATAATAATTTTATGAAAATTATTAAAAGTATAGAATTAGAAGCCAAATTAGGTGGGCAACATGACTGGAAGGACGAATGAAGAGACAATGATAAAACGAGTTCCAAGTAGGAGATGACATAATTAAGAGGAAGTTTTCCGTTTATTAATTACCAAATTAATTCTTATCTTTGAACAAGAAAAGTAAAAAAAAAAAAAAACACCGTGAGCATAGGACAGCACACAATGCATGTGCTTATTATCCGCTGAGAAGTCCAAAGAAAGGATTTGTCAATGCAGACATTAATATGGAGCCGGCAGAGTTTAATGCCGCCATGTCAACTTTTTCAGTAGGAAGATACAAGAAATCATCAGCTTCAGTTCTCTCAAATCCGCAAAGCTCGAGAAACTCAATTCCTCCCCTTAACCTTCCAACCCTCGCCTGTTCAGAAATTGTAAATGAATAAGAAAAAGTTGTTGAGAAATAGGTAGATGAAAACTTGGAAAGATAAATATAAAATCATAAAGGATATATCTAGCAGAGCTAAAACCAGTCAAGTTTGAAGAAAAGGCTATATGAGCGGTCTTCTACTACAATTTTGTTATTGAATCGACAGAGGAATAGAAACAAGAACAAAAAACTAATCCAACTACAATTAGGGGGAACAAAACTAACTCCAAAACTAGCCTATCTCCTCCCATGTCAAATGATTCCTTACAGCGCTTGAAAGAAAGTAAAATCAAAGTTTAAGAAATACCCTTTCTGAATGTGTCTGATAAAGTTTGCTTGGAAAAACATATTGGTTGTACGAGTTGAACATTGTGTTAATAAGTAAACATAAAGTTCCTTTGAAATTGGAAACTTGGATCTATAAGGTAAAATGAATGGTGGTAGAAATTCATTGATTCTATAGATTAAAATATACTTACAATCAGTAACAAATGCCAGTACGAAGTGCCTTACCTGGAATAATGGGTTGGCAAGTCGAATCTTCCTGTATTTTTCTTCATTTGGATTCTTAAAAACATTTCCAACATATATCAAAAGAGTTTGGTAGGCTCTTTTGACTCTGGCATCGTCACCCTACACCAAAAATCAATAAATAAATATTTTTTGAAAAGGAGAAAAAACACTATTGATAGTAATATTTCATTTGACATTGAGGTGCAACTATTGTAAGATAGAAACACTAGTTGTCAAATATTAAAGAAAAAATGACTGGTTCCTACTAAAAGAAATTGTTACCAACCACCTTTTTAGCTTTGTTTTCAAAACACAAGAGAAGCATCACAATCCCATACGAAACCCAACATGTCCAATACAAGAGTAGCACAAGTTTGGAACTGGAAATATGTAAAGCCTTAAGAATGATGTAGAAAGTCCAGAGTACAAAGTCCAGTTTTAATATAGAGTTCATGTTATCTGGTGCTCCTGATTCATCTGGATATCTTCAAGTACTTATTTCCAATTGTGGTTAGACGTGAATTTCATGCAATTCTACTGAAATTTGAACCTTGCAGAATTCATCATCATTTTAATAAATTTCAATGTGTAGCCATGCAGCTAAATGCAGGACTGACTTCCCAATTCTTCTCTTGTTAAGAAAGAGATGTCATTTACCTCGTGATTACGCTTGAGAGACCTTAAACATTCTCTCATATACTCTGCTTTTGAGATAGTCATACCAGGCAAAGAGTTCTGCAATTTTAACGGATCCATAGCACATCAATGTCAGCTTATGTTTCGCATGAAAGATATAAATTTCATGAATTTAAGAATTTTTTTTTTCAACCATACCACTTTATCCTGCAAAATAGGATTTGAAGGGTTTACAGTTGTGGGGTTTTCCAATGCGAGTCCAAGCTGCTGCCTTCTTTCAACCTGTTAAGACATCCCCACAACTTTTAGAGCCACAGAGCAGTTTTGATAACGTTAAGACTTGGAATAGCTGTCCCTTAAAATGGAAAAAATAAAAAAAAGAAAATTTTTACTTACATTTACATTATCGGTACCATATGATTTATTATGATCATCACTCCTATGGAGCACTTTATATAAGCTGCAATTGGTCTGGGTATTTGCTTATTTAGGATTTATTATCTGTTCACCAATTAATTTGAAATCTCTGATCCAGTTCTATCCAATTGAAAGAACTTTCAAATAGCCTTTTCTCATGAAGTTTTTATATTTCTTCACTCTTTTCCATGTTTTTTACGGTAGCTAGTTATCCCACAATCACAAATAGCATTACTTTTGAAAATTTGACACAAAATTATGTTGCCTGCCAGGTAACGGGCTCATAAATTAAAAGAAAGTTTTTCAAACTCTAACATAGAAACTTCCGAACCCTTAGCTAGTATGCCTGGAATCTGATCTTCAAGCATTCACACAAAATATATACAAAATGTTGGTAAGAAATGATCGACACCTTATCCACTTCTATTTTCTTTCGAATTTTCTCCCTTGCTCTTTTTTCTTCCTCTTTTTCGGCTTTCCTTGAGGCTAAGAAGCTGAAAAAATAGATTGCATCCAAAAGTCAAAAGGAAAACAATACGATATATTAGAAATGAAAATGGACGCAAAGCCATAAAAATGGCATATAATCAACAATTACTGGAATAAGACAGACCGTTTCCTTTCGCTTTCCTCTGCAATTTGTTTTGTCTGAAGTAGTTCCTTCCCTGCTCGAATCCTTTCCTGTAACAGTGTAGCAATAAGATAAGTAAACTAGAAAACCTTGATGATGGGAAGCAATAGCTAAGAAAAAAATGATGCAAATGCGACAAAGGTGAACGTACTAATCAAAGCTCCTAACAATACCCTTACAATGCCGAATTTGTATTCACAAGAAATTATAACCGATGAAGTGTGGCCCAAATAAAGACCAATTTAGGTAACAGCATTGTTATCTTCAAAATATTATCAAATGTGGTCCGCAAATCGTAAAGAATGTAGCTTTGGCATTCAAAACAATCCAAAAAGAAAAATAATCTTAAAACTTAGAAAATTTCCACAAATTATCTTTGTGTTGTTTTAATCCTTGGAAATGGAATCCATATGATCCAGATTTCATTAAACATTGTGCAAAATCTTAATTACTTGTCATCTTCATTAGAAAGGAACAAAAATTAGCTCCTATTAACCAAATTCTGATTGCAATCTCAACAATTAAACCAATGCAAAAATAAAAAATAGTGACTTTGGAACACTACCCAAAAGTTGGTCAAGTTATCTTACTAATTCTTGTGCATATGTATTTTAGACAGAGGGAGAGACAGCGTGATTTAGGCCCATCTGGTCCCCTAAAACTATAAAAGAAATTATAGATAAATGACCTATTGTACAACTAAAGGTAGACATAGTCTAGAAACCACCTTCTCCCTATCTCTTTCCAGTTTCTTTTCTTCTTCTTCTTTCCTCTGGCGAACTCGATTCCTGGGAATGAGCAACAGTAGTAACAACGAAAATGAAGGAAAGGGGGAGAATGTTATGTCCAAAAGAAAATGTAAGATATGAATCCAGAAAAATATTGAGGGGTCAGGGACCAGAAAGAGTCTAAATATGCAAGTATGAACAGTGAGAGAAGAAAAGGCTGCAGAGGTTTTCATCACAAAGTACAGTATTAGAGGAGAAAAGAGAGAAAACCAAAAAAACCTTATTTCCTGTGCTTTCTTTTCCGCTTCTTGTGTGGTGTCATCTGGTTGAGGAGACTCAATTTCAATGTTGACTGCTAACTGAATTGAATTGAAGAGATGAGACAAATATCCCCAGGACAGTACAAGAAAGAGGCCTTTTAAAGTTCATATGCAACACTATTTAACTTATGAACCTAATAATCTATCTTATTATGTCTCCAAAACCTTCCAAAGAAAATGCAACTCTCCAGTGAGCATTATAAAAAATCATTATAGAGCTTCAAATTTTGATAATATACACCAAAACAGAAGAATAAATGATATATAAACAAAATGTAAGCTATGGAAATTATGAAATTCTATAAGGCGATTAAAAAATTAGCAAAATTGGCTACTTGAGAGCTCTTTGTGCAGAAAAAAGACAATAAAATAGTGGAAACATTGATTATATATTATGACCCAAAGTCTAAAAATATGGCATGCCTTCATCCGAATAATAGTTTTGCCCAAGTCCTACATTTCTCTAATTCTGAGGTCTGCCAGACAGAGAGGCCCAAAGACCCAAAGTAACCTCTAACAGAGTAAATAAAAAACAATATCATGATACAATATTGGTGCAAATGTTGGTTGCTGGTTCTCATTGTCTGATTTGTAGCTTCAATTGTTTAAACTAAATTAACTTAGTGGAGCTAGCTCTTCTACTCTCCATCAGTACAACATAAGAAGTAGCCATTGAATTAGACGTTATCCATGGACATCAATATAAATTATAAGAAAGAAAACATAATTTTCGGAAATGAAAGATCATACAAGGGGCATCTCATCAATGTGTGCATCATTCTCATGATCGATGATCCAATTCACAGCGTTCTCAAGGCCTGCATTTCCTGGAAAGAGTAAAAGAAAATTCAATTTTCAGACATGAAATTATCACTTGATATGCATAAAAATTAAGCCTAAGATACATGCATATTATATATCTAGCTAGGCTCACCAGAATAATGAAGTGCCCGCGCTGCCCGGGCACGTGAGAATCCAAATGATTCCATCTCCTTGAGCAGTTTCTTGTCTACTTCCAGAACATTCATCTCTTCTACTCGTTCAATACAAAATGAATGTAAAAATTATGCAACTCATAATGTTCAGAATCAAGCAAATTAATAATTCAGAGTAAATTATCTTCACAACTAGAAACAACGAGAGTTCAATACAAACAACAACAAAAGGTGTAGAATTCTTTGAAAATAACTATAAATTAAGAACGAGAAAATCATACCATGATCGGACGCCATTGAATTTGAAGACGAGAGGTAAAAATGGGAATTGAAATGAGATTTAAAAGGCGAGGAGATTTTTCCACAGAAACCTTACAATCGAAGCACTTGCGAATTCGGAAAGCCATTGAAGATTCTTTACTGATTCAAACCACCAGAAAACCCTAGACCCAATTTTGATTCTTTCTGTTCGCTGCCTTGCTCACTTCGCAAGAAAAGAACTTCCTTTGCCTCCCCTCGACAGTTGAACTTCTAAGCGGTGCCGTTTTTGCAAAATTGGCGCCAAATCAATTAATGTGAATTTTAAGAATTTTAGATTTTTATTTATTAATATATCTCAAAAAAAATTATTATTAAAACATAAATCATAAAAAAAATTATTACAATAAATTAACAAAATAATAATGTAATTTCTTGATGGTTATTTCTGCATAAAATGTTTAATGATTCTCGATAAATAAAAAATTAAATTAATTAAAAATTAACTTAAATAATTATATCTCTTTATGATAGTATGACTACTTATACAAATTCATCTATAAAAATTAATTTGATGGGATTATATCATCACTATATAATCTATAATTTAATAAGAATTAAAAAAATTGTAGTAAAAATATAAAATCGCTACATCAATATATATATATATATATATAATTTATATAAAAGTTAATATTCTTACTATCACTTTGTTTAAAAAGACTATACTATTCATCTAAAAAATTAATATATAAATTTCATAGATATACATGCGAGTTATATCCACTTCTTCAAATGTAGCTTATCTAGAGTAACATATCCTTCAAATTAAGGGAAAGATTATCCTCCAAAAACCTTGAGACATGCAAAATTTTTGGGTCCAAATTTCTCATTTTACTCGTAGATTCACTTTGTAACAAAAAGAATAAATAATTTTCAAAATTAATATTTAAATTTAAAATTTTTTTGGCTCAACTAATAAGATATTATTCGCTTTATATTTTAGTATCCGAACAATACCTTTTAGTTATTTTAAAATCGTTTGTGTCAGGAACAAAATTGTTAAAGGCTATATTTGATCTATCGTATCACTTTAAGCTGCGCCAAAGTAAATAATGTCATACTAATTGAGTTATATTATTAGAAATAAAATTAAAGTAAGTTTGTCCAATAAAAAATAAGACTTGAAATTTTTGGTATTAAGAACAAAATTGCGATGAACCAAATTCGCGGATAAATATTTTATCAAAATGAACAATATTATATTAGTTATACTAAATCATCGGACATACTTAATTTCTAGGGTTAGAGTTGTTAAATATATTGTATTTATGTTGCATATTATATATATATATATATATGCTAGTTAAGTATAATATATTTGTGTTAGTTAAATATGTTAAATTTATGTTAGAATATTTTATACTTATGATCTAATATTCTCTAGTTAATTCTGTGTTCCTGTAATTAAGTAGTTAACTCCTATAGTTCTCCTCTAATAACTATAAAGAGGGTGTTCTCCCATATCTTGTAAATACCAAAAAAAAAATACAATTCATTTTCTCATATTTTTTGGAAGCATTTATTTTTACATAACTCAATTAAATCTCAATGATACAATAATGATATGAAATTAATTTTTATTCTGGAAATAAAGAAATTAGGATTTGATAGTATACCAGACTCGGAGAATCAGTACAAAATTATAGCATGCATTATTCTGTTCTTAGATTGGTTAATCACAAGTGTTCGACCTCTAAGAGGGAGTAGTGTATTCAAAAGTAGAACTTGTTGAAATAGAGAGAGACCATACCCGAAGTCTTAGTTACTTCAGTTCTCATACACTATAGTTCTTTAGACTTTTGCTGAACATTATTGCCATTTTATGAAGCTCTTATTCTCTCCAATTCCATTGCTACTTCTTTCATTGTAGGTCTTTTCTTACCAATGGGATTTAAGCAATTTTTTGCGGACGTTGGCAACTGCTATAATCTCTTCTTCTTTTCCCATTTGTCTTACACGAGCACCAGGAATATCAACCAAACAATTCTCTTCCATCGAAATCGCGAAATATGTTTGCCAAATTTTTACCCTCTTCGGCCCATGTTGAACATATTGGCTTCCGCCAGTTAAAAGCTCAACAATGACAACTCCAAAGCTATAGACATCACTTTTATCCGTAAATTGGCTGAAAAAGGAAGTACTGTGGATCCAAGTATCCAAAAGTTCCTTGAACTTGCGTGATGATATGAGTTTGATCTGTGGCAATCGATCTTGAAGTTCCGAAATCAGCTATTTTTGCTCCGTATTTCTCATCCAACAGTATATTTGTTGTCTTGACGTCCACATGATAAACGGGCAAGTAAGCTGCCGAGTGCAAGTAAGAAAGTGCCTCTGCAGCTTCTGTAGCACTTCGTAAACGAATATCCCAAGTGAATGGAAGTTCTTGGTTATGATCATGAAGATATTGAAAAAGAATTCCGTTGGGAATTAATTCGTATACTAACAAAGGAACATCAGTCTCCAAGCAACAACCCAAAAGCTTAACCACATGTCTATGGTTAATTAGGGAAAGAATTACAACCTCATTGATGAATTCTTCGAGCTTCCTTCATTTAAAACTTTGGATTTCTTTACTGCAACGATTCTTCCATCTGCCAGCATTCCTTCGTAAACAGTACCTTGGCCTCGCTTGCCAAGTATTCGATTCACATTAGAATGAACAGTGGCTTTATCCAACTCCTTGGAATTGAACAGTTTGCTTTTGTCATCATTGCCAGCGAATGAAGTTAATTGTTGCTGCAGAAGTAAACCACCATTGCGATTGAAGTTCTTCTCCTTCAATTTCATGTCCTTTCTTTTCTTTGTTATGATCCATGCCCAACATTCTCCAATCAGAGGGAACAAACCTCCAAGGCTCGTGCCAATACCTGCAGCCGTTAATATCTTTCTATTTAATATGATTATGACATGCATGCATTGCGTCTGATATGAACTTTGTATTGCAAGTTCAACAAATTTCCAATCAAGCAGTAAAAGTGCTTGTCTTATTTTAGTACAGCTGACCACTTCGTCAGATTTTATTGGAATATATGTCGAAAAAAGGGTAATAAGGCATACCTAAAACGATCGACATTTTGGGAATGCAATGGTGGCCTCCTACATAATTTTGACAAGCCATATTTATCTCGCAGATGTGAGGATCTCCACTTTCACATTCATCAATATCTGTCATTTAAAAGAAAAAAAAGGTCAATGGAATTAACAAGCAACTATTTGAAATTCAGTTTCGCTAATTAGGAACGTGAGTTTTGAGAATGCTTTTTAATCAAGAAGCTAATAACCTTGACATCCCTGAAACAAATAAGGATATTCCTTGGAAGCCATCACTACAATAACATCTCTTTAAGTCCGGTTTCTTTATCAGTTTCAAAACAAGAGGTCGATTCAAATGTTTGAGATATATTCATTGCTAACTTGTCGTAAGAAGAATTGGACAGCCTCCAATCCAATAATGCCACAGGAACTTGATGCCAATTTTGTACAAGATCTTTTGAACTATTAACGTTATTTTTAAAGAAGCCCGTGTCGACCACAAATGCATACTTTTAAATTGAGTATAATATCTTAAACAGTAATGTTTGAGCTTGTTATCATTGCTCAATTATAATGCATAACATACCCAGATAAGATTTTTGTAGATTTTTCATACTTTCCCATCCACAAAAAGTCATATCACCTCCCATAAACGGACATCCGCTAGAAAAGTATGTATTTGTGTGTGCGCCCCTCCTGCCCGTATTATATATTATATATTATACAACAGCTCCAAAACTGGAGCAGGCAACAAACAGTACAGCAAGCATAGTAAAGCAGCAAAAAGGGTATCCATTTTGTTTGGGCTCCACTTGGGCCGGATTGTTTTCAGCCCATTTTCCGAGAGCTCTACTGTCCAATGACACTAAGTTCATATTATTGTCACGAATTTTGTTATCATGTAAATTTGTCAATATAAGTTCTAAAACTAATAAAAATTATATATTAATAGATAAATTAGATTAATAAAACAATAATTATTTGTCACCCAACAATCTTAATTAGTATTATATTGATTGAAATACAAATTTTATAATATAATATTATTTTTATTATCTTTCACCTGCACTATGATAAAAAAAAAACAGTCTTTCTATGGTATATATGAACAAGCCTTCCTCAATGTATGGCCTTATTTACCCAATATTTATGTATACAAACAAACCTTTACAGAATAATCATTTATTTATTTATTTTTTGTATGAATTATAGATATTATTATAATTGGTCTGTCATTGGATGTGGATAATCTGCCAAAAATTGGATCACCAAACAAAAGAATCCAATGTGGAAGTCTTGTATGCCTACCGAAGGATGTAGACATATTGATGGCTTCATGACCATGACATGTTTTGGACTATTCATTTACATGCATACAAGACAAAAATTAATTAATTTAATGTACTTTTTTATAATTTCAAAATTTCTATGAACCAAAGAAATGAACAAATCTAATTGGGATACCTAATTTAGAGATTTCATATGTCCAAATCTCTTCCACGTATTATTATCACAATAATTGTTATTTGACGTTAAAATATTAAAAAAAATAAAATAGAAAAAATATATCATATCATTCTTATATCGAATTGTTTGCACTATAATTCATGTATTTTATATTCAAAATTTTCAGCTCGTATATTAATTATTTTAAATTTTACGTTTAAATTTTGTGTTAAATAATATAAAGTATATTGTAATTGTGTTAACTATGCCCAAAATTTCTTAATCTTTGAATATGTTCACTTGTCTGCAAATAACACTTGAGATATAAAGTATAATATATTAAATTTATAATTTATTTTATATTTATTATTTATCATTGATTCAATAAGTATGTAATTATAGATATACGTTACAAAAGTTTTCAGTCATTAATTTAATCTACTGGTTTTTTTTTTATTCGGAAGTGAGGTACTTCAATTTATCTTCACCCGCAATCAGAATCCAATGATGAAAAAGTACTGCATTGAAAACATAGGACCAGACAAAAGAAATGAAGAATAAAAAAGAAAAGAAAGTGATTATCTCAGCTGACTTTTATGATACAAAAGAAGAAAACCAATTCATCAAATAATAAAATAAATAAATCTAATTTAATATAATACACCATTGATGTTCAACTTTAAGTTCATAAAATTTCAATGGAAAACAACCAAAATTTGGGGCTGAAAATTAAGAAGAAGAAACAACTTGTAGAGTTTCAGTAACATGAGATCATGCAGAAAAAAATAATAATAATAATAAAAAACTAGAGCCCAAAAAGCTTCTTACAAGCTTTAAGGATCTTGCTTTTATTCTTCTTCTTCTTCTTCAGAATCTTCACAGAGCTTGTTCTTCGCATTTCAAAAACTTCACCATCTTCGTGATCTTCAATGGGCGAAGACAAAGTTACAGATTGGTCATGGATCCTGCAATATCTTTCAGAAACAGAAGAAGATCTTCTCATGGAGAAAGCTCTTTTGACAGCAGATTGAAGTGCAGAAGCTGAAGAAGAAACTGAGCTGTTTCTGCTCAGCTTTATCTGGCTACCAAATTGCTCTCCAATATTATTTTTGTTGTTGTTGTTGTATTCTTTACGATAATCTTCTTCTTCTTCTTCTTCTTCTTTCTCTAAAAATGAAAATGAAAATGAATCCTGTGAATTGTTGTTGTTGTTGTTTACAGAATTGTTCTTGCTCTGCTCTTGGTGGTGTTTGGTTTCTGGGATTTTGGTTTTAGGGTTTGAGGTTTCAGAAAAAAATGATAAAAGATCCGATGAAAAATCGATGGATCTTGATTTGGTAGTGCCAATGATTTTCATCTTGGAATACCCGTTCATTTTCTTTTCTTTTTTTCTTCTTTTTTATGTTTTCCTCTTCACTTATTTTAGGGCAGAGAGGTAGGGCAAAAGGGACAAGATATATATGACAGGATTTTCAAAAAGAGAGAGTATGGAGAAGGAGATGGGGGAGGTTTATGTGTACATACATTTGTGTTGATATGCAGAGGCAATGGAGTTTTTGAAAGTAGAGTCAAACTTATGACTGTGAATGATGGGTCACATGAGGTCATAAAATATGATATACAGTACACTAACATGATAAAGAGAATATATGAATTATTTAATCACACATTTAGTTACCATGAGGCATAAACCAGAGACTAAACCAACTACCCTAGAAATTAACCATGACAATATTTAGAAGCTATCAGAAGTACCTGAATATAAAGGACAATCTTCCTCTCTGAGTCTTCTTTTTTTTATTCTCAGCTAAATTTTATTTATTAAAAATTAAAAAATAATAAAAATTAAAATTAAAATAAAATTTTAATTTTTTATATTTATATATTATTTTAAATAAAGAGAAGAAAATAAAGAGAGGTTCCTTGTCCAGTTTATCAACAGATTAATGAGAGTTCACAACAACCCTGGAAATGTAAAAGCAATTACTTAATTATTATAGATTTTTTTTTTAAAAAAAAAAAAGAAGTTTTAGTCTCTAGATATTACAGAGGATTTAATTTATAATATTTGGTCAAAGGAAAATGACAGCACACTTTTTTAGTCCATTGAATATTGACTGTCTTGATTCAGAACTGTGTCACTTAAATATTGCCTTAAGCCAATTGGTTAAAGCTACTCCCTCTAGACCCACCAATGATGGAATTAAATATTGCCTTAAGCCAATTGGTTAAAGCTACTCCCTCTAGACCCACCAATGATGGAACATATTATCCATTTTGTATCTCTAAATATAAAACTTAATATATAAAAAAATTAAAAATAATTAACAAAAAATTTTAAAAAATAATATAAAAAATTTAAAATATAAAATATAAAAATTAAAATAATTAACATCCAATATATTACGGTGAAATTCTCAATTCGAACATAATAATTCGGTATTATACTGCACACAAAATTATACATAAAATTATTCTGTGTGGACCTTGAAATTATTTGAAGTTAGTCCAAGTGGATCCTGACAAATTATTTAACATTGAATGATATTTTAATTGTTTTAGTGAGAATCATGGACCTAATTGATACAAAAAAACAAACTATGACTCTATTTATAAAATCGAAAAAACACATAGTTGAAGACTTTTATAATTGTTAAATGCCTCAAGTTCATGGGCAAACCATGTGCTTTGTTAAAATAAAGTGCAATTTAATAAATAAATGCACGTGTCTTGCAACATTTGAAGTCAAAATTAGGCAGATTTATTTGCCATTTTGCATTATGGCAGCTCCTTCATTCCATTCTTCTTTGAAATTTGGTTGTTCTACATTTTACTACTGTACATTCTGCCGGCCCCGGCAGTTCAAAATGGACTTGAATATAATTTATAAATTAAAATTATATTTTACGTTATAAATTAAAAATTTTAAGATAGAATACGATATTATTTATCTATTTAAAAAATAAGTTTGGTACAAATTTATTTAAATTTTTATACTATATTAATATAATATTATTTATGTTGAGTTCATATGGCATCATCATGTCGAAAAAATTTAAGAAATTTTTCATGCCAATTTTATGAAATTTTAAATAAAGACAATGATGAGATAACGAAACAAAATATCATGGAATCTAATTTAAGATAGATAGATAAAAAAAAAAAATTAAAGCATTACTCAGAATTTATTTGTATTTAACTCAAAAATTGTAACCGAAGTCTGATTATAGTACATTGTTTGGAATAACAAATCAGCCAAATTCTGCCAAATTTTACCATTAATTTCTATAGTTATAGGCAAAGTTTTCAAGTTATTTGTTACGTGAAGCATTCTAATTTCCCAAAGGCCACGCTAGGTTGCTTAAGTTATACGTTTTGGGTGTTAGGTTTTAACAGCAGACTGATACTGATAATTTGCCTTTGAAGCCCAGGGAGTACGATGACCAACAATCCAGTATAAAAGCAAGTCTGCGATGTAACCACACTCGTTCAATGAAAGTGCTTCCTGGTGCATGTACAGAAAGCATTTTTCACTCAAACACATCATTTATTATTCAAAAACGCATCAAAATCCCTAGTCATTATTCAGAAACACTCTAGTGCCAGCTTTGTAATTTGTGGTTGAAATAGATAACAGGAACTTTTTAATATAAAGACACTCTTGGTAAGTGTTATTTGCAGAGAGAGTCGTTTTTATGCTAGTGCTCTTCTGATTTTTCAGAAAGTGCTTACGGGTGCTTGTACAGAAAGGGCTTTCACTCCAACCCATCATTATGTATTACACATACACTTCCAAAATCAACATAAAGTGCATGGTAGAAACACTTTCGGGCTCTGCGACATTCACGCATTCACTAAACTTGAGAATCAAATATGCAGACAACCCACAACACAATTTGGTGAAAGAAACTAAGCAGAAACGAAAACAGAAAATGTAAATTGAAAAAAAATGGAGAATTTGCTGAAGAAAGAGTTAGGGAGTACTGACAAGTGCATCGGAAGAGCCATCAATGTACATCTGAGTGATTTGTCCTTTCTTGACCTTGAGAGAGCTCTTATCCGAAAACGACAGCGTCAGAACTTCAAAAGTCATTGCTTTTCCGTTTGATGATCTGTTAACAAAATGTTGCGATGAATCAGATGGATGGTTGCTTGCCGTCAGCGTACGAGAATATCGCTACTGGTCGGAGCCGACGGTTGGGCGCAGAATTATTTGTGATTTATTCAGTTCCTTATTTATTATTTATTTTATTTTTAAATGTTTGGTTAATAAGCGTACGAGAATCATCATATGGCAATTGTTTATAAACCTCATAATATGGCAGGAATCACACGGGGATGCAGGCAAATTTAAAACCTCTGCATAGTTTTGGTATGTTAGTATCCTTACCATGCATCATAATCGAATGAAAGAGCCAACGTGACAGTAATCAAACAGCCTGCGAGGTAATTCTTGCTTCTCCTGTTGGACAAGGGATTCCAACAAGAACACTACAATAAGCTTCTCTGAGTTCTGGTCCAGCGGCCTTATGCATGGCTGGCGAAATGCATGAAAGTTATTAGAAGTAAAACCTGGGAGAGCACAGTACCTCCATCGATGCCGCCACCTCCAAGCGTTCTCCTACTGGCTGAATTGAATCTACAGTCAATGAACTTTTCCTTTCACATAATAATAATAATTTATGTTAAAATATTTAACTTAAAATTTAAAATATATAATATAAAAAATTAAAATAATTAATATAAAATTTAAAAAAATTAAAAATCTTTAATTTAAAATTTAATAATTAATAATTTTATTTTAATTTAGTAAACAATTAAAGTTACAACTCGCATAGAATACAATAGCATCGGAAATGCCATCAACGAACCCCTGGCTGATGTTTCCTTTCTTGGTCTTGGAGCGCGCTGCGACTGACGGCCGTCAATTCCGTCACCGAAACAACACCAGCGTGACTTTGAAAGTCATGTTGCTTGCACGTAGAATGATGTCACAAATGGGATAAGGTCAGGATTTGTAAGCGCACAAGGATGATGATGCCGACTAGCCGGTGGCTGATTCAACGGCGCCCAAAATCATATAATTAATAAACATTATCATTCGTACCCCTACAATATAATTTAATAGCAACAAAACCTCTAGCTGTTTTGAGATTAGTCGTTAGTTTTCTTAACATATAGAAGATAATTTATATCATGTTCCGTCAACTCAGTACACAAAAATAAATAAATAAATAAATAAACAAAATTATCATATTTTAAATTGGTATAAAATAATAAAATTATTTTTTATATATAAAATTTTTAATACATGATACAATTAATTATTTAAATAATTATTTTATATTAATCTATTTATAATTTAATATGTTTATTTGTTTATTTTAAAAAAATATTTAATTTTATTTAAAATAAAATTAATTAATATTTAAATAGATGATACTATAAATATTTTGATAAATATATTAAAATATAAAAAAATAATTAAAGAAGTGTTATGATTACAATCAGTTATCCATTAATATTCATATCGTATTAAAAATTTTAATTTTTAACCTAATTGTTAGTTGAGTTGAGATAGAATTTATTTAAATGACACATAAAAATATAGTAGAACAAGAATTTGATAAGATTATCTAAATTATACCCTAGTAATGAATATGATAAAGCAAGTAAAATGGTTCAAAGTGTAATTTTGATGTAGAATTATAATTAAGATTGTTTTGGTGAAATTATAATTTGATTGTTTTGTTTGTAAATTTTCATTTTTGTTTTAATGCAAATCAACACAAAAGTTTGTGAAGTTGTTTGGTTTCAATTCTATTTTCAATTTTTCGGAAACAAAAGCAATAAAAATAGGTTTGATAAGGTGTTTTGTATTTTGTATTTTGTATTCAAAACTCATGAAAATTGAATTTTGACTTTGTTTTCACTTTTTTCAATTGTATTTTCAATACTTTTCAACCTTTTATCCCTTACATTCCTCTCTTCAATTATTGTACCTAACACATTTTTATTGTTAATTTAGATTATTGTGTTTCAAAATTTGTTATCAAATGCATTTTAAATTCAAAATATCAAATCGAAAATCATTTTACACGTAAAAATGAACTAAAAATAGAAAACAATACATAAATTAAGATTCTTATTGTTTTTATATAAATAACATCACAAACTTAGAACATTTAAAAAGAGTTCTTATTACAAATATAAAAATAAAAATATTAGTATCAATGATTAATAAAACATTCAACGGATAACGTAAAGTGAAATATCGAGATTGTTAATATATAATTTAATAGTTTAAAAATCATCCAAACAATATAGACAATTTGACATAAAATATTATCCATTGATCATTTGGAAAGTTGGACTCTAGGGGTGAATTTGAAACAAGTGATACATATGTATACTTACTTGATATGTTTTCAAATTGTTGGACGGGTTTGATAATTGCCAGTCCAAAACGACTCCAGCTTTTGGTCAATGCTAATTGGATTGTCCCTGACGTTAAGTAACAGCCTGTAAATTTTATCAGCCACGTACGTTATAAAACGCCATTTTTGACCCAAAATCTTGCTCACATGTCAAACAGCTTCTCAAGCTCCAGGCTCCAGTCACGCTCAACAATTCACTGAATTAATTATTCATTAATTAATAGAAAAGGAGAATTCTTCGGTCTCGTTTTCTTCTACTTAAAACTCGCTTCGCTTAAGGTTTGTTTTCTTCTCTCTCTTCCCCTTTCGCTCAAACATCCTTTTTTTTTTTTTTATTTCTTTCTCTCTCTCTAAAATTCTCCTCGAGAATCGAGTGCTCTTCGTTTAAGCTAGGGTTTCGTGACCAATCGGAGCAGGTTCACACAATTCGTCAAGTTTTCGGTCGAGGAGTTGCGCTTCAATTTGTGTCAGTTCTTCTACTGTGATTTGCTGCTCGAGCTTTTGCGGCGAGCTGAAGATTTGCGGGAGAGAGTGGCAATGTATGAGTTTTCGTGAATTTGAGCCCGATATGCATGTTTAGATCTCATATAGTTGTTTAAGATGTGTGAAATTTCGTTAACTTCAGTTATAGAAGCTTGTTTTGAGTTAGTTTTAATCTCATATAGTTGTTTAAGATGTGTGAAATTTCGTTAACTTCAGTTAGTTTTGGTGAATTTGAGCTCGATATGCATGTCTAGATCTCATATAGTTGTTTAAGATGTGTGAAATTTCGTTAACTTCAGTTATAGAAGCTTGTTTTGAGTTAGTTTTGATCTGGTTTAAGGTTAGGAGTTGTTTATACGAGTTAATTTTTATTAATTATTCTTGTTTTCTTTAAATATTTAAAGAGCTTAGAGCTATCTTGGGTAGAAAAATTAGCTATAGTTGCTTAATTGAGTTGAATATGATTGGTTTGAGATTTGGATCTGTTTTATGTTTGAAATTTGTGGAAAATGTGTTCACTTGAGCTGCATATGCTTAATTTTAGCTGTATGTAGGGTTTGGATGAGTTCTGTTTGCCATAAAATGTCGAAACCGAGTTAATTTTATGCTGTGGCAGAGTCTGAATATTTTTTGATTGTGAAAATTGTGCAAATTCTGTGTTAAGTTGAAATAAATTTGCTTATTTTGAGCTAGTTATGGAGTCCAAATCTGGTTCATGTGGCTGGCATCTCTGAAATTCAGGTTAACTTGAATCAATATGTGTGTTTTAAACATTTTTCACAGTTTGGATCTTCATTATTTGTGGAAATTTCATGAAAAATGAGCTACAGATGCAAATTTTGATCAATATCCTAGAATTGGATTGGTCTATCTTGAAAGTTCTCTGAATTTGTATTAATTTAGAGCTAATTATGCTTATTTTGAACTGTATGTAGATTTGACTGAGGTTTAGTTGAAGGAGAGTGATGTGGTAAGTAATGGCATTTAAGGTTTCAGCTCGCAAGGCAGCTGAGGTTGCTATTGGATCAATTGGACATGGATATGATATAGCTATTGATCTGAGGTTGAAGTATTGTAAAGGGGAATTGAGCGATTCACGGTTGATTGAGATTGACGAAGATGGGGGTCGTGAGATTGTTTTACCGGGTGGGATTTCTATCCCAAATGTGTCCAAATCTATAAAATGTGACAAAGGGGAGCGCATACGGTTTAGGTCCGATGTTCTCTCTTTCCAACAGGTAATTACATATGCATTCCTATAATTTTCAAAATTCATTGAGTTTTTCATTTTAGGGAAAAGTTTCAGCATTGCCTTATTCAGCTGTGATACTTTCATTGAGTGCCTTTATTGCTAAGTTGTAGAAATTATATTCATTGTTGCAAATTATGTAGCCGTGCAGAGTGTGCATTTTAGAAACTATATTCACTCTTGCAAATTATGTTCATGCAGAATGTGCATTTTTCTACATTGTTGAAGAATCAATTACTGGTAGCTAATGCAATTTGATAATTGTACTAGTTGTTTGAAGATATCATAATGTTGATCTGATTCTATCAATTCTTTATTGTGTCAGTGTTTTCATGGCTTGCCTCAGAAAAGTCCCTCTGACAAAATTCAAACTGAAACTTCACATGACCAGTTTGTAGCTCACAGTATTACTGCACATTTTCTTGTCAGCTTTTGAATGGTTGTGATGGCATTGCTATGTTTTCAATCATTCTTAGCGGAAGACCCAACTAATGAATAAATTTCTGATATTTCTAACACCAGGGACTATGGTGGGTTTTGAGTTTAGGATTTGATCTTACCGAGATAGAAGCTTTTGGACATTGAGGATTGTTGGATTGTTTTTGGTGCTCAGTGTGAACTACATTGGTTGTTTGAGTGAAACTTATGGGAGTTTTTAATTATTCATATTTTTAACAATAATCATAATCTTATAGGAGACTAGAGACAATTGATTTTGGGTCTCTTTGACACCTTTCCTTGTTTTTTCTTCCCAACTATTTCCGCAGATGTCAGAGCAGTTCAATCAGGAACTATCTTTGACGGGTAAAATTCCTTCGGGGCTCTTCAATGCCATGTTCGACTTCTCAGGGTGTTGGCAGAAAGATGCAGCCAACACCAAGACCCTTGCTTTCGATGGGGTATTTATCTCTTTCTACACTGTTGCATTGGAGAAATCTCAGATGGTACTTCGTGATCATGTAAAAAAAGCTGTTCCATCAACATGGGAACCTGTTGCGCTGGCAAGGTGAAATTTTTAAGTCCTCTCAAATTTAATGGTAGTTTGCCTTATTTCCAAATGTTTGATTGTAAGAAAATTTCACTGGAAACCATTGACTGACAAACATAAACCTTTCAGTTTATTACCAAATGTTTTTCCAATGTTTTTGGGATTGAAAAATAAATAAATAGAAAAAAACTACCAAACTTGTCTGAAATGACACTGTTCCAATTAAGGTTACAGTATGTAGTAGTAGCTACCTTTTTTTTTTTTTATTTTTTACCTACTTAAACTTTTATCAGTTTCTCTTTTCTTTCCTTATAATCAGAAATTATCTGAAGTTTTGTTTTGATTTATGGTATATGAAGAATGATGTTACTTAACTTATACAACCTCAGCATTTCTTATCTTTTTTTTTTTTTTTTAATGTAATAAGTTTTCATTAGTTTCATTCCCTGGAAGGGATAAAAGGGAAAAAGAAATGGTATATGAAGAATGCTGGAACTTAACTTGCATACCATGTTTGAGGTTTGAACAGACTGAAGGTTCAATTTGTACAGATGTTTTACATCATCTTTCTGTTTTATTCCGATTATTTCTTTTTAACATTGACCTTGATGATGAAGTTGTACTTGTATAGTCTGCGTTGAATTGTGAATATGAAACTCAATTTACGAGACAATGATTGATTTTGATTTCCGTTTGTACAGCATAGTGGTAACAAGCCCATTATTGACACTGTGTCCCTACTAAACAATATTACCCTATAGATCTGTAGCTGAAGGACCAACTTCTAGCTGGTTGATTATATTTGATTCTGTATTGCTGTTCATCACAAATGTAGACAATGCAGTTATGATATTTAAATCTGACTATACTTTGTTTTAATATGAGGACTATAAAATTGCAATGAGCTTTTGATGACATGCTCGTCATCCCAGATTTATTGAGACATTTGGCACGCATATCATCGTTGGAGTGAAGATGGGAGGGAAGGATGTAATATACATAAAACAGCAGCATTCGTCAACTTTTCAACCTGCCGATGTACAGAAAAGATTGAAGGAGATGGCAGATAAGAGGTTTTTAGATGCTAATGGACAATATAGCATGCCCTCTGAACAACTTTACCAGAATGACAAGGTTTGTGAAGAACATGTCTGTGTTTGTATTCTTTGAAAGCTGGTAGTTAAATTTGGTGTATCTGCAAACTATTTGTTAGCCATTTGTGAAAGCATGGGTATACTTTGCAGTTATTATATCCATATTTTTTATCTAATTGTATGTGTTTCAGTTTGAAACCAGGGAGCAGCGGCTGAGGTTTGATGACACTAGTCCTTCAAGTTCTTACTCGCATAAAGAGGTGTGTTTAATCGTATGATGTAAACAATAGCATAATTCATCTCTTCTACCAACTGGTTTTAATATCTAAGATGCTTTTTTAATTTTTTTTTAATCTTTTATAATATAAGTTGGATATTATCATGTTATATTGCAGGATATCACAAGAATTTATAAGAGGAGAGGTGGGAGTGATAATAGAAACCTGTCCCATAATGAGTGGTTGCACACTGTTCAATTTGAACCTGATGTGATATCAATGTCCTTCATCCCAATTACTTCCCTATTAAATGGAGTCCCAGGGAGTGGATTCTTAAGCCATGCCATAAATCTCTACTTACGATGTGAGCAACAACTGTTCTTCTGTTTGCATATCAAAAGCATCTAATTATGCATGATAAAATATTAAGCAGTTGCATTGCACTTCATGAAAATTCTTGGATAGATGAAAATTCTTGGATACTTTCAAGCTTATCTTTTTTCCTGATAAAAGATTTGTTTGGTGGTTATTCATCAGGTACAGAGAAATTTCGGATGCTTTTTCTTTTTTAGGGTGCTTATGCCCGCGAAATATCTATTAATTGAATGGCACATTTGATCTTGTGATCAGTTCATATGTGGATTGATATACTCATTACTTTGATTTGTTCAGTCTGTTTCATGGCTTTCTTACTCTTTTAAAATTGTTATTTTCTTTTATTTAATTAACTTTGATTATTATGTGATATTTAAGGTGCTCCCAAAAACATCTCACTAAGTCATGTTATCTTTTGTCCATCTTGTGAATGGAAAATAGAATACTTATAGTATACCTAATTTGTTGGGATCTAACTGTTAGCCAAGCTTCTGTGTTTGCCAGTATATCCATGGTTATCTCATTCAAAATACAATTCATAAACCAATTTCCATGCTTTGGTGACAAAATACTATGCTGACAAAAACACATTTGTTTCTATGTATTTTGCTGTTTCTAGAAATTAGCCTGATAACTGAGACAGAGAACATAATCAAAGGTTTCTAGATCTATTCCCCCTGCAAAGCCCAAATCAGAACTCCTCTTCCTAAGAATATTCCATGGTAGCTATTGAATGATTTCTGATCGAAGAGAAATTCCCTAGCAAAAGGAATAGGAAATTATGTAGCAATGATTATTAAGTCATAATTCTCTGGGTGGCCTTGCATATTATGAATGTATTTGTGCAGAAGTTTAATAGTTGCCCTGCAAAGGAGCATGCTGTTGTTTGTGCAATTAATTAGAGAACTGTCAGAATATTTGTTAACTAATGGAGTTTACATGCTTGGCTTTTGCTCTTGCAGATAAACCGCCAATTGAAGAACTCCACCAGTTTCTGGAATTTCAGCTGCCAAGGCAATGGGCGCCAGTGTTCAGTGAGCTTCCACTTGGTCCTCAACGGAAGCAACACAACTTTTCTTCTTTGAAGTTCAGTCTCATGGGGCCAAAGCTTTTTGTGAATGCCAATCCGGTAAAGCTTCTGCACTGGTGGAAGTTTTGTTGTTTCTTCAATTCTTTTCTTGATTATTTTGCCTTGAGGGTTTTATGCTGGGTTGGACATTGTCAATTTTCCTTTTCTTTTTTAAAAAAAAGAATGACACCAGATTCCCATTTGTAGCCTTTGAATATCCTGAGCATTTCAAAACAGAATATTGGAGGAATACAGAAAGTTCTTATTATGTCACTTCTTTTAATCTTTTATGTAGAAGCTCTTAGGATACTTTATTTAGTGCATTCTGTTTACCCATCCTTCATATCTGCCTTTCTTGTTCTGAGTGTCTGTCCTTGCCTTTTAGTCTAAGAAAGTAACATGGTGTTTTATTGGGTTATGCATATGCTGGTATAGCTTTTGACAAGTTGATTTAGGTTTTGTTTGATATTGAAATGTTGTGATTTTGAACCATAATTTTTATGGGATGGAAGCATAATATGTCAAATGTTAATATCAAAATGTGCGTCTCCCGTTAAAAATTAGTGTTATCACACACCTATTCAACTATACTTTCAAAGCATAGCGGAAACACAACAATCTCAAATGAAATCTTGGTACTCCCAAACCAAAACACCAGGATTAAACATTAGTTTTGCCTTTAACTTCCAATTAGGAACGTATATATTGGGTTATACTTAATCGTGTTGATTAGCATGCAATTTTTTTTTCCAATTTTTTGTTTGGTAGAGGAGTCTGCGAACCAAGGATCATATGTAGAACAATTTCTGATTTTGGAATTTTAGTTGTTTTTTGGTAGAAAGTTTGGGAGTTATCACATTTGAGTGCCAAATCTAGGTCTTCTCGATAATTTTCTGTAGAAATCTAATTTGATTGTTTGCCAGCTACAGGTTGACGTGGGTCCGAGGCCTGTGACTGGGCTGCGGCTTTATCTAGAAGGTAGAAGCAGCAACCGCCTGGCCATTCACTTGCAGCACCTCTCCTCTCTTCCAAAGATCTTCCAACTGACAGATGATCCAAATGGCAATTACCGACGAGAGAATTATGACCGTAAATATTATGAGAAAGTTCAATGGAAGAATTACTCTCATGTCTGCACTGCTCCTGTTGAGTCTGACGAGGATCTCTCTATTGTAACCGGAGCACAATTACAGGTTGAGAATCATGGGTTCAAAAATATTCTTTTCTTAAGACTTTGCTTCTCAACTGTTTTGGGAGCTACAGCTGTCAAGCGTCCAGAGTGGGATGGATCACCAGGGTTGGCAGCCAAGTCTGGCCTCATTTCAACACTCATCAGCCATCACTTCACCACTGTACAGAAGCCACCTCCACGGCCAGCCGATGTCAATATAAACTCTGCCGTATACCCTGGTGGTCCTCCAGTTCCTGTCCAAGCCCCAAAGCTTCTAAAATTTGTTGATACAACAGAGATGACGAGAGGGCCACAGGATACTCCCGGTTATTGGGTTGTTTCCGGAGCTAGATTAGTTGTCGAGAAGGGCAGGATCTCTCTTCGGGTTAAGTATTCATTGTTGACTGTAATATTACCCGATGAAGAAGAAGAAGAAGAAGAAGAAGAATTAGAGGACCATTAGCCCATTTTTTGCTCCCCTCTTCTCAGTCTTCGAAAGAAAAGAAAACAAACAAACAAACAAACATGATATAGAACAAGAAATGAGGAAAGAATCAAAGAAAGAGTAGAAAGGGGACCGATAGACAAGTGGCTTGACTTCTGCTTTTTTGTGAATTAGTGAAGAAGTTTGAAGGATGCGAAAAAAGTGCTTTTGATGTATGGTGGTATTATAATATGTTTATTACCATTTTTCTTTTGTGATGTAATTCTCTGTTCGTGTAGATTCTCAATATTGCTGCTTGCGATCTGGTAACAAGGAATTTTCCATCCTAAATCCTCCTCAGTGTGATGATTCATTAATTGTGTATTTTTACTTGCTGTCTGGTACGAAATATGTGGGGATGGTAAACTACGGGTGTCAAGGGAATAGGTTTCTCAAATTTGAGATTAAGAATTTGTTGATTTATTATTGAAAAATTAATGGAATTTCTTGTCAAATTCAAATGTAGAAATGGCGTGACAGAAACGTACGTGGATCTTCTTTCCGTTTGTAGGCATGCAATAAATTCTACACAAATGGAACCTGTAAATATGAAACTAAAAACCATGGAAGTTATGAGATCACGGGTATCTTTGAGTTTCTGCTTAAAATATAGCAATTAAAATACTTGATAGAACTTTAATATAATCAAATTTTCAACTATTATCTTATAGGTTGTTTATTTTTTAGACGGTTTGATCATGCATCTTCAACCTTTTAGCGGGGTGGGCAATGCTTGAATCTCGGACCTCACGAATTATCCTAAAAAAATTTTAGCAGTTGAATTAACACCAACAATCAAGTTTGAACTCAACTTCTGAACTCCTGTAAAAGTTTGACACAAAAGTTTTGTGTTAAATGTTTCTTACTTTGTGGTACGGATTCGGAGTGTAACATTACACTACGTTCGTACGCTAACGATGTCGTGTTATAGAAATCTATGAATTGTTTAGTGAAACAGCCGTACGGACTCTGATAGACCTGCATGCAAATAATACTGTAACATCCTTCTTCCGGAGCTCATCTTCATCGTAGCTCAAAGTTCTTTCTTGGCCCCCTCGGGTTTCATTGCCCAATGCGTATCTCTCTTTAACCCTCCGGTATCCGCATCTGCTAGTGCTTGTACGATTCAAATTATCAATTTCAGTTTTAATATGATTTATGTATTGTTCATCTTCGCTGGCATCAAAACTGATTCGAACTGCGGCACATGAAGGAGAAAATCGATATGAACTCTCTCTGAGAGCAGAGTTTATGGCTCACTCTTGAATCAAAATTGAGACCCCTTCTCTTTTACAATCCCAATTCAAAGGAATACCTGCAGCTGAATATGGCCTTTTTTTTTAATGTGGTTTTACGTTAACCCCATTTTGCCACAATTCATATTAAGCATTTAAATGTTATTATCACTTATGGGTATGATTTCTCTGTGAGTTTACTTGTTAAAATTGTTAATGAATTGTATGTGCAATTGTTGATTCGGCAAGCAATCCGTTTGGTTTTGGTTGCTAAGGAGATTTGGCTGTAGGCTTTGATGATTTGTTGCTTTGTTTTATTGAGGAAAATTGGTCGACGAGATTTTGTGATGTGAATTTGTGGTTGTGTTTGGAATTGGTTAGTTTCTTTGGGTAAATGGAATTATTTATTAGAGGAGTAACCATTGGTTTTGAATTGTGCTTTGCATAGATTTCTTCCTTTTTTTAGCAGATTTTGTACCCTGTCGAGTAATAATAAATTAGATGAGTTAAAAAGGATTGGAGGTGGAATTTTGTGTCCAAATGTTGAGGGAGCAGTTTCATCTATGTATTAAGATAGGTAGGTGCCCTGTTTCAAGCTATATGGAAAGATTTGGTATTGAACCTGAACGAGTTTTTCGGATGTATCACAATTATATCTGTTGACTTGTTTTTCCGGGAACAAATCTGTTGGGATCCTTCTTTTTAACTCTAAAGTGTGGTCGAGTCCGATCTTTCTAGCGATGACCTCTAATTCTTTTGAGGTTTCTTTGATATCCTTGAAAAATAGAAACCGGATTAGGGTGCCAATTTTTCAACGAAAACCGCCGATCAGGGTATCGATTTTCTGGCAGCAACCCTAGATTAGGGGATCGATTTTCTGACGAGAATTCTCCATGCTTAAACCAATAAATTTTTGGTAAAAATCCTCCTCCAATGCCTAATTTATTAAAGAGTTTGATGGAAACTAGATCTCCGATGCTTAAGTCAGGCTTGGAGTTTTGTTTGAGTGTTTATTTTTACATATAATTCTCTCTATTCCTTTCAGGATTTTTTTTTTCATAATTTATCTTTGGTACCAAACGAGACTCTTCTTCTAATAAGATTTTGTGTTTTGCCTTGTCCAGATTTTGTTTCATGACTACTACTACTACTACTTTTTTTTTGAATCTTTTTTGGGTAGAAATAGAAATGTGTCAAGAGTTTTATTAGGATACCTGCCTTCAAGATTTCTTATGGAACCGAATTTCTTCATCGTCACGATCACAGGACATTCATTCGTCCTCGACTCTCTGGTCCCTCGCCTTAGTAGATCCGAAGGAGACCTGATTTTATGAATGACACAAGATCACATGTGAACTATTTTGATGACTTGGGTGGTGGGCCATTTTGACGACCTGTCCAGTTGGGAGTATCTTGTGCCAACAATATCACATGAGAACTTCAAGCCGACATAAAAGTTAGAACAAGTCCCAATTACAGTTTTTTACCTGTGCATGTGACATTGGGGAGCAATAGTCATATCAGATATGGTTCCCTATGAAGTTTCAACTCCGGCCTGAAAACAGAGACTCGCATATTTAGTGAAATTATTCAGCCAGATGTTATTTTATTCCCAGACGGGCTGTTATTTGTTGGCTTCTTTAAGTGTTGTAGGGAGAATTGTGTTGAACTAAGCTAGTGATTGTTATATGATTGGCGTTCCTTTGAAGAAAGTGCGGACAATATCATGAATATGAAGCCAACAACGTTGTTGACGGTATGCTCGGTAGAAAAATACATAGACATGACCCACTCTCTTCTTGATTCCTTGTTCCTTGTTGTGGACAATTATGATGTAGACCTGAAACTTGGTTGTAACTACGGATGGAAATGGTTTCTAGTTGGTGGATTACATGTTTCCGAGATTTAGATTTGCTTCTTATTTGAGCCTTTTAGCTAGTACTTAGACAAGATATTGTTTCAAATGGATTAAATTAGTGACCTAGCAAAATTATGTTTTCTCATTTTTCTGTTTGCATACAGCATAACCAGTTGTTCACAAAAGAATACACAGTAAAGCATCCTGAATTTCGCTTTGTGAGTTCAGCATTGAATTCTTTTTGTCATTAAATTTACTGAAGGCCATGTTTCTGACTTTTATAACCTTTGTTGCCGAATATCGCCTTCAGGGTTAACGAAAGAAAATAACAGCTTATACTAGGGAAAATACTAGTGTGAATATTCCTAGATTTAGGGAAGGCAAGCTGAGAGTAGTTTCTTCTGTATTATACAAATGACTTTTATTTATTTCACCATGCTTAAGAGTATATCATTTCGCAGGAGTTCTGTAATTTTTCTGCTCAATACGTTTTGGTTAACTTCTTTCTTTCAATATTTGTATTATTTGGTTGAGTGTTTACTTTCTTACTCCATTGCTTGAAGCATCAATTTCTGACACTGTATTGATCATGGTCGAAAACGAAATTGTCTTCAGTTTTGTTCATCGGACACCCAATTTCTTTAGACTTGATATTTTCATTAGAGAGAAATCATTTTTTGTTTTTTTGACAGAGCATGACCATTCTAACCACATCTTTGGCTTCAGTCTTGACATGAGATTGTTATAGAGAGAGAGAGAGATGAAAATTTTTCAATTGGGGAAAGTCCTAGAAAATGTGTACCTGTTCCTTGCTATGTCCTCTCCTCTTCTTTGGCTAATTTTTGCAGTTATCACTTACATTTTAACTAGTCTTGAGAGAGGTTAATGAAATCAAATTATATAAAAAAAAGGGTGAGTAATCATAAAAACTAATAATTCCCCAAAAGAGATGATATTAGACACACAAGGAATTGATTGTTCTTTGGATATACAAACAGCATCAGTGATACTTCATTGCAATTCTATATTGTTTCTAAGGATATACAAAATTATGTTCATGGGAAGGCCAATTTATTTGTTCCCTGGGGCATGGAAGAGGAGCAGGTTGAGCAATGTGTGTAGGATATTGCTGTCCAGGCATCAAAACCGAGAAATCTGATGCATATGATGTCGACGTCTGTCAACGGAAAGATCAGATTTAGGTCAATTCAAGCAAACTATATCTATTCTTGATAATGCTAACCTAGTTAGAACCGTTTTACTGGTGCGCGCGCGATAATAAATGATATATATCTGAATCTTTTAAAGCAGGTTAAAATTTGTAGTGGAAATTGATGAGTTATATAGACTTACTGTATGTTCATTACCAGGGTTCTTCTTTTGTTCAGATCGTGATGAGCCATTGGTCATCATCACTTGAGGAGAAGAGAAAGAAGGACTAGGCCGAAACAGATGTTCGAAAATGGCCATGATCAGAAACATTGAAATCAAGACGGCAGTCGCGAAAAATCCGAAAGAGATAGCATTCATGGAAGTTCCATGGCTTTTAAATGGAGCTTCCTGATCAAGTGCTTGAGATGGACTAGGGTCTGAACTTGTGTATATGTTCCATGGCTTTGATCTTTCAGAGATGAACTCGTTGGAACTCATGCTCTACCGCCGTTTGTAGGTGTTGGATTTCTGGTTTCTTTGGAAGAGGGACCGACTATTGCTGATTATCAAAACATGCTTGGAGCTGAATTGATCATGGCTACAACTGTTGTTCCAAGCATATATCTTTTTGGTAATTTGTAGATGCCCTGAAAAAGGAAAACCCATCAAACGTTATGATTAAGAGCTGATGATAATGAAAATGTGATCCTGTAAACGATCATGAAAACCTGAAAATCATTTGATAAATGACTTGAAATAGGCTCATTTTGAATGCCTTAAAAAACTTTATTATTTGTTCATGTTTGCTGTGTTCTGTGGCCAGGAAAACCAACTCTGACAACTAAATGAAAAATCATAGTCTTCAGATTTGTATTCCTCGAAACACTTGATTTAGGTTTGTCTCTGTCTCGAAACAGAACGTTCAGACTAGAACAAAATGACAAGGAGGTTCGAATATACACTGTTTATGATCTGCTTGAAATTACAAACAGGGGAAAGATTAGAAGAGCAGAGAGTTCTAAGGCAGAACAAATTAAAAATAACAATAATAAGTTCGAGAATTTTTAATGTTACCAAGGGCAAGAAATAGACTAATTTCAACCAATTGAAGAAATAAGTAAATCAAATCAAAAGATAATGAAATAGCATTGTGGAGCAAAGAATCAAGATTTAAATAAATGCAATGAAAAATATGAATAACGGGCATCGGTAAATTCCTCTGTAATTAATTCTAGAAAGGAAACCAAGAGAAATCAAAATAAGCATAGACTAGATGCAACTAGAACTAGAACGTGAAACTCTCTTCTGGAATACTTCAGATGCTGGAAATGCACGTGACAACGGGAAGAAAACAGATTAAAATTTCCAGAAAATTTCAATTACCCTCTTCTTGAAATCTTCAGAAGCAGAAGCAGAAATGGCAATATGGCATGAAAACAGGAAAACAGAAACAAAAGCAATAATAATAATAATAATAATAATAATAATAATAACAATAATAAAAATCAACAGCTATACTTACTACCCAAATGAAGAAGCAGAAGTAAGAATCTGAACAACCCTTTTCCAGTTTACTGCTGTTTTGTTGAAAATATAAAGAAATTTGTTCTTGGAAAATGCAAATATTTGAGGGCCTTTACTTTGTTCCTGAGAGATGGGAACAATGCATAATCTTTAGACTTGTAATCCTATAAGATACTTTCTACCATGGAAAAACATGATACTCACAATTCACAAAAATATTTTTTAAAAGAAAATGAAGCTCAGACCAGCTAGATTTATTCCCCCCATAGATAAAGACAAAGTCATATGATAATCAATCTATTTAATTTATACCTTTCAGGAAATAATGTATTTTTAATTCTTTTCATGTTGATGATCTTGATCCCTAACTTAATGAATACTATACCTTGTCTGAAGAAAACAGATCTAAAAATAAAAAAGAATGATCCTTCCTGTCTGGAGAACCAAAAACTTGTAAGAGTTTGCCCTGTTTCTGCTCTTCAGAAGCTATCACCGCTAAGTGCTTTTATAGATATATATATATATATATATATTAATTGTTCTCTCTCTACTTCAATCTTTAATCAAAATTTACCCACTTTTTGATTAAGCTCTAACTCAAGAGAGTTAAAAAATGAATTGAATTCTATCCTTGATTTTTGATAAGACTAGCGAAAATTGTGAGTTACTAAAAGGCTCCTATAATTACAACAGCACTCCTGAAATTAACATCAAACAAATAATTATGAGAATCAATGTTGGGTAATTTACAGCTATGCAAAACCTTAAGTACCATTATTCATGAGAAAAATGAAACAAACAAACTAGAATAATATAAAAAAATAAGATATTACTGCAATGTAGACCACAATTATCCTTCATTTCTTGTACCTCTCTGTAAACAATCTCCTGTTGTTGGGGCCAAATGCCATTAGAAAACTTTACACGATATTTGTATTATTACCAATTAAATCAATTATAAGTTACAAATATATAAAATTATTAGGAAAAGAATTTATAACATTCAAATTATAACTCTTAAATTGGTTATAAATTTTTATTATATTCTTATTTAAAATTAAAATTTATAATTATGGTATTGAATAGTTATAATTCTTTTAGAAATACAAGATTTTTACGATAGAAAAAATTTTATAAGTTAAAAAATATTTTTTGACACTTAAATTTTTAAATTTAAAATTTTTATTTGGTACTATCTTAAAAAAATTAAAAAACTTAAAAAATTTTAACAATAATTAAAAATATTTAAAAATAATAATAAAAAATTAGTTATTTTTAATTTTTATAATTTTAAAAACATACTTTAAAATTATATGCTTCCACCAACTAGAATAATCCATAATTTCTCGATGAGTTCTCTCTTGTGGGGGGAGCAAGGAAAGAAATTACGAAGGCAATTAAGGACTCTCTATTGGAAAAATTGAAGTACATAGAGACGGAAATGAAATGATGCAATAATTGCAATAGAAATTAAGAGAAAGGAAGCTCAGAGAGAGAGAGAGAGAGAGAAGTGCTTTTTGGGTTATAGTGGGTGAGTGAAAGCACTTTTGTCAACAAGGCAATCACCATGTCTCAGAATGAAAAGAAAGCCTATGAGACCTACACATACTCTCTTTCTTTTTTTCCCCCTCCAGACAATTATAATAAAATTAAAAGATATTACAAATCAAAGCCACAGGTTCCTGTCTTTTAATCGTTACTTGGAAAATAATTTCTGACAACTTTTTTTTATCTAAGAATTGCTAAAAGACAAGAAATTTGTTCAATTATGTATTATATCCACAGTGAAAGTTGTGGGCAATTCATGTAAAAAAGGTTACTTCAAAATTCAAAGGAAGATGATTGCTTGGTATCCATATTTTCCATGTAAGACATTTTCCAAAAGAAAAAGGAAAGGGTCCATGAAATGACTGCAAATCTCATTAAAGTTAGATGTTGATAAATTAGATTGAATCAACAATATTTTTCTTTTCTTTTTCTTTTTGTAACCAAGTCTCACAAATCAAGCAGCCTTTCACTATTCCTACAATTTTATCAAAGCACATGCATTTTGTCAAAACATTTTTCATTTCCAAACAAGACAAACTCAAGAAATTTCAACATTTTTTCTCACAAGGATTCCATATCACAGGATTAAAGCTTCAAGTTCAAGTTAAATATTTTATTTTACGATAAAGTTTCAATTTTGTGTTAAAATTTTTTAGAATATTTATGTTGTGTTTAAGCTTAAGCAACTAAAATATTTGTTAAATACTTATTTTTATTTGATGGTTAATATTTATTATTCACTTTAATAGCTAGTGTAAGTCTTTTGACATCATAATTTTAACAAATTTTAAATTGATCATAAAAGAACTCAAGTTTTGTATTAATGACCGTAATGTTATATTGATGCATATTAGTCAATTTTAAAATATATGAATATAAATAATTATATAATAGAAAAAAAAATTTACACGAAAATAAAATATGCATAAATATTAATTATTTATATATACTAATGGCAAAATTCAAAGTGAAAAAAAGTAGTATTGCATATTAATTATTTATATACTCTCTCTACCATTAGATTAAACACAATCAATAATTAAGAATTTTAATCATGATTTTAAAATTAAAAATTCAAATCAAGATATCCTTGCACAAAAATAAAATATGCATAAATATTGAGTACTAATTCACACATACTCCATGATTTACTACTTCTTTATCACTTTCATACGTTTGCTTTTTTTTTTTTTTTAATTAATTTTTCATCTTTTGGATTTAGTCTTTGATGACAGGACACATTTTTAGCCTCATTTGTTGGTGACCCATTACTTTTTTTTTTTTGATTAATTTCTTATAATAAAAATTCTCAAATGATTGATTTGGGGCATGGTTAATTACTGAATAGTTAATTAGCCATGCTTGAGAATTAATAGATCTTTAATTTGATTCTCTATTGAAATTGGTATTCTAATTAATAGTTCTCTATAGAAATTTGTGTTCTAATTAAGAATTATGTTTGAATTTATAACATTATCTAAAAATAATAATAAACATCTCAAGGCTTTGAATAGGTTAAGATAAATCATCCTCAAGAAGATAAAAATTTATAATTCAAAAGATAAGTATTATTTTGCTACCTGTCATTTAGAAAACAGTTTTTCAAATAAATTTTGAAATATATATTTGCCAGTCTTTCATTTTGTCTGAAAATTCACCTCTTATTTCAACATCCAATTCCAATTTCCCCTAAATCAACATTGAAGATCCAGATGATTGGTGATTGACGGCAAGCACAGAAATTATAAAACATTATATACACAACGAGCAGACAAATTCCAAATGGAGGGACTAAATAGATCCGGTTGTTGAATAAAACAGTCTCCAAAACAAAATTATAACAAAAATTTGGATTCAAACCAGGATTTGATGTCAAATTTCTACTACACTCCCAGACTAACATTGCAGGCATAAAGAACTTTCATGACAAGAAAATCAAGCCTTGAGCTTTCCATAGAACTTGGCCTTTTCTTGTGTTGTCTGGAAATGACCATGGCCGAACTTGGAGGATGTATTGATGAATTTGAGCTTGATCTCCTCCAATGCTACTCTTGATGTCTGCTTCAATAATGACTGCCTCAAGGTCACAACACGCTTTTTAGGCCCGACGCAGCAGCCTTCGATCATCAGATAATCTTCATTTACCACACCGTAATGTGCGAATCCTCCCATTGGGGTAATATCCTTCTCAGTTCTGGTTATCAAAGGAAATCAGTGTATAACCTTATGGAATATTATCTATATAACCAAAGAATTGATAAGGCAAGGTTACAAAATAAAAACCTATCATATTCAGTTGAGGCAGAATGAGACTCCTGGCCAGCCTTGCCGAGCCTGTAAATTTTCTTGTTCATCTCTGTGCGGTGATGGTAACCATTCTGCCCTGCCCTGGCAACGGTAAAGGAGACCCTAGCTGGATGCCAGGCACCAATACAAGCTACCTTTCGCAGACCACAGTGAGTCTTACGAGGGAGACGAGTGACACCCCAACGGATAACAACACCCTCGTATCCCTTACCTTTGGTGTCACACCAATAATGTCAATCATCTCATCTTTCTGGGACATGGCATCAATAGGAACCTGCTTCTCAAAGAAACCATATGCATAGTCAACCTTCTGCGCAATAGTTCCACCATTGACCTGGATCTCAATTAGATGTGCCTTCTTCTGCTTCAGTCCCTTTCTGCTTCAGTCCCTTCATTTTTCTAATCTATAAAATGAAACATTAGTTAAAACTTATTCAATTTAGCTATAGGTTGACTAAAATTTTTATGGACGAAGGAGATACCTGGGTATGGGCCAAAACACAAATCACAGTAGAGTACTTTTTCATTTTCTACAGCTGAGCCTGAAAGTCTTTCTTCCCATCATTAGTTTCAAACTTCTTTGTATACTTGGTGAAAGCCTTCTTCTTCGATTTGTACCAGTTCTTGTAAAACCTCCTCCTCACCTCTTCATTTAGATGCTGAGCCCAAACAGTGCAAAGAGAACGAAGCCCACATGGTGTCTTGACATAACCAACAACCCCAACAATTACCATGGGCGGTGTTTCAACAATAGTGATTGCTTCACATGTTTCTTTCTTGTGGAGTTCTGACGGGGAAAGAGTTTCAAAGGTAAAACAAATTACCTTATTTACGTACAATAATTATCATCTATAGGGACAAAAAGTAAAGAACTTCTCCGCTAGGTTTTCAAGAAATGATGAATCATGACTGCAAAATCAAAATAGAAATGAAAGCAAATAGATTGAAATCAAAGATCACAACCTATACTCACTTGATCCTGGTTTTTCGACTTCTCTGACAATATGGGTCATCCCAGCTTTGTATCCCAAGAAAGCAGTTAACCTGCATGGTTTAGATTGATCGTCCTTGGGAAAGGCCTTCACTGCAAAAGTGTGCACAGATAATAAAACATTAGAGACTAAATGACAAAACCTCATTTAAACATTAGCACTTTCACAGCATTCATGTCAACAAATAAGTTGTGCCAAACTTAATTGAACTGGAATAATTTGTTGCATTAGCTTCCACCAAACTCTCAAATATTTGGAATAGGATTCAACAAAGACAATAATCAAGTTTCTTGTAAAATAAATTCAAATACCATACATAAGATCTCACACTTTTAACAATATGACACTTAAAATGGATTGAAAGCATAAATATAACTATATTTCATCAATCTCGCATGGGAGACACAACTAGCACATTCAGGAATTAAATTGCTAGACTCAAAAGAGACATACTTTAAAAAAAAAAAAAAAAAAGGAGGTAAAAGCCTTATATGCTATGTTGGGAAGCTTCTATAAATCACAGATACAAAAAAAAAAAAAAATTACAATGAGGTTGGATTAGAAACCGGTTAATAGGGCGTGTTGCGCACATAAAAGCAATAATGTTTGAAGGTGAAAATAGAGTATAATTTGCACATAAAAGTGTCATAAATTAGTTAGAAGGGAAACAAAATAAGTTTTCATTAAACAAAAATCAAATCATGTTTGAACATCCCATCACACCTGACATTGAAACATTGATTTCTATTGCAGAAGAAACAAACAAGTCCATAAATCAACTAAACCCAAAACTTTAAGGAAAAACATTGTCATACATCAAGACACGACCTGGACCATAAGCATGATAGCACAAATTTTAGAACACAATAATTGGCATGCAAAAACAAACCAATAATTTGTAAATTAAAATTACTAAAAGTTCAATATTGTTAGAAACCTTTTCCCCTGTGGCAGGAGGCTCTCTTTCTAGGGAGAAATCCCAAAGAGCCATGTCTTGGGTGTTCAAACTTACGATGAGACATCCTTCCTTCTACTTCTCACTGCAAAACTGATTGATTATTTTACTCCAAAAGAATACAAGTTTAATCAAATCCACATTAATCACACATATCCATTTATTACATGCTCAAGTTAACAAAACTTGACAGTTAAAAAGATTTCAAAAATAAAATCAATTGAAACAACCGAAAACAACATGCATAAGAGCACAAAAGTCATGTAGGTAATACATCATATCTACAAGGATCCACTTAAATAAACAACAAGTTTACTGGGTTAATGATAAGGTAAAATATCAGAATAAAAAGCCGGGTAAAGCCCAGCAGAAACATAGTTTTAATGTACACTAATATTATTGTTAAAGTATCATAAACATTGTAAACAACTATCGATTAAATTAAAAACTTTGACAAAAAACCATAATAATTAAGTCAAAAGAAATTCAATTAAAGAATGCAACTAACAAATTTTGAATAAAAACTATTAAAGTCTAATTTTTTTTTTCTAAACTTGCAATTTTCAAATGTTAAAAAGAACGCAGTAATTTTATCAGAAAGAAACACTTCCAATATATATATAGGATGTCCATGAAATGGAAACAGTCAAATGTTACAAGCAATTTCTGACAGACAATTGTAAATGGACCCAAACCAAAGGCCTATGGCAAATAAAAATTATGCCAATTCTCGGGCTCATAGGTGTTTCTTTCCAAATACCCTTATACGGGTTTTTGCAAATAGAGCCATTTTCCGAGACTCCAGCCTTGATTAATTATCACACTCATTTCTTTTGGGATCTCATTCTAACAATCATCCATCAAGGAATGCCGAACACCAGCATGTTTCCATTAACAAGAACATTAAATAACCAATTTGAATCCAAAATAATAATAATAATAAATTATTACAAAATCAGTAACAAGCAAAGAAATTTAGCAAAATTGGGAAAACATAGGTAAAAGCTTATGAAGATCATCAATCAACAGCATCATACAACATACCCACATGAAAATATATGTGTGTGTGTGTGTGTGTGTGTGTGTGTGTGTGTAAGCTCTTAATAAAAAAAGAAAATCAGATCTCTAAAACCCACGAAAAATATTTTTATTTCTTCCAGAAATCACAAATCTACAACATGTAGAAGCACATAAACATCATGCAACCTACACATGCAATAAAAATACAAGGTAACATTTGAAAGCAATCAGATCAGCTGTGCCCACAAAAATTATACTCAAAAGAATGAAAAAAAATGTTTTTTATTTTCCAATTAAAACAATGTGAAGTGGGTATTGAACGATATTGCCTCTTGGTTTGATTAACGAAGGAATTGGGAGCAAATGAAAGCGGTCGTGAATTCACTCTGTCATGAAGCCCTAGCGTGTACTTTATAGTCTCTTGAATAGCCAGTCGACGGCTAATGGGCTGATATTAACCGTTGGAATAAGGCTTTAGGGTTTTGTTACGTTTGCCAGCAGGTTTTAAGTACGACGCCGTATGGAGGTTTAATGCAGGCCCCGTCCACCTTATGTTGGGCCTAGAATTTGTCGTATATACATTTCATTACTTATGGCCCGTGTCATATTTTAAAATTTTTTGGGCATTAAACTGGTAAGCAGCTTACTGACAATGACACCTCTACGACATCTGAGTACACCCACCTTCATAAAACAGATCTCACCTCATCTAGGAAAGAGATGTAGTCAAAATACTAATGAAGTATTTATATTTCAAAGCCCAAACAAAATTTTTCCATGAAGTTTAAAGATAAAAGTTACAATAATGGCACATATTATTAGGGTATGTTTTCGATGATTTTTCAAATGGAGTTTTTTTTTTCCTTTTAAGTATATCTTAGGCTTCATTTGAAATTATCGTACTTTTGTTATATTTTAAAAATAAAACTAAGAAAAATTAATAATACTGAATTTTAACGTAACTTACTCTTCTTTTAATTAATATTAACCCTTAATAATTTCATCTCGTAACAATTATAACTTAAACTTACTATATCTTAATGCCATATAAAGCATTATACTAATAGAGTTTTAGATTTATAGTCTCGTACCAGCACACGGTAACTCAACATTAATTAACTCAATTAATTTGTTACCCAATAATGATATAATTTGTTAATTTCGATTTGTTTGAAATTATTTTATAGAGATGCACACGAGGTTGTGGAGAACATAATGGTGGGTATGATGATTGTGTTCGTGCTAATTATGTTTAATTAATCATAATTATTATTTCTCAAACACGTGCAATACAAAGATTAATTACTTCATTGACTAGAATAAGATTTTCCAACTCATGAATGCAAAATACAAAGGTGTACTTTAGTGGGCAAAAATTAATTCACGCCCCCACTTTGAAGAAAATAAAGCTTTCAAAGATTTCACTTATAGACATTTGAGTAGCCCTTTGATTTTAATGCATTAAAAAAATTGTGAAAGGGATGGCTTACAAATTTGATATGTTCATTCAAGTGATAATTTACAATGACCATTCTACTCACTAGTATGTATCTTTTAAAAATAATTTATAATTTATAATAGTATTTGTTAATAGAGTATTAGTTGAATTAAATAGTAAAAATTACTTAGAGTGGTATAAAAAAATTTAGAATTTGAATTTTGTTAATATTCGGAAGAAATTTAATGTATTTTGTTAGTGTTTAAAAAAGAAAAAAATTAAAAATAAATGATGATTTATATTATTTTTATTAGAAAAAAGGATCCATATGAAAACACCCACAAGTTTATAAAATAGAGTGATGAAGTATGAGTGATAATGATATCCAAAAGACAGAGTGGACAAACCCACTTGAATATGACTAGGAATACCACCAAAGGCAAGGCGAAAAAGTCCCACTTGATAAGGTCAATGTTATGCATGATATCGTTTTTTATAGGGGGGGACATAGAATCATCATAAAATCTATGAAAATAGGGATACGGAGAGCCTAGAATTGTAGGGTATCCCTTAAAAATAGAAATGCCTTGCACTCTTATGTTCCCTTGCGTTTGTGTTAAGTCTTCCATCATTTCATTGGTGGGCTTAGATTCTTTTTCGGTGCCCCTTATCATGACATGATATCAATATGCATGCTCACATGAATGAATGTGATTTACAGAAGGGATAGCAAGCCACAAATGAATACAACTAATTTTAGCCCAAATTTTATGAACAAATTTTCATGTATAATGGAAGCTTTTTTCGGATATTTTTAGTTTACTGTAGTAGAAAAAATTGGTTAAAATTCGTTAAATTAAGTTAAATTACACATAACATTTTTACTTTTTAAAAATATATTACAAATCTCTTTGTATATATTTATATTTCTTCTTTGGTGTGGATGTTTGAATTTTAATAAAATATAGACCATACTTTGACGTCCAAATTTCTATAATTCAAAATGTTTCAAATAAAGTAAAATAATACTTTAAATATTCTGCTTTATTTAATTTATATTTTAATAAAATTTAAGCGTCCGTGCTTTAATAATTTCTCTCTCTATATTTATATTTCAAAATATTTTTGTAAATTTGTCATAAATTTAGTAAAAAAAAAAAAGACTCTAGTTTAATGAAATTTATCAAAAATTTTTGCCTAGTAGATTTCTACAGATATTTCAAACAAAAATGTATACTTGGGATCAAGATAAATTTTAGCAAAAAAAAAAATTTTTTTTTATATGATATAAAAATAAATTGTAGAGGAGAGACTTGTGTTCATATTTTAAATTCGAAATGTTTAATAGTAACAATCAATCCACTAATTACTAAGTTATAGTAAACGAGGAATAACAATTAATTGTGTATAGAAAGTAAGAACCTCGTTGGACATACAAATATGCTACAATTTATAAACCAAACAAGACACAAATTTTGCAAATTAAGAGGTTCTACTGGTAAACATTCCATGCATAAAGAATTATGATATCCCTAGGTAAACTTTCAAAGTGATTTTTGCCACAAAAGTGTTTCTGATGGAACAAAAAACTATGATGGAGACCCAAAAAAAATGCGGATTAAGAGGTTTCTTTAATGTATTTTGATGGAATTTTATTCAAAAATAGCATGCATGAAAAAATATATATTCAAGGTAACACGATCTACCGAAAGGGATGTTGTTTTTGGAAGCATTTGAAAATTATATAATTAAAAATTCTGATTTATTTTTGCTTAATTTTATGTATTTTGAGGGACTTAGTGACAAAGTTAAGTCTAATTTAGTGTAATTTTTGTTGTGTTTTTGTCTTGTATTACTGAAAATACGTGTAGTTGTACTTTTAAGACGTTGGATTGGAATTTTAAAGAGAAAAGGCAAAAAGTGCAAAGCACTACTCCTCCTGCAAAATTTGGAAGTGCTTGATGGACTAAATCACCTAATTAATCAGAATTTTATGTAATTAATTACCTTATTTCTTATGAAAATTTGATTGGCAATTAAAATTAACGAAAAATAAATGAAATAATTTTTATTGACGACGTTGATATATCAAAATATGTGAGGTTTAAAAATTTTTACATTACATTATTATTATTATTTGTTAATTCTCTTGAAACTTTTTCTCTTTGATTTTATTTTACTCTATTATTAATTTGCATAATGTCAAGCCAACTTAAGCTTGACAACTTCACATAAAATTATACAAAATTGTCCAAAAACTCTGTCAACTCTTTCAGAATTAGGTTCGTTTTCTCTGTTCTATGATTGAGAGATGTAGTTCTGAACAGTTTAATAATTTGTTTCTTGCAATTTTCATTTGCTGGTTCAGAAATTTGGTCATATCGTGCATGGGCCAGGCAAAGCCGAAGCAAAAGGTTAACTCAGATAGAGAGAGGATGTCATTTTCGTACCCTACACGCAGCTGCAACACAAAGTGCTCTTGCAACTGGGAAATAGCTTCCAAAGCTGTACTGGTCTCCGGCCATGGAAGTGCCATTATATTCAAAGAATCAAAGCAGGAAGAAAATGATTAGAAACAAATTTTAAAAAAGGAAAAAAGCACTTTGGGAACTACAAGGCACTGCCATTTCTAGTGGGCAATCCATTGAGAATTACAAATCGTTGCTATTGTACTAGGGGGGAAGTGCTCTTTCTTTCTTTCTTTTTTTTTTCAAAGGTTTTTCTTTTTGCATGAGCAGTCTAAGGTTGCTTTGTTGGGTAGTTTGTGCACACTTTAATCTAGAAGCTAATAGAATGCCGCCCTAATTGTAGCAATTGTAATTATCCCTATTTCCCTGTCTTATTCTACCTTCTTAAAGTTGTTTGATTAAAAGAAATTTTTAGAAAAAGTAATGCAGGCACTATGAAATTATATATTAAGATTATTTTCATAATAATTTAATTAAGATATTAAATATGAACACTAATTTATTGATTGATAAAATCTCTTAAAATAATATAAGTTATTTGATGTTTTCATTTAGTTTACACCAAAAAAAAAAAAAAAAAATTTACTTCGTATTAAAATTTGAGAGTGTTTAACTTATATTTGTATACCATTTAAAAAATTATATATATATATATATAAAATAAATGTGTTAAAAATTATATAAGAACAATAATAATAGATAAATTTCTTATATTAACTCTTGTTTTAATACAAGACTACCATATGCATTCTTTTCTTCTTTCTTTTGGGGTTTTTTTTTTTTTTTCTCTTTTTCTCTAATTTTTGAATTTTTTTCTTTTTTCCTTTTCCAACGGTTAAATAAGAAGAAGAAAGAGGACCATTGCCAGTATAGCCATGCACCTTCAAACTTGAAGATACCTGCTTTGTTCTTCAAGTAAAACACAAATTCACAAAAGCACTTTCTTTTCACACAAAAGCTCTTTGGGGGCATTGCCAAAGTTGTTCAAAGGGCAATATTCAAGCCTGAAAGCACTTAGATCAGCAGCATATCTTTGTATTTCGGCATGCTTTTGCTTTTTTTTCATAAATATTGGTGCCTCTCATAGT
Source organism: Swietenia macrophylla (assembly GCA_032401905.1). Lineage (NCBI taxonomy): Eukaryota > Viridiplantae > Streptophyta > Magnoliopsida > Sapindales > Meliaceae > Swietenia > Swietenia macrophylla. Next base: position 6,629,327 of record CP135563.1, on the reverse strand, counting down.
CAAAGAAGCATAATTGTGTTCTTTCCATTTGCTGATTTTTATATTATTATTTTTATTATGTTTTCATAATTGTCTTGTTTAATGCCCTTGATTATCCAATTGGTGCCCTCCATGTTCCTTAATGCCCTTACTTTTATTTTTTTTTATTTCTGAATTTTAACCTTTCAATCTATATATTATTAAACTATTTTCCATTACTTCACCCTCTATGTATACCAATAGTATTTTATAAATCATATATACATATATATATATATATATATATATATGTATATATATAGACACACACATATGAGCTGAGGATACTTCTAAGAATTGTCTATCTTATATTATTGAAAGATCTCACTAACATACAAGAAACTATATTTTATAAGCTATAAATAAAATTTATGACAAAAAAATATTTGTACTATATATTTATATGTCATTGCAAATTTATGTAATTTTTTTAGATTTCAAATTATAAATCACCCCATTACCAATTTTTTTTTTAAATTAACATTTTAATAAGTTCTTACTTATATAATAATGATTAATAATTTTATTTTATATCAATCAGAATTTAAAAATCACAATTTTTAATTATATGTTTACCTTTTAACCAATGATAAAAGATTAGGTTTAATTTAGATTTTGGTGCTAGAATTTTAAACAAATTAAGCTTCAAAGTTTAGGGGCAAAAGAAATTTAATTGTCACAATAATGTGGCTTATTGAGAAATTGCATAATATTGAGATCATATATAGCTTATACCACTTTAAATTAATGATGATTTTACCTCACATAATCATTGTTCAGCCAATGAACTTTGAAATTTGAAATTAAAGATATGTACTTGATTGATAATTGATTTCCCTTTTTTTTTTTGTGGAAAATTGTTTTAATGGGTTTATATAGTAAATTTTTTTATTAAAGTTGAAGAGTTTCAATCCTAATGATTTTTATAAAGTGAAGATAATATCATTTATATTTATAAAAAGTATATATATTATGATTTATTGTGAATATGTAGATAACCTTTAATAATTGGCTCAAATTGACGCTTTGGAGAAAGAAATTTTGGGGCATTAATGGTTAATTATTGTGCTTAATTTCCATATTCTTATTGCCTAATCATTTCATATTATTGCAATTTGTGTGGCTATCAATCATCTTTTTTTTTTTTCATGCCAAGTCTTTGAAAAAGCATATTGTTTAATATTAATAACTTTAATTCTTTATTCAAAATCAATGAGTTTTCTTGATACTCAATTCACTCTCATTATTGTAAGAGGTAACACATTGACAATAAAATGAACTCCATTTTAAGATTCTAATTAAAAGATAAATCTTTATAGATTAAATAAAAATTATGATAAGTGTTATGTGTAAAGGGTATTCTTAAAATAGAATTATAAATATAATTATTATTATTTTGAAATAATTTATTTGAAAATAATTTAAACATGAGATGTTTGACTATAATTTCTAAAAATTAAAAATTAATAAACATTATGCTTCATTTTGAAAGTTCATAATTAATTATTATAAAAGAAAATCTTCATCACATTTATAAACTCATATAAAAAAAATATCAACAAATTTAAAACTACCATTCAAATTATTTTCCATAAAATAGTCACATGATTGTACCGCATATAGCACGCCCCATATTTCATGTGAATTTTGGTGATTTATGCAGTATGGTTTAGCATTTGGAAGCTTATGGTAAGGAATTTAGCAAAGTACCCAGAAGACATCACCTGAGGGCAGGCCTGCCCTGACTACAAAACACAAAATCTAAATGATGAATAGACAAAATCTTCCCTTTGTGTCTGGCATTGAGCATGAAAATAGCCCTTCATACACTACAATAGAATAGAATACAATACAATAATCATTGGTTGTGGGCATGCCAACATGCAGCAAGCCACAAACATCATAATTCGTGTCCCATGGGTCATTTGAAATGCCAGTTGATGCATACAATCATATTCATACTCCTAATTGGAGTGTCTAGGTCAACGTTAATGAATGCTATTCGAGTATCAAATACTCCCAAGCCAGAGAAATTGATTCTCATGCACAACAAGGATGAGTGTGGTTTGAGTATCTACATCCCAAATGAGAGAAATATGTTCCCACACAAATGACGTTGAACTGTTGGAACCTCTATCACAATGACAATTGGTCTAATTTCAGGGTCTAATTGGAAGGCATTTATATTTATATTTTAAAAAGATAAACATTGATTTGTGTGATAAAAAATAATTATTTTTATTTTGATTAATTAATTTTAAGAGACAATTGGAACACTAATGATGGATGTACTTTATCACTAATGATTTTAAAATAATGTTTATCTTTCTAAATTATATTAGGATTTATTTAAAATAAAAAAATCGTGAATATTTCTAATTTGTTCATTAATATTCATTGTTCGAGCACAATGACAAGAAGCCATACATTTTCAACTATAAGAATTAAATTATTAAATCAAAACTTTGTTGGTAGTAGGATTATTTGCATTAAACCTCTTTTTTTGAAAGTATTGACTTAGAATCATTAATAAATAAACTTTATATTTTAAAAAATAGGATGACTCAATTTTCATAATTTTATTACTTTTTTACATTAAAGATTTTATTCTATTGTATATGTAGATACACATTCTAAACTATTTTTTTTTTTTTTGAAAATAAGCTCGTTTTGTCATCTAAATAAAGTTTATCATTTATTCATTTATAAAAAAAATTATTATATTAGTGAAACTTACAAAATAAGGTTAAAAATATTTTTTTTAACTTAGTCAAAAATAAATTTCTAACTACGTATCTATTTACAATGTCAAATATTAAGAATTAATATATGCTTACAAAATTTATAATTACTATGTTTTTTAATTTTTTTAAATATATTAATAAAAATATGTAATAAAAATTATATTTTATTTAACAATCAATATTTATTTGTACATATTTGACATTTAATGACTTTCTTTTTAAAAATAGTTGGTATTAAAAAAATATCTTTATCTTAATTTTAAATGAGCCTAACAAAGATGATGAGGCAACTTTTCTAATACAAATTTATTTATGGAATCACGGTTGCTTGTGCTAAACGGGCAATTTTGAACTAAACAACCAAAATACAATGGAAATGAAAAGGGAAAATCATTAGTATTCAAGAAAAATATCGCAAGAAAGTAGAGTTGTGGAAGGTTATACCAATAATTTTTTTTATTTATTTTCTTTTTAAATCACATGAGTGAAGCAAAGCAAGGTTGCAAAGGTTTTTTAGCTTGAAGATTCTTATATTCTTTCAGCTTTAATTGTTTCAATAATTCAATAACCCAAGAAGGAATAATTACAGTGAAAGTCAATAGAGAACCTGGTTCCCTAACTTTTAATTTGGATAACGGATTGGGTCATAGAAAGTCTACCATTGTCCTTTGATGAAGTCTATATTATCTTACACAATAATTGTTGTTTTTTTAATCCAAAATAATTGCATAGATATTAATATATTGCTTAGATTTTTTTTTTAATTTTAAATTTCTCCATTTTTTTGATGGGGAATGAATTAACAATTTTGAATGTTAATATTGTTTTTGATGATATTTTTGGTATAATTAATTTAAAAAATTTTCAATCGAATAATGTGATAAATATCATATTAAATAATATGATATGATATAAAACGTCTCATTTTATATTTTATTAATAATAATTACTTAGTGATGATGCATTTACCCAAGTATTAAAAAAAGTTCATAATTACATAATTAATTTGATTTGTGGGTTTGAAGTTAAAATTCATTTATCTTCCCCATAGGTTTTGGATTGTTATACATCTCGCTATTCTTTGACCAGCAATCAAGAATAGCTATTGTAAAGTCTTTTCTCTTCTTTATGGCAATTTTTAAGATCATCAATCGCTTCACATCTCTCTTTGAATTTAATCACATTATAGATATAAATTCAATAATAAGTTAAGCAAAAACGATTTCTAAAGTTGAGAGGTATCATGGCTTTTGTTAAATATTTACACATGAAATCAAGATTTAGGACAAAAGTGAAGTTAAGATACGTTATGTTCCCTCTCTTGGACTTTACCCAAGACATAAGACTCTTCTAAATATGTTATGATTAGGCTAAACATTAAGTGACCAAATTTGGGGTTTTCTTTCTTGTGCATTCCTAAAACACACAAGGGAGTTGCCAGAAAATGACCGTTCAAGAGGGCCACCTAGCTGCCCTTCAATAAGTCAGATAGAGACACCTCAAAAGTGCTTCCCTCCCGCTCTTTCGTGTTAATACAAAAGCACTCTTTCCCACGCAAGAGAAGCCATGGATTTCTCTTTGTTAGAGAGAGAGAGAGAGAGAGAGTTTTCAGTTCAAGTTAATAGAACAAATGCACTCTTTTCCATGTGATGAAGAGGGGTCATGGATTTTTCTTTTTCTTTTTCTCATTTCTTTTGAAGTGGAAGATCAAAAAGCATTTCAAATGCACATATAATCTCTCCTGCTTTTACTTTTCAGCCCTCTCTTTAAGACTATTCCATCCCCTAGTAAAGCAAGGTAGCATATTTAATATAGAGAGAAGAGTTGGTCTTGGTCCCAGCCCAGTTCTGTAGGGCATGCAAGGAAGCAGGAGGAATAAAGTTGCTGAAAAAAGAAGGGCTTCCACTTGTTCCTTCTTCCATGCAACCTATCCATACAACATTATAATTATCAATTGATCATTCAACCAAACATTGTAATGATATATTAATAATCATCATCTTTTACTTCTTCTTACACTCAGCAGCTGTTTTTGCAGGCACATGTTTCTGACTCAATGTTAAATAATTCACACACTTGGGTAATAGAAAGCTACTCATACATACATACATACATACATACATATATATATTTAGCAGAACATTCTGCATCAAAATACTCAATATAAACAGAGCATGTTGGTGTATTTTTAAATATATTTTTAGTCTAACATATGGTTATTTGAATATATGATTATGACAATGCTATGACAGTGATCAAGATCGTTCAAAATTGAGATCACAATTAATTTTTATTTTAATATATACTTTTTAATGGGACATACATCATCAAAGATTATAACATGCTTTTTATCCCGCCACAAGGATATGCACTTTATTATGGCAATTATTTAAAAAATTGCTATCATACAATAGTTATAATAGAATTTAATTTATTTATTCTATATAATTTTGATACTTATCTCGTATTGAATATACAATTATGTCTCACCAATAAAAATAAAATATTATTTTAAATAATATAATAAAAATAAATAAAATTTATCTTAATACATATACATCGTCACATGAATTTATGATAGAAATATTGAATTTTAATGAATTAATTTTTAAAAATTTTTTAATTATCTTACATCTCATATTATTTTAATTTCAAAATGTTGCAAACTTGATTTAAATATCTTGATATGGGTTTTGCCAAATTGATGGGGGAAAAACGAAATAGAAAACTAGAAATATTTGGCCTGTGAAAACTATAAATGTTTGGCCTGTGGAAGCATAGGCAGATTATAAATATATTTGGTGCAATTTGCTATCTTTAATTTTGAGACAATGAAACACAACGGCATTGCTTTATTGGCATGCATCAATTGCTTTCCCCACTTCTTTGCAATTAGAATATAAAGTATTCATTGGAAAATAAGACTATATAGTTGTCATTCTTCAAAAGCAATAGGAAAATTCAGCCATTTTAAATGATTGAAAGTGCAATTCCATGACGATCATCTGTCATTCAAAGAAATAAAGAAGCATCCTTTGATTAAAGCTAAAGGGCATTTTTGTCATATGAATGAAGAAATAAATAAAAAAATAAAAATAAAAGACAGAGAGAACATCGACTTTATTTTTCCTTCCTCTAATCTTCCCTTTAAATTTTTGTTATCCACCTCCTACTCATTTCTCTTTTACTATTTAATTTATAATCTCATTTTTTTTTTCATTTCATATTAATAACAAGAAACCCTTCTCTTTCCTTCCTTGAAACACGTACAAACATAAACACACAAACAATTTGCCATTTCTAGCAGAATTTCTAGCTTATATTCTCTTCTTCTTTTAGAGAGAAGAGGCAAGAAAAAAAGGAACAGAAAAAGGAGGGGCTTGTATATGAAGACTCTTTCTGTGAAGATGTTTGATTCCTTAAGCCCATACACGCTTGAAGTTTCTCAGATTCCCTTTGCTTTTCCTTTTTTTCCCAGAAAATTTTTAATCACCCAAGTGTTTAAATCCCTTTGTCTTTCCTTCAAGTCATTCCGAACACAATTCCTTTGAGATAAATAAAAAAAAAAGGAAAGAAATTTCCCAGGAAAATATGGTCTTTTTCATTGTCTTAACACTCTTCTCTCTGCTAAGTGTTACCAGCTTTTGTTCTGCTTCTTCTTTGGTTAATGATTTTCGTGTTTTGGTTGCTCTCAAACAAGGTTTTGAATTCCCTGAACCGGCTTTAAGCTCATGGAATTCTTCAAACCCAAGCTCAGTCTGTTCATGGGCTGGAATTCAGTGCTCCAGGGATCGCGTTGCTTCGTTGGACTTGACAGAATTGAATCTCTGTGGCTCCGTTTCGCCTCAAATTACAGCACTTGATAAACTCACAAACCTCTCTCTTGCAGGAAATAATTTTACAGGCAGCATTGAGATTGGAAACTTGAGCAGTCTTCAATCACTGAACATCTCAACCAACCAGTTCAGCGGTGGCTTGGATTGGAACTACTCAAGTCTGGAAAACCTGGAAGTGTTTGACGCTTATGACAACAATTTCACAGCTTCGCTTCCTGTTGGGATTCTGAGCTTGAAGAAACTCAGGCATTTGGATCTTGGTGGCAACTATTTCCACGGAAAAATCCCAGAAAGTTATGGAGATTTAGTCGGGTTGGAGTATCTTTCGCTTGCTGGAAATGATCTTACGGGAAAAATCCCTGGTGAGTTAGGCAATCTGACAAACTTGAGAGAGATGTACTTGGGTTATTACAATGTTTATGAAGGTGGGATTCCAAAGGAGTTTGGAAATTTAGCGAATTTGGTCCACTTGGATCTCTCAAGCTGTGAATTAGATGGCCCGATTCCTCGGGAGCTGGGAAACCTGAAGCTGCTTGATACTCTTTACTTGCATATCAACCTTCTTTCAGGTTCAATTCCCAAGCAGCTTGGCAATTTAACAAACCTCGTGAATCTTGATCTCTCCAACAATGCACTTGCTGGAGAAATCCCATATTCATTAATCAATCTCCAGCAGCTCAAGCTTTTCAATCTCTTCATGAACAGGTTGCATGGTTCAATTCCTGACTATGTTGCAGACTTGTCTAATCTGGAAACCTTGGGGCTGTGGCAGAACAACTTCACCGGAGTGATACCGGAAAATCTTGGCCAGAATGGGAAGCTTCAAATCCTCGATTTGTCCTCCAATAAGCTCACTGGAACAATCCCTCCAGACTTGTGTTCGTCAAATAAGCTCAGGATCCTCATTCTATTAAAAAATTTCCTTTTCGGGCCGATTCCCGAAGGGTTAGGTGCATGTTATAGTCTCACAAGAGTCAGGCTGGGGCAGAATTATTTGAATGGTAGCATACCAAATGGGTTCATTTACTTGCCTGAGTTGAACTTGGCAGAGTTGCAGAACAATGATCTGTCGGGACCATTGCCTGAAAATGGTAACAGTTCATCAAAACCTGTTAAATTAGGCCAGATCAATCTGTCAAACAATCTGCTTTCAGGTCCTTTGCCATTATCACTTTCAAATTTCTCTTCCCTCCAAATTCTTTTACTTAGTGGAAACCAATTCTCAGGGCCAATCCCTCGTTCCATAGGAGAGCTCAGGCAAGCTTTAAAGCTTGATCTTAGCCGAAACTCGCTTTCCGGTGAAATTCCGCCCGAAATCGGAAATTGCATCCATCTTACTTACCTTGACATGAGCCAGAACAACCTCTCTGGGTCAATCCCACCTGAAATTTCCAATGTCCGAATCCTCAATTACTTGAATTTGTCAAGAAATCACTTAAGCCAAGCCATACCCAGATCATTAGGATCCATGAAAAGTCTCACCGTTGCTGATTTTTCCTTCAATGATTTCTCCGGTAGGCTACCGGAATCAGGCCAATTCACAGTCTTTAATGCATCATCTTTCGCTGGAAATCCTCAACTTTGTGGCAATCTCCTTAACAATCCTTGCAACATCAGCGCAATCACTCGTCAACCCAGAAAAGCCCCCGGAGATTTCAAGCTTATTTTCGCATTAGGCCTGCTGATATGCTCTCTAATTTTCGCCACTGCCGCCATAATCAAAGCCAAATCATTCAAGAAAAACAATTCAGATTCCTGGAAAATGACAGCATTCCAGAAGCTGGAATTCACAGTTACAGACATCCTGGAATGTGTCAAAGATGGCAATGTGATTGGAAGAGGAGGAGCTGGAATTGTCTACCATGGAAAAATGCCGAATGGGGTTGAAATTGCAGTGAAAAAACTTCTTGGTTTTGGCACTCACAGCCATGATCATGGCTTCAGAGCTGAAATCCAGACACTGGGAAACATCAGGCACAGAAACATTGTCAGATTGCTAGCATTTTGCTCAAACAAAGAAACCAATCTCCTGGTTTACGAGTACATGAGAAATGGAAGTTTGGGAGAAGCACTGCACTGCAAAAAGGGAGCATTTCTTGGGTGGAATTTGAGGTACAAAATCGCCATTGAAGCAGCTAAAGGTCTCTGCTATCTTCACCATGATTGCTCCCCGTTGATTGTTCACAGAGACGTGAAATCAAACAACATTCTGCTTAATTCTGCCTTTGAAGCTCACGTCGCGGATTTCGGCCTCGCCAAATTCCTGATCGATGGCGGCGCGTCGGAATGCATGTCGGCAATTGCAGGGTCCTATGGCTACATTGCACCTGGTATGTACATATAGCTCATTTATGCTTTCTTATTACATTCCAATTTGCTTGGTATTTTAATCTAGGAAAAAAAATCTAACAGTGCAAATTTTTATTTTAAATGTTACATTTAACTAAATTTTTTTTAAAAAATATAAGTATGAAAATAATTTTATAAATAATAAATTTTTAATAAATATAAGAAAATACATTGTTGGTTCGATAAAAAAAAAAAAACAAAAAAGAAGAGCAATATAGCAAAATAATTTATCATTTTTTTTTTCAATTTCGTTGTGAATTGTACTGAAGAGGTTGACAGGCAGTTACATTGGCAGTTAAGGTTAGTTTAATTTGTGTCAAACTGTCAAAATTGTGGACTATGCAATTATTCTCTGCCGTTAGATTGTCCTTGGAAGGTTAGGGGTCAGTATATCAGTGGTGAATCTGGGGGGAAACGACTAAAATTTAATATCAGATGATCACAGCCGTTAGTTTACAAACACCGAAGATCTAATGGTTTTTTTTTCTTAAAAATATAAATTTAATTATAATTTGTTAGATAATCCTTTGTCTTTCATTCGATAATTAATTCTAAATAGTGGCTATTATTTTACAATTTACTACAACTTTGCTTACTATTCGGGTGATTTCCGACCTCTGATTCCTAGCACCTCTTCCCCCAAATCTAAATCTTACGGTCCCTATGGTCTCATAACCTAAAAAATGCATGGTACTTACCGTACATAAATGTACCCTATTTTCTGCTAAAGTGGCAGCCCTAAGTTCACCCGTGATTTGTGCTACAGAAGACAGACAGAGAAATCAAAAAATAGAATTTTATAGGTAATCCCACCCACGTCAAATTTCCTAGATCGATCACCGAAGCTTAATTAATTAATTAATTAATTAATTAATTAATTGATTTTATTATGTTTGTTGGGTCCACAAATCAGAAAAGATATGACCCTCTGACATTCTTACACAGTGTCTAAAACGACAGGACGTCGAGTGTCGTGAAAGCTGACCGACATTGTGCACACACATCTATTAATTGAAAGCCAACGGTCCACAATCCAGAATGGACAAATCCGAATTCTTTTTCTCTTTTATTTTTTTTTCTAGCTAGTAACGAAGATCCAGTAAATTATTGATTTTCCATGTAATTTTTTTTTAATTTCTCTTCTTTTGTTTTCTAATTATTTCTTATTTTTATAATAATTTTAATTTGTTTTCATTAAATTTGAAACTTCAGCCTTCCTTCTTATATTATATCAATTAAAAAAGATCAATAAATTCTAGTGGGTGTAGTACAAATTCTTCATGTTGTATTTAGAATTCAGATTTCAACTTGGACCCCAAAATTAGCCCCAAGAATATCAACCTAAGCTATGTATTTGCTAAACTTGGATTAGATGTGTTTATTTAGAGCTTAATATTGATTTACTTTTGTAAATTCTTATGCATGTTATTTTAATCTAGATATTTTTATTAAAGGAATTACTGATTTTTTTTTTATTTTTTATTTTTCTGTAGAGTATGCATACACATTAAGAGTGGACGAGAAGAGCGACGTGTACAGCTTTGGCGTAGTTCTTCTAGAACTTCTCACTGGACGACGGCCGGTGGGTGATTTCGGCGAGGGTGTCGATATTGTTCAATGGAGCAAGAGGGCAACAAATGGTCGGAAAGAAGAAATAATGAGCATTCTCGATCCAAGGCTAACATTAGTACCAAAAGAAGAAGCAATGCACTTACTCTTCATAGCAATGCTATGCATTCAAGAAAATAGCATTGAGAGACCAAAAATGAGAGAAGTTGTTCAAATGCTATCCGAATTTCCTCGCCATTCTCCCGAGTATTATCAATCTTCATCTTCTTCCTTGAAGAAACCTGGAAAAAGACCCAAAAGTTTGCCCTAATAATAAGTTGATGCATGATCTTTGGGTTTAAAGAAACTTAAATTTTTATATAATTTTTTTTTAGAGTTTCATGGTGTCTTTAATTAATTAATTAAATTAGCTTGATTTTATTTCTATGTGCAAAAATATATCTTTTTTTTTTTTTTTTTTTGTCTTTTCCCTTTTCCCTTTCGGGGCTTAGATTAGCTAGGCAGAGAGAGAGAAGAGACCAAAGAGAAGTAGTAATAATTCATGGGCACTAGCACTTCTTTTTAAATGAGAGAGTTTGCAATCTTAATGGAGTTGTGCATGCTCTTTGTATTTTATATATATATTATGGTGATATATACATGAAATTTCTATTTTATGGCTTTTATAACCATACTTCTCTTTTTGTTTTTCATTTTTATTCTTCTCTTTACAATATTAATTTTAAGCTTTATTAAAATACGAAGGCAGCATTACAACAACCAATGTGTGAGAACAATCGAATTTGGTTTTTTATTTGAAATTAGTAATTTCCCTCTTATAAATATAAAGTTGTAAACATTATAGATACTGACTCATATTAATTATCACTATGTCATGACAAAACACTAAAATTTTAATGAATAAAATATATATAAAAACAATATGTAAAAAATCCCTTTAAGAGAATAATGCAAAGTAGAGATGTAAAAAGGTTTTCGTGATATCATATTTCATGAACGGTTTCATTTAGAGTATAATTCTTTGTTCATAATTTGGATCAAAATATGAATTTAATCGACAGGTCAAAATCAATCATAATATTCTCAAATGAAATAGCACAAAATTGGTTGTATATATTTTAAACAGATACCAAACATGTTAAAGCAGAAATGTAACTTTAATTAACTGTAATAAACTATTGCTTTTATGTAAAATACTAGTTTAAATTCAAGGGAATCAAAGAATTTGCAAAATGTAAGCATGCTTGAATTTTCATTAATTGTGTATTAGTAATTGTAATATCATAATTTTTTTTAGTGTAAGATTAAATTTTTTATCAAATTTTAGAGACTGTATTCTATTTTTTTCAAGAAATTTATTTTGTTTTAAAAAATAGAAAAAATATGTTTTTTTTTTACATGTTTTCTAAAATTCATTTTCAAAAATAAAAATAAATAAATAGAGTTATGCGATAAGATTATTTTACAACTTCCAGTAATTAGCAAAAGTTATTAAATTATCATGTTTAAAATTAAATTGACCAATGAGATAAGATTATTTTATAATTTGTAATAATTAATTTGATTCAAATTAAAATAATTTATTTAGTTTTAATAGAAATAATATGAATTAAGCGTTATAGGATTTTCATGTAATTTTTAAAGTTTAGGATATTCGTATCATATATATTTTGAAAGCACATGAAATAAATAATACATACTAATGTTTTTAGTGTATACACTTTGTTTTACTGTTCCTCTTAACTAGTTAAGAACACAAACGGTTTGGATTGAGGTGGTATATGATGATTTTTTTTTGTTTTTTACACTTAAGGAGATTATATGATTAATTACGAATGTGTTATTATGAATATTGATAAGTTACATTTTGAAAAAAAAAGAAAAAAATTAATCTTTTTATTTTTTTTAAATATACTGTTCTATGAATTTTTTTTTCTATAAATATCAAATTTTAATAGAAATTCCTCACTATTAATGTCATAGATCAAATTTCTATGTTCTTACTTCCTACCAAGATTAAAATTCATTACATCCTTTAATTTCATTTATAATGTTTTTATTACTTAACACATTTTCCCCCAATCGAAAAAAAAATTACTAAATTTAATGAAGAATTGATGACACTACATTTTACCCTTTTTACTTTTAATTTTAAAGTATAAAATTAAATAATTAGATGAATTGTTGAGAACTTGTCACAAGATCTTTATTTTTAATTCTCTTTCTATATATTATAGATACTGTGAATAATTCTTTCTTCTCTCAGATTGAAGATGATCATAATGGGCTGCTGTTTTCAAATTGTAATAATTATATGTTTGAATATTTTCTATTGTACGCAAAATGATGACAATTGATGGCTGCCTTATTGTTGTATGTTGATCATGAAACTCAAAGCCTGCTGATGAAAACAAATCAGCCGAGAAAGTCAATACAGGAAAGCAAGAGCAGAGCAAAAAAGGGCCAAAGGTATTTCTTTCTTTTTTAATAAAAACATTAATTTAACTGTAGAAAATGCATTATTCCATATTATATAACTTGCAATTCTTTCCCCCCAGTGCAACTTTAACTCATATTTTCTTCGAATAAAATAAATTCTTCAATAATTAAAAAAAAATTTCTCCAACACCGTTATGCCCATGTGCATGGGGAGGGCACAAAGATGACAATTGATTATTTTCTTTTTGATGTTTGTTGATGATGAAATTCAAAAAGCCTTCTATTGGGTTGATATTTTATATTAATTCAATCCGTGTCAAAATAGTTGAATTTGATGAACAATAATTGCTAAACAGTATAAATAGTAATAATGAATAGTACTCAGCGCTTTACCGGCGCTTGAACAACCGTGATGAGAATCAACATTGAATTCATAATAATTTTTTTTACGTGCTAATTGAACCTATTACAAGAGCAAAAGATGAAGTATATTTTATTTGATATATATTTTTATGACATTTTAATTAAGTTTTCTAATGTGTTTAAGAATGCTATGTAAGTATATATTTTAATTAACTATTATTTTTATTTATTTTAAGATTTTTATTCTTAGTTATTTTGTATTAAATTTTTTATTCTTATTTTATATTAGGACTTTTAATTCTAATTTTTTAAAATTTTAATTATAAATTTTATATCAAGAGACTTAAACAATATTATAAATAGAAATATTATATTTTATCTAATTAAGATTGTAAGAATTGTTCTTCTCTTTAGTTTTTTAGAAAATTTTATGAATTAATCAAGAGATCTATCTTGTGGTGTTCAAATTTTTTTATGATACTTTTGGTTTGTGGTTAGTAAATTATTGGGTTAAGGTCTTTATCGTTGGTTCTTAATTCCTTTAATCATTGGGTCAAAGTTCTTTAATTTGAATTTTAACTTTTTTGGGGTTTAAATTTTAATTCTAGTTATTTAGTTTTAAGATTAATATTCTTGAGGTTCGCATCAAGCTGTCCTACGAAAGCTCAATACTTGATCTCCACTCAACCTTTGCTAGAGCAATAAACATCGCACATGAACAATATAAATAAACAATGTCATATTTACAATGAATAATAGTAATCGATGAACAAAAAGCTAGCTTCTCATCCTTGTTTGACATCTGCTTAAACAGTAAACAATGATACATAAATAGTAATGAACGATGACAAATGAACAATATCTCAACACCTAACCTTTGCTCAAGTGCCTGTGTTATCTATAAAGTTCACTTGACTTACACTTGACACCCACTCGAGTACCAATGCATAAATATAAGTACCCTAAATTGTGTTTCAGGATTTTTAATATCATTTTTAGGAATTTTGAATTTTCTAAGTTGAGATTTCATTTTTTAAATTTTTTTGAGTGTATTACCCATTATTCTTCTTAAGAGAAAACACACAAATCATATTATTCAGATATTTTTAAAATCTTTTCTTTCTATAAGTCCAATTGAAAAACCTATATAGTTTTAAAAAGTTTTGGTAGTTAAAGATTATAATCTTGTGAACGTGTCGTTCAAGAATTTTATTAAAAAAAAAAGATTTCAGAGTTTGAAAAATAGAATAACTCAAAGTGGTTACTCAAAGGAGTTATTCAGGGTTGAGTTATAAGAGTTCTTATAAGAAATCATTGTTTGTAAGATCTTTTTTACTAGTAAAATGTTTTAGCAGCTCTTATTATCAACTCGGAGGATTTTTATTTATGAAAAGGTTCTTCATAAAGTTTTCCTTCGATAAAAAATTATTGTGTTCAATTTACTTTTGTTACTTTATATTTATTGATTAGATTTATTATTGTGGCTTATTTGTGGTAGGCTTAGTTTAATTAGTTAGAGATTTATTGATTTTGATTCATTTAGGATATAACAAATTTTAATATATTTTGATTTGTTAGTTTTAATTTTTTACATAAACACCTTTCATATCTCAAGTATTCTAGGGTCTAAACATAGGAAATTTTACACACGCACACGCACCACGCATATATATATATATATATATATATATATAGAGAGAGAGAGAGAGAGAGAGAGAGAGAGAAAGAGGGAGGGTGGGAAGAAAAGAGGTTAGGATCAAGAGGCCCAATTTTTTTATTATTTAATAGAAATTATATTTTACAATTGCATTAAATTAGATGCATTAATTACACCTATTAAATTAAATCTCAATTATTAAGAGTGCACTAAATTTTAGATATATTTTATTTGAGTTTTTCGTTTTGTTTTTTGATAATCGTTGGGTTATTGACTATTACAATTTCAGATAAATTTTAATTTTTCCCACTCTTTTAAACAAAATAATAACAATATACATTTAATGAATTGAATTGGTAGAACAGTCCTCCTCTTAAAATCATAAATTATCTTTCTAGGGATATGAATACATTTCCGAGATATCATTTTGCTTAAAGACCCTTGTTCACTTTTAGGCATTTGCTTCATTGTTTTTATTTTTCTTTAAGTTTTACTCTTTTGTTGTCTTAGTTTCATGCATATTGTAAGGTGTAAGGCTCCCTTTACTTGTGTTACTTTAATATTTTCATTTTGATATATTTTTTTGGTCCCGCCAAAGTTCCTTGAGTGAAAAATGATATAATTTGATATTTTCTTATTGCAGTTAGTTTAAGTTTAATACTTTACTCATGGGCAATTATTTTTACATAAAGTAAATTGAACAATGTTACTCTTTAACATCCATCTACCAAACACTTATAGTGATATAATTCACCATAAGCTTTTAGAAATCTTAAGCCTAAGAGATGTCATTCATTGTAATTGTAATATTCTCAGCTTTAAAGCAAGCATTAGAGGTCATTCATTGTTATAGATTTATTTACATTAAATTTTATTAATTTTAACTAATTATAACCAATTAATAAGTTAAGTAACGATAGTATAGAAAAATAAAGAAGACCACAGAATTTTAATGTGCTTTGAATTTTTCAATCTTTCATTCATGAGGCCATACCGTGAGAAAAATAATCCACTAAGAAAACAATGATCATAAGTATTAATGGACTTAAATAAAATAAACACACTCTTTTATATTTGTCATCGTCGTCGTAGTCTTGAATCTTCTTAGATGGTCTTATTCAGTGAGATTCTCAAGACTTAACGCATCAAACTCTCTTCGACTCAATTTAATAAGATCTCTATATTAGTAATCATTGAACTCCCTTCAATAAGTGTAGGTCTTTATCTTGACAATACTTAGATCACTCTCTCTAATTTTATGAAATTACATATTACAAACTCATAATATCCACTAAATTTGGAAAACAAAAAAGAAAGATAGAGTAATAGCAACAATCCTTCTTTGCTTTTGGTGTTGATGCACTCTCACTTGACGGCTATATAAAATAAAATAGTACACATATATATAGCACAAATATAACACTAGTTGTGTGTGAATTATTTTCTTAAATCAAATAGCTATGTATTTTCCTAAATAAGAAAAATTCTTTTCTAAATAGAACTCTATTTAGTCAAATATTCTTCCTTCCTTTTATTTAAAAAATACATTCTAAAATAAGTTTTTTAGATAATAATGAATAAGTACAATGCCTAGTAAGGTTAGGAAAATTAAAAATTCTCTTACTGTGAAAACTCCAAAAATTATAAAATAAACAGTATATGCATAATAAACAGTGACCGACAGTAACTAACATAGTATATTGAAACATGATGGTTAAACATGACAATTAACCATTATTTTTCAAAAAGATGCCAATTATGCAAACCCTAACTCATTGAGTCTTGAGCATGATTTTTGTTTCTTGGTTTTTTTGTTTTATTTTTCTAAATTGTTCATGTATTTATATATGTTTAAGTGAAAAAATTTTAGTAGGAAATTATAAGTCTATAATTTTTATTTTGTTAAACTAAGAGAGCGTTTTCTTTAAGTGCTGTGAAGATGTTTTGATATTGTGCTTTGGAAAATAAGTAAGACATTCTTCATAAGAAGAATTTATGCTAGTTAAAGAGAGTTTAACAATATCAAATAAGGGGATCTTGTTGAATTTATTGAACTGATATCAGCATCATCAACTAAACCAATCTTACCAAGTTGAAAGAATTTCAGTGTGTCAAAGCAAGAAAATTTCATTAAACAAATCAACTTAAAAAATTCAACACAACAGTTATAACACTAAGAGAGAGTCTTTAATTTTTTATAAACTTATTGGTGTTTGTATTCTTTTGATTTATTAATGGATTGTTTTTCTTAGATGTAACTTTATGTATGTAGGATTTGAAAATTTAAATCACCTAAAAATTGCCGGCTTCTTAACTTGCATTGTGTATGTTATTTTAATTAATTAGTTAAATTAATTAAATAATAATTACTTGCTAAAATAAATCTATCATATATCATATGTCAAATCATATTTTATTTCATGATAATTCTATGTAATTTAATAGATCAATTAAATTTATAAGTTTAGGATATATCTTGTAAAGAATAGTGTTACTATTACAAATATTCTTGCAAAGAATAGTATTGCTATTACAAATATTCTCCAACAATATTATTTTAAGAAAGTTAGCTAACTTAGAAATCGCATCATTTTTTATAAATAAAAGTAAAATTTTAAAGATGTATAGTTTTTTTTTTCACATTTTGGTTACGTTAGCAACTATGATCATTTAGCATGACGACATGAACCGAAAGATTTTATCTGGTTACTTAAAAAGAGAGGAGAGAATAAAATAACTTCCATAAACAGAGGCATAAATTTTTAAGTAAGGCAGTAAATGACACGATACGAAAGTACACTTAATCCCACGTCCAGTGTTTGCATTCTCCCAGCACTAATATTTAAAATAATTATTTGATTTCAAATGACAGAGTCAATAACCTTTACCTAATTTCACTTTCGAGAAATTACTTTTAAAAAATAAATTATTATCAGTTTTTAAATAATATAGAGTTTCACCGAAAACCAAGTTTATTTTTCTAAATTCTAACGGATAATAGCTAAAATTGTTTTTTGTCCTCATTATCCCTAGAAATAATATTACGGATCTGTAGCAACTCTAACTCAAAATCATCTTGGAATAAAGTAAGTGCTACAATGAAAAATATTCTCTATCATCGTTATATCCATGTGAAGTGGAGAATAAGGAAATGCTTGAAATGTAAGCATGTCGTTACATGTAAACCTTAGATATGGAATTAAAAATTTGAAATCTCCTTCATCCACTCTGTATATTATAGAATTCTTTCTTCTATCAATTATCTTTTGTCGAAGATAATCAAAATGGGCTGCTGTTTTGGAAGAGTAAGAACTTTGTCCTTGAACATTTTCATATTGTTTGCAAATTATTTGAATAACTAATACTGGATTGTATTCAGTGAGCTCATGTTTCTTTAGTAGAATCTTTTTAGCTAATAATTGTACACATTGCCTTTTATATAATGCTAAAACAATTACTTTTTTAAACTTATTAATTACAACTATTTGCTTTTCTGTTATCAACTTTAGTTTTAAAATTTATGGGTTATTTTTTTTTTTCAAATCATCTTGTGTTAATATTTGTTGCAAAATGATGACAATTGATGGCTGCCTTATTGTTGTGTGTTGATCATGAAACTCAAGCCCACCTATGAAACCAAATCAGCCGAAGAGCAGAATAGACTTCAGCAAACGGTATTTATTTATTACTTACAACAACATATGTTTTTTTTTTCTCAGCTTTAATTTTACCAAACACATTGATGTTTTTGTTTTTGTTCTGGTTGTGGCGATTAAATTCTGTAGCCTCCAGAGGGAACCCAGCGACAAAATACGAGAGAAAAGGTAAAATTGTTTGTATTTATGTACGTATGTATGTTTAAATTACTTTCTTCCTTTTTAACTTTTGTTTAGGTTATTTTTGTATTTGAATTGTTTATTAATATTAAACATGGCTGGTGATGGACCGCAAAGGCCAATAGCGGGGATATAACGCAAAAGCCAAAACCAGAACTCATCGGTAAATTAAATTTCAATGACAGTTTATTTATATATATTCCTTGTTTTTTAATTTGCTTTATTTTATTTATTTATTAATTTTATGACTGCTTGTTATCAGCAAAGATGTCGGACTTCAAGGAAGAGAAATGACCAAAGATTGAGAATGGGAAACTTGAAATCCATAATTGAATAATCTAGTTAATACGTTCATCGGTGACGATGTCCGAATATCATACATGTATTAATGACTCTATTTGTTGTGATGAAATATTTGAACATCATATATATATATATATATATTATGTTGGTTTACTGTATTTTCTATTTTCTTTTTGTCAAACAAAAGAACATAATTCATGTTGATATAAGAAATAATTGTTTGATGCACGCATATTAAGTATTATTAATTATTACGAGCAATATATTTATCTCATTTGTACAAGGATAATATAAAAATTTTAATTTTTTATTAATTTATTATTAATTAGCATACCTTAGCTATCTTGTTTAAGGTCATTTCTAATAGTCTTTCTAAAATATTGTGATTCTTTATTAATTTTTTTATTATTAATTTTCGATAAAATATTGACACATATCATTATTAATAATAAATGATTCAGATTGTATATTAATAAAATTTAAAAATTAATTTTATATTTTATAATATAAATTAAAGTTTAAGATACAATTTAAATTGCTTATTATAAACTAGTAACACGTATTAATATCTATTTAAACCAAGGATAAAAAAGACTAAAAGGAGATCCTAATCCCTTTCTAAACATGATCTTGGTAGGGCTATACGAAGCGGTGTTTTACAAGATATTGCCGGTGACTTCTTCGAACATTTGGTTTATCTTTAGGTGCCCTTGCAGTGTATTAGGAGAGACAATTCATCAACTTACCAAATCGACTTTGAGTTCTCCACTGTGTCTTAACTATTGGCTATTACTATCTTAAGAAAGTCCTAGGTGAAAACGTCCCACCACATTAACTATGATGATATAGTAATACTACTTAATTAATAAAAAGAGAGAACCATACTTATTGGTAAAAAATTAAAAAAGTTAAGATATATCCCATTTAAGTGAGAGAACAAAAAATTGAATAATATGATCATTTTAACTTTTTTAATTTTTTATTAATAAGTGTGATTTTTTCACTTAATTAGATAATTCTACTAAATCATCATATATTATTATAAATAATATAGTAGAACAGTCTCACCTTAGACTTTTTCTACTATCTTAGATGAATTTTAAATTTCCCCCACTTTTGGAGAAAATAGTAGCCTTGCATAGCTAGGGTGTCTATGTAAATATGTTTCAAAAGCTAGAAAAATTTTAGCTTCAACAAGAAAGTATCCATGCTAATGATTTATTATATGCCAAGTAAGTTTAAAGGCGTGGTAACAATTTTAAAAAAAAATTATTATTTTAAATAACTTTAAAAAATATTTTCTTTTCTTTAATGTAAAATAGCATAAATTTTTTGAAATATATAAATCATTATTACTATGTGGAGGCAACTTTCTTAAGATGAGATTTAGAAAATTTATAACTTATTATAATGTATAGTTTATTTTTATTTATAACTGATCCGAATTAAAACTATAGAGGTTATTCTTATGTAGAGATTATTACTATAGAGAGGTTTTACTATAATGGCTTCAATTATATATATTTGCTAACAATATTATTTTAAGAAAGTTAGCTAACTTAGAAATTGTATTTTTTTTTATAAATAAAGGTAAATTTTTAAGGATGTATATTCTTTCACTTTTTGGCTAGATTAGCAGCTATGATTGTTTACTATGCCGATATGAACCAAAAAATTTTATCGTGTAACTCAAAGAGAGGAGAGAATAAAATAACTTCGCTAAAAAGATATATAAATTTTTAAGCAATAATTTAAAATAATATCAAAGAACACTTAATACCACATCCTGTGTTTGCATTCTCCCAGCACTAAAATTTAAAATAATTATTTGATTTCAAATGACGGAGTTAATAACCTTGACCTAAGTTCACTGTTGAGAAAATATTTTTTAAAAATAAATTATTACCATTTTTCTAAATTCTAATTTAGTATATTAATTCTTTCTTCTCTCAATTATCTTTTGTCAAAGATAATCAAAATGGGCTGCAGGTTTGGACGTGTAAGAATTCTATCCTTGAATATTTTCATATTGTATGCAAATTATTTGAATAACTAATACTGGATTACATTCAGTGAGCTCGTGTTTCTTTTTATTAGTATCTTTTTGGCAAATAACTGAAATCATCGCCTTTTATACAATGCTAAGACAATTATTTTTTTAACTAATAACTGTACACAATTTATTTAGTTAAATTGATGCCTTTGTTTTTGTTGTGGCGATTAAATTATATAGCCTCCAGGGGGAAACCGGAAATAAAACACGGGAAAAAAGGTAAAATTATATGTCTGTGCGTGTGTACAAGTTACTTTATTCGTTTTAATTTTTGCTTAGGTTTCTTGCTGTGCTTGAACTGTTTATTAATATTAAATATGGCTGGTGATGAACTGCATAGGCAAACAATCGGGATTATGGGAAAGAACTAAATGACGATGATGAGCCAAAACAGAAAAAATCACCATTGTAAACTAGCAAAAACATTAATTTTCCCCATTTATGTGGCAATTCAATTAAATTTACAATTTAATTAACGCAAGGATTGAAAACGGCAAGCTTGAAAAGTCATGTTTTTTTTTCTCACAAATAATAGAGGTTAAACTAATGTTCATAATTTGATGGACCTATCAAGATAAAATGGTTCATGCATATTAACGGGTATTTGGTAATATACATGTATTGACCAGTAATACTGCACTTTTTAAATATTATTTTTGAGTCATGATTTATTTTACTAATTCGTTATTCAATTAATGAATGATGAATCATTCAAAATTATAAAAATTAAAGTAATATTTGCAACTGTAATTTTAAGAATAATAATATTATGATTATTCTTTCCTAAATCAAAATATTTTATATTAAATTAAAAATTTGATTAACTTTTGTGGAGTTTTATCCTAATTATAGGCAGATCTCACAAATTCACAAAAACAAGCGAATATTTACCTTCCTATGTGATAAAGTTTATGAAATGTTTGACAATTTTTTAAAAGAATTCATGCAATTTTTTTAAATACCATGGGAGGCTTTTGACAAGTTTTAAAATGTAGAATTTCACGTGTATTCAATTATTATCTTGGAATAAAGAAGTGCTAATTATAACTATTGGAAACAATTATAAAATGGTCCGTATATTTTGAAAAGACACGACCTTTATGAATTATTATATTTTTTATAGAAAGATTTTACTATAAATATGTGTATGAATCCATAAACTTGGCAATTTAAAGAAAAAAATATACAATCTATATTGAATTGCAAAAGTTTAGAAGATCAAAACACACAAATTCTGAATTTGTATTAATGGCTAGAGGTATGATGTTTGTTTCCACTATTTAGTTTTGTTTATTGTATTTTCGATTCTAAATATGTATATAAACTCGGTTTATATCTAACATTTAGCATTAAAGAGTCTTTTAAACTCTGCCTTGATGTTTGATGCGTACTTATATTGATTCTTTGTAACATGATTTCAAAAATGATATATTTTGTCAAATTTTTGAGATATTTATTTTACGTATTTTTATTCACATGATTTTAAAAATCATTTAAAAAAAATTAAATTTCTAGCATTTTTGTGATTTAAATCGGCACAATTGGTGTTAAGAAGACTTGAATTTTAAAAGCAAGTCAAACAGGGTCAAAACCGGTTCAAAATGACCCAGCTAAAAGTTGAAGACGACTAGAAAGTCGACATGTTATTTTGTGTAAGTAAAAAAGAAATGACATGTCATTTACGATACATAAACTGCTATCGTTTGCCATTTACAACATGTCATATCACTTCCTTTTTATGGTATGACATGTCATCTCATGTTATGAATTTGGTTATGTTATTTTTGTATGACATGTCATTTTTAGTTATTTTATGTATGATATGTCATTTATAT
>CP135563.1:6489324-6605970 GCA_032401905.1 Swietenia macrophylla | reverse complement strand
ATTTTATATAAGCATATATAACAATATAATTTCAAATATATTATAATATATATTTGTATATATATATATATATATATATCAAATTAAATGATTTACAGTTCTACACAAGTAAACAATTTATGATATTATCCTATTAAAATTAGTATTTCATTTACATATGATTATTAAATTAAATGCCAAAATATGAAAAATAACTTTTAAGAGTACTTTGCAACTATATTAAATTCATGACAAATAAGAAAGATTGAAATACCTTTCTTTTCAAGCCATTTATGAAATTTCACGTAATCCTTCTTTGTATACCTATTTTTTCTTACAAAAAAAGTATTTGGATTCTTTCTGAATATCAGATTGGGGAGGAATTTTAGGCATTCTACCCTTTCCCTTTAGTTTGGCTTGACTTTTGTTCTTTCCTTGTATATAGCTAGATGTGCACTTTGTGAACTCTCTCATAATTCCATACTTGACCTCCATTCCTCTTGCACACACAATCATTAATTCATTAATTGACTATTTATCCTTATGTATGTTGTAAGATATCTTGAAGGGTACATATTGTTGTGGAAGAGTATTGAATATATAATGTACTAAGAAAGACTTGCACATCTCAACCTTAAATGTCTTAAGTTGAGCTACAATGTCCTTCTACATGATGTACTCACACATACCACTAATATTGGTAAGCTTCTTATATGATAATTCCATTACTAAGGTACTTGCAAGTGCCTTCAACAAAGGTCGGACAATATCATACTATAGATGCCAACAAAGGTCTTGGTCTTGATGAACATTACATTAAAGCAATTAGATCGCTCTCAACATTCATAAAAAATAATATTAGCTAAAGTGCTGATATTAATAATAGCAATTGATTCGTCTTTCTAGATAACATAATCAATATCCACTAATCTTAAATAAAAGAGAATATTCTCTTTTTATACTTTGAAATTATCTCCATTTAACTCAAGCATGTCACAATTGATATTAGGTAAATTCACAAGTTCTATAACTACATATAATATATGCCTATATCATATAATTAAAGCAAGTATAAATTTATTCTGCCTTAAAGATATGAATCAGATGATATAAAAATTGCATGTAAGCTAAGTATTTTATTGAAATAGATTCATATATCTTTATGATAAAACTATCAAATTATTTTTTTAGTTCCTATGGATAAATTAAGAAAAATAATATGATATTTTATCCTAATTAATCATAAAACATAATAAAAATACCTATAGGATAAAATTTATTATATTAAATATGATTAAATATAATTAATGTCAATAAAATGTATGTGATCCTAACATTTTAATATATAATTTTACTTAGTTTAAAGATGCTAGGACTAATCCTTATATAGATCACTTGGGCATTTTCAATATATATAGCATGAAATAAATATTTATATACAAATTGAATATGCTTGCAAAATAAAATGAAGCAATTTGGTTGAGTAGTTTATGTAGCAAATTTGAAACCGTACAGCACAAGTTTCCTTTTTTTTAACAAGACAAAACTAGCATGCCATACAAGTTTAAATGAAACGTGTGATATATCATTTTATTTTTCCAATCATCTTCAACCTCAATTGACTAAGTGTTAAAAATAATTTTTTTACTATTAAAGATTACTTTCTATTAATTTTATAAAAATTTATATTTATATATAATTTTATCAAATCTTAAGGGAGGTATTTTAAAATATCTTAAAAATGACATATTAAAGTTTTTGGTCACATGCAATATAAACACATTAGTTGTGATTAATTATATTGGATATAATAAATTTTATCTCATAAGAATTTTTATTATATTTGTATAATTAATTAAGATGAAGTATAAGATTATTTTTCTTAATTTACTCACAAGAATTAAGAAATGGAATATAATATAGTAGTTTCATTGTAAGGTTATGTATAAATCTGTTTGAATTAAAAACTTAGCCCACAACCAATTTTTGTGTTATTTGATTCATATTCTAAGCATACTTTATATATAGATAAAGCATGATATATGTTTACGAGTCTTAATTTTGTAACAAAACATGTATGTTTTTTTTTTAGTTATACAACCTATAAATTTTTATAATATCAATTGTGATGTTCCTAAGTTAAAAAGTGATAACTATAAACTATGAAAAGAAAGAATTTTCCTTGATTTAGAGTTGATGGACATTGATTATATTATTCAAAATGATGAATTACTTGCTATTACTAAAGCTAGTACTCAAGCTAATATTGCTCTTCATAAATCTTAGGAGTGATCAAATCACCTCAGTTTGAAGTTCATAAAGACAAAAATCACTATTAGTATTTGTGGTTCTATCAATCATTATAATCATATTTGTGCTTTACTGAAGGCTATAGATGAACAATTTCTGTCTTTAGACAAGGGACTTGCAAGAGGTTTAATTATAAAATTCTTGTCTATAAAGTTTATTAGTGTCAAAGATATGCATGAGCACATCATACATTTGAGGAATATTATGGCTCAATTAAAGACTTTTGAACTTGAGATGTTTAAGTCTTTTCTAGTGCACTATATGCTAAATACTCTCCCATAGCAAATAGATCATTCAAAATCTCTTATGATACACAAAGACAAATAGTTTATTAATGAATCAATAACCATTTGTGTTAAAAAAATAAGAGAAATCAAGAGAAAGTTCGTAGAGTGCACATTTGGCAATATGAGAAAAGAATAAAAATCAAGCCGAGCAAAAGGGAAAGGGTAATATACTTGCCCAAGTTGACATCAAAAAGGAATCCAAATGTTTCCCAAGTTGACATCAAAAAGGAATCCAAATGTTTTTCTTCAAGAAAAATGAGCAAATAAAGAAAGATTGCCCAAAATTTCAAAAATAGCTTAAGAAAAAAGGTAATTCAAATTTCCTTTGTTTGTTATGAATCTATTACGATTGATATTTTTCATAACACATGGTATATTGATTTTGGCTTAATAATCTACAGTACAAATGTGTTACTGGATTTAGGAAACCTAAGGCAACTAGTAGAAAGTAAGCAAAGCATTTTTTTTTTGGAAACAAAATATGTTCAAATGTGGAAGCTATTAGGACATGTAATTTAGTTCTCAAATGTAATTTTTTTTTGAGATCGAAAAAATATTTTAAATTCTAATTTTTCTAAAAATATGATTTCACTTTTAATACTTGCACCTTTGGGTTATTTCTTTTATTTTTTAAATATATCTTTAAATATATTTTATAACTTTAATTTTGTTAAAAATGGTATATTATTTGATAGTCTTTTTCATATCAATTTACAAAACAATACTTGTTATAATGCAATGCATATTCATGTTAGCATTAAACAATGTATTATGAATAAAAATTCGTCTATATCATGGAATCAGAGATTGGAACACAGCTTCATAAAGAAAATTAAAATATTAATAAATGGTAGAGTACTTGATACTTTGAATTTTATTGATTTTAATACTTGAATGGGCTACATCAAGGGTAAGTAGACCAAGAAGTCAAAGAAAAATCCAAAAGAAGCTTAGACATATTAGAGATCATACATATAGATATTTGTAATCTTGACTTGGACTTGTATGATTAGAAATATTTCATCACTTTATAGATAATTACTTGTGATATATGTATCTCTACTTCTTGAATAAAAAGATGAAGCATTTTGTTGTTTTTAAAATATTCAAAGCTAAAGTATTAGAAATAATTCAGTAAGTAAATAAAGATTATGAGATTAGTACAGGTAGAGAATGCTATGGTAGATACTTAAAGATGAACAAGGATCTATTCCATTTGCAAAATTTCCTCAACAACATGGGATAATTGCCTAATATATTATTCTATGTTTTTTAGACCAAATGGTGTAATAAAAAAAGAAATTCAAACATTATACCTAAACAGCTTCAAGCTTCTTAAATCTTTGTGGTTTGAAGCTCTTAAGATAGTTGTGTATATATTAATTCATATTTCAACTAAAACCATCATAAAATATCTTTTAAGGCATGGAAAGATTGAAAGCTAGGTTTACGACATGGACATGTTTGGGGGTGCTCATTTAAAGTAAGAGTTTATAAGAGAAGAAGTTAGATCTAAGTATGGTTAGTGGGTATTTTATTGGATATGATGAAAGATTTAACGAATATATATTTTACTACCCATCACATCACACTAGGATTGTGGAATTATGAAATATGAAATTTTTTGTGAATGACTTAATTGGTGAGAGGGATTAATACTAAAACATAGTTTTTGAGGGATATTATTCAAATGTTCAGCCTTTCACTTTAAGTAGTAATGTAATTATCATTTACAACGCCTTTAATG
The DNA here is from genome assembly GCA_032401905.1 of Swietenia macrophylla. Lineage (NCBI taxonomy): Eukaryota > Viridiplantae > Streptophyta > Magnoliopsida > Sapindales > Meliaceae > Swietenia > Swietenia macrophylla. The sequence continues at coordinate 6,601,647 of CP135563.1, read as the reverse complement.
TTGAAACTAGTGTTGAGCACCCAATATTTGAAGTTCAATAACCTATAAATGACAATCAAGAAATTTCACCAACAATCAGTGTTTTAGATTCAATTGTTCAAAAATTACCTAAAAATGTTGAGCAACTAATTAAACATCTTAAAAGAATCTTCATATAATATTAAGAAAATCTATTTATTATAACAAAGAGGCTAGTAATTCTTAGTGATTACATTATGCTGCAAGAGTTTGAATACAAAATTAGAGCTGAAAATTATCCATAAATATTTTCACAAGCCATGATTTTCAAAGAATCTAACTTGTGGTACGATGCCATAAAAGACTTCTTTAGTTACGCCTGGATCCATAAATTTAATAAAGTTTGGATCTTGTTGAGTTATCTAATAGTGCAAAATTCATAGGCTGCAAATAGATCTTTAAAACAAAGAAAAATTCATTGGATAGTACTAAAAGATACAAAATAAGACTTATTGTTAAAGGATTCACATATAAAGAAGGAATTGACCATATAAAGACTTTTTCTCCTATATTTAAGAAAGATTCTCTCTGTGTCATTATAGAATTAGTCTCCTATTTTGGTTTGGAACTACATCAAATGAATGTAAAAACGACATTCCTCAATGGGAGCCTAGAGAAAAAGGTTATATGAAACAACTAGAAGGATTATCCTTCAAATAATCAACATTTGGTTTGTAAGTTTAAGAAATCTATACATGAATTGAATAAACCTCATGTTAATGTTGTTTTAAATTTTATAATTGTGAGGTTTTGTGCTTTAAACTTTAAAGTTAAATGAAGAAAGCTAATAATAGCTAACCTAGAAATATATGGTTGGATAGTTACTAGATTAAAAGCTGGAAAAGGAAGGTTGTTGAGGTTAGTTAGAAAGTTGAGCTATCAACTAATTAACCTTGATATAAATAGAAGCTGGGAATTAATCACAAACTAAGTCAAGATTCAAAATTGAAGAGAAGGATTGATCAAATAAGAAAAGAGCTTCTATAAGCTCTTGAATTCAATAGTATAGATTATTTTTATATTTTTGTATCTTGAAACTGAAGCTTGGTTAAAAGAATATTAATCAATGAAGAAGTTTGAGTGTGCTTGTTATAAATGTAGGCCAACCATAGTGTAGCTAAACGTTGTAATTTTTTATGTATGTTCTTGTAGTGTTTGCTGATTTTTTGCATTGAATTTTTTCTTTCTTAATGTTACTAGTGTTCTTAAAGATTACAAAAGGTTAACTTTAGTTTTGATAATGGCTTTAATCTTTAAAATTTCAAAATGAAAGCACTTCTGGTTTATCGAGGTCTTCAGGATGCTTTGTTAGGTGAGGATAACTTGCCTCAAACCTTATCTGAGAAAGAGAAGAAAGAATTACTTAATAGAGCTTACAGTGCCATTGTATTAAGTCTTGATGATGAGGTTTTAAGCGAAGTATCAAGAGAAACCACAGCAACTAGCATATGGTAAAAGCTAGATGATCGATTCATAACAAAGTCTTTAGCTAATAGACATTGCATGCAAAGAAGGCTCTATACTTTTACTTTTAAGAAAGGGGCTCAATAAAAAATCATTTAGATGAATTTAACAGAATAATCTTAGATTTAAAGAATATTGATGTGAAAATTAACGATGAAGATTAGGTTATGATTTTACTAAGCTCCTTACTAGATTCTTATGAACATTTATGGGTACTTTGACTCTTGGGAGAGATTATTTGTCTATGCAAAAAATGAAGTCTACATTAAATTCGAAAGAGTTAAAGAAGAAGGTTAAATCAAAAGATGTTGGAATTGTTGAAAATCTTTCTACAAGGTGAGGATTTGACAAAAAAATAACAAAGTGATTAAGAACTGAAGATCAAAGTCTAAGAATGAAGTGTTTAGAAGTTTTTAGCGTCATAAAGAGGCCATTTCAAGAAAGATTGCCCTATTAGAAAACAAAAAGAGAAGAAAAAAAAGGAGTGATGAAGATGCAGTAATAGCCTCAGAAGAAAGTTATGACTCAGCTGATAAAGATTATATCCCAGCAACACATTTCATTGCAATAGAAAAGAAAACAAAAGGACAATGGATTCTAAATGTTCATTCTATACGTGTTCACGTGAGAATCCTTTGTAACTTATGAATTTATAAATAGTGATAAAGTCTTGATGGGAAATAATATAGCCTGTAATGTCACTAGTATAAGAATAGTTAGAATGAGATTGCATGATAATTCTATAAAAGAACTAAATAATGTGAGACATGTACCAGATTTAAAATGAAATCTGATATCACTTGGAATGCTTGATCAAATTGGCTACTTGATAAAGGCTAAGAATGGTTCTTTGAAAGTGATAAAGGGGTCTATGGTCATTATGCTTATTGAAGAAATCCTTATATGGTCTCAAACAGTCACCAAGACTGTGAAATAAGATATTTGACTCATTTATGACATTAAAAAGGTACTTAAGGAGTGCTTATGACTGCTATGTTTACTTCAAAAACCTTGGGAATCAGACATCATCTACTTATTGTTATATCTAGATGATATGTTAATTACAAGCTATGAAAAAGGTAAGATTGACAAGTTAAAAAGGATACTCAGTGATGAATTCGAAATGAAGGATCTAAGGGCTGTTAAGAAGATTTTAGGCATTAAAATCATAAAAGATAGAAGTATTGGTGTTATGTTTCTTTCTCAAGCTCAATATATTGAAAAGTATTGAGTAGATTGGAAATGTCAAATTCTAAATCAGTTTCAAGTCCATTGGCATGTCACTTCAAACTGTCTAATATTAGAGTCTCAAAGATGATCTGGAAAAATCAAAGATAATGAAAATTTCATATATAATACTGTTGGACGTATCATATATTTGATGGTATGTACAAGACCAGATATGGCTCATGCCATGAGTGTAATCAGCAGGTTCACCCGGGATCCAGGTAAGAAACACTGGTATACTGTCAAATAAATGTTGAGATACCTAAAAAGGGCATCTGAATTAGGATTAATGTATGAAAGGAATAAAACTTCAAAAGAGGTCATCGGATTTGTTGATGTTGACTATGCAGGGGATTTGGATAAAAGGAGGTCATTGACTGGCTACATGTTCACAGTAGGAGGATGTTCGGTTAATTAGAATGCTTATCTGCAACATGTAATGGCGTTATCCACAATAGAGGCTAAATGCATTGTAGCTACAAAAGTAGTTAAAGAAGTTAAATGGTTAGTCTAACATTTGAACTGAGATTAAGTCAAAGTTGTGTAAGTGTGTTTTGTGATAGCCAAAGTGCTCTACATTTGGAAAAGAACCAAATGTATCATGAAAGAACAAAATATATTGACATTCATATGCATTTCATAAGGGATGAAATTGAGAAAGGTGAAATAAAGTTAGTGAAAATTTATACGAATGACAACCTTGCAGACATGTTAACAAAGCCATTATCTTCAACCAAGTTTAAACGTTATTTGAATTTTCTTGAGATAGATAACTACTAATGATTTGGTTGCTATAAGAAAGACTCAAATAATTGATTATAAGAAGCTTGAATTAAGGTGGAGAATTATGAAGTTTTGTATTTCAAGCTTTAAGGTCAAGTGAAATAAACTAGAAATAGCTGACCTGGAAGTGTATGGTTGGACAGTTACTAAATTGAATGCTGAAAAAGGAAGGTCGTTAAAAGTTAATTAGAAATTTGAGTTGTCAACTAACTGACCTTGAATAAATAGAAGTTAAGAACTAATCACAAAACAAGTCAAGATTTAAAATTAAAGTGAATGATTGATAGAGCAAAAAGAGAAGTTTCGTAAGCTCTTGAATTCAGTTGTTCTTAATTCTCTTTGTACTTTGTATCTTGAGACTGAAGCTTGGTTAAAATCTTGTTAGTCAATGAAGAAGTTTAAGTGTTGCTGCCATAAATGTAAGCCTATCATAGTGTGGCTGAACCACAAAAATTATGTGTTCTTATGGTTTTTGCTGATTTTCTGCATTGAATTTTCTTATTTTACTTGGTTTTATTGGTGTTCTCAGAAATTACAAAAGGTTAAGTTTAGATTTAATTTCAGTTAAGATAAAAAATAGCTTTGGATAGATAATTTGCTTAACAATAATGTTATCTCTTCATTCGAATTTGCAGAAAATATCATGTGTTAATGTATATACTAAAAGTATGTAGGGATAAAATTTTTTTTTTTATTATATATATATAGATGATATTCTATTTACAGCAAATGACAAATGGTTATTATATGAGATAAAATAATTTCTTTCTAAAAATTTTAGCATGAAAGATACGAGGGATGCATTTTATATTATTGGCATTAAAATTTATAAAGACAGATTTTAAGCATTTAAGGTTTATCTCAGGAAATTTATATCAAAAAAATTTTGGAGAGATTTTCAATGAAATATTGTTCACCAAGTATGGCACCAATTATGAAGGATGACAAGTTTGATTTAAACAAATATCTTAGAAATGATCTTACAAGAGAACAAATGAAGAACATTCCATATGCTTCTGTCAATAGAAGTTTGATATATGCTCAGGTCTATATAATTCTGACATTGCATTTGGGTGCTATTATAAGTATAATATACAAAGCAAGTGGGAGAATGTTAATTATAATTGTTGGAAATGGTTATGAAATGTGATCCATATTTTGAAAAGACACAACCCTTATGAATCATTATATCTTTGATATAAAGACTTTACCATAAATATGTGCATGGATCCCTAAATTTAATAATTTTAAAAGAAAAATACACCATCTATATTGAGTTGTAAAAATTTAAAAGATCAAAGTAGAAAATTTTTGAGTTAGTATCAATAGCTAATGGTACACACACACACACAAGTTCCGTTTATGCCTAACAAGCAGTGCTTAGATAAATATTTTTTAAAAAAATGGGGACTACTACATTAGTCCCTGTATATACTATGGCCCAGTTATTTTGGAATAAAGTTGTGCAAATAATATATATATATATATATATATATATATATATATATATATTCCCCATCGATTGTACATTCACCCAATTCCAATACTAAAGGCATAATATAGATACTGTATACTGGTTCTTTTCTCTCTCAATTATCTCGTTTAAGATAATCAAAATGGGCTCCTGTTTTGGAAGTGTAAGAATTCTATCTTTGAATACTTTCATATTGTATGCAAATTATTTTAATAACTAATACTGGATTATATTCAATCGGCTCATGTTTCTTCTTATTAGTATCCTTTTAGCTGGTAACTGTACACCACGCCTTCTATATAATTGTAAAATTTTACTTGTTTAAACTTATTAACGACAATCATTTCCTTATTTTATATCAACTTTAGTTTTGAAATTTATTGGTTATTTTTTTCCCAAACTATCTTGCGTTATTATTTTGTTGCAAAATGATGACTATTGATGGCTGCCTTATTGTTGTGTGTTGATACAGGAAAGAAAGTCAGCCAAGAGAGTAAATAAGTTCATTAATTTATTTATTACTTACAACAACATAAGTTTTTTTTTTTCAGCTTTAATTGTAGCAAAATAAATTGTTGTTTTTGTTTTTGTTTTGGTTGTGGCGATTCAATTCTATAGCCTCCAGGGGGAACACCGGTACCAAATAGGAGAATACAGGTAAAATTGTTTGTATCTATTTATGCTTGTATGTTCAAGTTACTTTATTCCTTTTAATTTTTGTTTAGGTTTATTTTTGTACTTGAATTGTTTATTAATATTAAGTATGGCTGGTGATGAACTGCAAAGGGAAACCACCGGCATTTTGCGAGAGCCGAAATCCCTGATGAGCCAGAACCACAACCCACCGGTAAATTAAATTTCAATGATATTACATATCTATATATATTCCTTGTTTGTTTGATTTATGTTATTTATTTATTAATTTTATGACTGCTTGCTATCAGCAAAGAGGTCGGACTCCGAGCAAGAGAAGCGACCAAAGACTGAGCATGGGAAACTTGAAAATCCATAATCTAATAATCTAGTTAATAAATAAGTTCATCGATGACGATGATGGAATATCGTATATGTATTAATGACTCTATTTGTTGTGATGAAATATTTGAACATTAGATATATATTTATGATAATTCTGTTGATTTTACTATATTTTCCATTTTCTTTTTGGCACAAGGCATAGTTGTTGCATGCAGGCTTATTGAAATTAATAATTATTGCAATCAATATATTTATCTCTTTTATAGAGGGATGATATGAAAAAAAAAAAAGAAAACTGTTATTTTTTGTTAGTTTATTAGTAATTGGCATCCTTCGGTGGTTGTCTGGGCTAAAGCCAATTCTGATCGTCTTTCCAAAGACGATCCTGGCAGTGCTGTCTGAAGGTGTGTTTTTCAAGATGCCACCGGTGACTTTTCCGGTGGATTCGGTTTATATTTAGATGCCACCACAGCTTATTAGGTGAGACCGTTTATCAGCTTGCCAAATCCACCTTGAGTTCCTCATGGTATCCTACATAACCGGTGGGTTAAGTATTGGCGAATGTGGCTTTTCGGGACGTGGGTCCAATGGGACCCACATTTTTTTGAAAGTCCAAGAAAAAGATATGTGTGACACGCGTGATTTGAAAAATAGAGAAGAAAACAAAATAATGATTTGAAAAATAAGGAAAAAACAAAATAATGATTTGAAAAATAAGGAAAAAAACAAAATGGGACTTTCGCTGCAATTGGGTGGTAATAAAAAAAATTTTGTGGGAAAATAGGAAAATAGTAAAAAAAATTTGTGGGAAAATTTTTGTTATAGTCCAGATAAAAATTCTAAGCCTCTAAATAGTAGTATCAAAATATCTAGCTATTGTAATTAGTTTACGACAAAATATCAAAATATTTTTTTTTTGTAATAAAAAAAGTTTTGTGGGGATGCCTAAAAATAGAGAGAGTAATTTTCAGACTTTTTTTTTTTTTTTTTGTTGTGTGAAATTCTCTTGGTACTTAAAAATAATTTTAAAATTATTCTTATTTTACATTTAAAAAAAAATTATAAAATTTTATATTTTATAATAAAATATTTCTACAATTACTCTTGATTTTTATCCTAAATTAATTTAAAAATTTTTTACGTAAATTTGTGTGTTATTATTATTTTATTTTTTTTGTTATAGTTTAAATAAAAATTCTAAGCCTCTAAATAGTGATATCAAAACATCTATGCTATTTTAATTAGTTTACGAGGATACCATTCACGTACTTGACTCTAACTCACATACATGTGTATGGGAAAATAGTAGGACATGTTTAAAAAAAAAAATTCTATTAAAAATGCTGTAAATTACTTAAGGAGTTTAGGTTCTAAGTACTATTGTAATCTTTGGGTGTTTCTTGAAAATTTTTCTAGTGTTCTTCTTTATACCTACGGTCACTTACTATTATAACAATGAGAAGAGGGGTATCAACAAAAAGTGACTTTGGTGAAAGCCAAAATAGTGATAGATCTAAATCAAGAAGTAAAAAAAGGAGTCAAATGCTACAGTTGTGACAGAAATAGATTCTTGAAAAAAAAGCAATGGAAAAACAACAAAAATATAATTTCTCAGGGAAATATGACTAGTACCTCAGAATATAGAGAAATATTGCACAATGAAGTAGCAATAGTCACAAAAGGCAAAAAAAAAAAAAATTGATGATGTATGGCTTATGAACTCAGCAACAACATAGCACATGATATCTCAAAAAGAATGTTCCATTAATATAAATCTATCCCAAGAGAATTTATGTCCATAAAAGACAATCATGGCTTAGAGATTATCGTTGTTAGAATCATCAAATTAAATATAGACGATGCTATAACTTTCATCATTCAAGAGGTACAACATATGAATGTTCTTAGAAAATCACAAAGATCTTAAAAGGCATGCTTGTGGTAATAAAGGCGAAAAAAGAAGTTACAAGCGTGTACATGCCGCAAGGAGAAATGTTATAGGAAGTAGAGAAACCAGTTGCATTTATAACATTTAATGAAATAAATAATGAAATCTTTTATAGTTATTAATCATGTCTTTAATATTTTTTTCCTCATTCTTAAATAACAATCACCTCGCTCAATAACATTATCCCTTCCGTTTCATATCTCACCTTTTCTTTCCAATAATGTCAACTAGTTAATTAATAATTAATTAATAAGTTATAGCTCAATTTAAATTTCTCTTCCATCATTCTCCTTCAACCTTTTTTTTTTCTTGCTCCCTTCTTCTTCTGTCTTTGTTTTTTTTCTCAACAATTTTTCGTAAGGATTTTTTTCGCACTTCTAATTCAATAAATTCTAGACAGTGATGATATAAAATAATAAAATAGAATGTACTTGAAACTCTAAAAGTAATTATTATATCCTGATGTGCTTTTAACTTGATAGCATGAACATTATTTTTTGTTAAAAGTTATTATTCCAATATTAGAACTAATCAATAATTAGAGATATAATCAAATTAAAAATAAAATAAAAATCTTGGTATAAAAAATAGACTTCATACAATCTAATGTTAAAAAGGATTCCTTTTCATGTTATTTAATAAAGTCTCATTTATTGAGACCTTTTTATTTTTTTCCTTTTTTTTATCTAGCTTAAAATAAATATACGAAAGATAAAAACTTTTGATTAATATGAAAAAAATTTATGAAGAAACAAAATGATAAATAAAAGATAAAAAGAATAGGAGGGAAAGAAGATATAAAACAAAAGAGAAAATTTTGCAGAGTGAGAGAGGTTATACACTTAAAAAAGAGAAAACAAATAAAAAATATTAAAGGTCCTAGTTAATAATTACAAATAATTTTTTAAACTCATTTAAGTAATATCCAACCTCCATAGGTTATTAATCTAAGAGTTCAAAATAATGCGTGAATTTATGCAATTTTAGAGGCCTCTTAATCCTATTTAATCCACTCAAATATTATTTTCATATTCCCTCTTAATTGTTTAGGTAAAGTGACAATTCAACATAATGTATTGTTTAGGTCAAGTGACAATTCAACATAATGTTATAGTATACTTGATTTGTTACGACTAGGCCCAAAGAAGAAAAAGGAAATTGGGCTCAATTTCTTTTCATTTCTTTAGCCCATTAATAATTTAATGTTGGCCCACTTTTCATTATTTTATAAATGTAGGATAGGACTATTGAAATGGAGAAAAATTGAGAACGCATTTGAAGGTCCGAGAAGGGAAAAGAAAAGAGTGAGGAAAAAAAAAGAGAAAAAGAGAGAAAGAAAAGAAAAGAGAAGAAGAAGAAAAAGAAGAAGAAGGAAAAGAAAAATAAGAGAAAGGAGGTAAGGAGTAAGAGGAAGCATTTTATTTTTTTTATTTAAAAAAATTATTTATTTTAGTATAAAAATTATTAAAAATTGAAGGTAATAAATAGATTTTGTTATGATAATTTCACAGTTAAAATTATTACTTTTTGAATTCTTAGACACTAGATCTAAAGATTTTGAGTTTAATAAAATAATTTAATTAGTAAATTTTTTAAAAATTATTAGAAATTGAATAAAAATTTGTAAAATTTTGAATGGAGGCAAAAATATAAAATTATAATAATTTTGAGGTCAAAATAAAAATCTCATAGTTTTATGGTCAAAATAAAAATTCTCATAATATTGAGGCAAAATTATAATTTTTAATAATTTTAAACCTTATGTGTAAATATTTTTGGAGTATTTTTGTAATTATTTATATTGTAGAGATTTTTTGTAATTTTTATTAATAATATTTTTATTTTAGAAATTCAAAATTTTAAAATTCCTGAATCATATTTTAACTGAATTTTAGATTGAGACTTTATTTATATTTTATTATAAGCAGTACAAATTAGTAGTTTATTTTAGTGAATTATGTTAATTTTTGTGAAATATTACAAGATAGTGACTGCAGGAAGGAGGAAGGAATTTTAAAATTTTAGAAAAGACACCTACAAACCTAATCAGGTAGATATTTCACGTATAATTGAGTGTTTAGTATTTTAAAAACTGAAAAGTAAGGTATTGTATTAAATTTTTATAAAAGAAAATTATTTTTCAGTAATATATTTGTTGTACTATCCTATTTTATATAAGTTTTTCAATAATTTAGAAATACTATTATTGCTGAATCATGCTTTTAATATTTACATTGTTGTGAAATAGTATGAATAAACTGTTTTGTTATTATTGTGTGTGAATGGATTATAAAATGTTGTATGGCCTTTTGATTAGCATCGGTAACTATGAACCTGATTTGAGTCCTACGGTGAAAGCCCGTAAACTTGAAATCATGGGCGGCAGTCCCTGGATATAAAACCCCTAAAGTATGCATGCCACACGTTTCTTGGACTGTAGTCCTTAAAATAGTATCCCAAAACTATACATTATACAAAGTGACAACTAAATTATATTGTTGATGAATGATCATTATTTATACTTATTTATGCCTATTTACAGTTATTTATAATGTGATTAATTGAAAACATAGTCATTATTATAGTCATTTGAAAACCTCAGTTATATGTGAGTACTTATTAAACTTTAACTCACTCTCTTATTTTTTAGGTTTATATAGAGTTATAAAAAATAAGTGACGGAGAGGAAATGGTGTTTTTTTACTTTATATATTTTGAAGTAATGATTAGCAGTGTATGTTAGATTGTTAAAACATTGTAAGAAAATGATTCTTATTCAGTTAAATAAATAAATTAAGTTTTAATGTAATTGATATTGTGTGGCAATAGTTGAGATTTCATGAAAAATATTGGGAGTATTGTAGAGTTTTAATACTTACAAATTTTTTAGATATTGTCTATGTATAGTGGAAACTCTGCCGAAACGTTACTGACCCTATTCTTTTACGTTAAATTATTCTATTAAACCCTAATTCACAGACCCATAATTCTGGAGACGTGACATGATCTCATAATTTTATATATACAAATATCAAAAATTAGAAATAATATTTGGATGTCTGTAATAAAGCGCATTAAATAAAATCATAAAACAAAACTTGCACTTATTCATAGGGCCTTGTCTAGAAATTTAGAGGCCTTTGGAAAAATTTTAAGGAAGCCTAATCTATGTAATTTCTTATCTCATTCTTCTAGCTTTTATAATTAAGTTGTTTTAACATTTCACTCTCAATAGATAATATGGCTAATCCATTTAATCTATCTTGTAAAGCAATTTTAATTTTGAAAAACTTTTTTTAGCAGTAACAATAGCCATAAGTATTGTTAATAATATTTTGTAAGTAATACATGCTTTTGGAAAAGAATTTAATTTTTTAATATAGTTTAATATTTCTATTAGAGTACTAATTTCTTTTACTAACACTTCTTTAAATACTTTTTTTAAAAATAAATCAAGATCATCAATCTTAGAATGCTTACCAAATTTTAAAAATTATCAAGATTAATACAATATTGCTTTTAATTCATCATCATCCATAGTCTTAAAATTTTTTAAATCAAATAAAAAACCAAATATAGTTTTATATTCTAAAAATTGTTCAAACCTACTTTCAATAGAAGAAATAGATCGATCCATTATTTATAAAAAAATAATCAATATGAAAAGAATCTTCAGTTGAATGTGTTATTTCATAATTTATGTTTTCATCAAATTGTCTTTTTCTATGTATTATACACTTTTTACAAAATTTACGTTATATGTTCATTTCAATAGTCATTTCTATAAAATATTCCAAAACAAATGCAAATCCATTTTTCCTATAATTTTTAAAATAAGCAGTATGACCTTTTAACTGGGCTATAGCAAAATCTATATGCGTGTCTTTAGATTGTAAGCATTTACTAACGAAATTAATAGCAAATCATATGTCATACCAAATATTCATTGCCAAGATCATTAGGTTGGCTCATTCATGAACAAAATTTAATGTTTAAGTATTCTTCAGAGTTATGTGATGTTTAGTGTTAAAACCTATTAATGTTTAATAATTAATTAATAGGTTTTAAGGAATGAGTGCTTGACCAAGGCTTGATGGGTACTCGAACAAGACTTGAAGAATTGAAAATAAAGAATTAAAACTAGACTAGTGCTCGACTGACGCTTGAGCGGCCTAAAGCAATTAACTTATGCTCAACCATTGCTCGACTAGTGCTTGAGCTGCATTTTTTCAAGAATGAGTGCTCCACTAGTGCTCAATTAGTGCTTGAGTGGTCACCTTCTAAAGACTTGGTGCTGGACCTCCACTTTGCTTTTGTTTGAGTGACTGACTTATTTAGGCAGTCAGCTCGACCTTTGCTCGAGTAGTTCTAAGAAAAATATAAAATCTCAAGTCACGGGTTCAAGGTTTGTAATGGCTATTTTATGTTTGCTCATTTTCTTTGAATAGAGATTATCCTCTAAGTATTCCTTAGCCTTTCTAACACAAATTTTATCTTGATTATTATAATTTGTGATTGATTATTCTTGTGAGCTATAATAACCAAACTTTCTCTTTTTAAATCTAACTGTGAGTCTTCAAAATTCTGCAAAGTGCTAATGATTGGAGTTCCAGTTTTTGAACATGTTGTTTGTGAATTCATAAAAGTAAAAAACAATCAAAATTTTGATTATTGAAATTACAAGAGTTCTTGTGAGAAAAATTATTAGTTATAAGTTTTTTTTTTTTTTTGTAAATTTTTAAGTGGCTTTTGGATAACTTGAAGGATTTTTATCATGTGAAAAATTCTTCATAAGGTTTCACTTCGTTAATAAATTTCTAAATTCTATTAATTCATTTTGTATAATATTACTCAAGTAATGAGTATGAAGTTCACCAACTTTAATGTGTTTAACATGTTCTCGCATAATTGGATCAAATTCCGCAATCATTTCAATTAAACGTAAAAAATTGCCATTATTTTATTTTGTATATCTTTTCTTCCCATGAAAAGTAAGGTTATTCTTAGAAAGATGTTTCACTATAGCAATAATTTTTAATAAAACATTTTTCCCAATGTTCTTTTTCTTTAGTAATTTGTTGTATTATATTTATCAATTGTCCTATTTTTTTTTGTAATTTTGTTTCTAATTCAATCCAATTACCCATATTAGTGATTAGATTGATTATTTATTCGTTTTTATTCATCTAATACGTAGCAAATTTTAATATATTTTAATTTGTTAGTTTTAAATTTTAATTTTTTGTATAAATACCTTTTATTTTTTAGATATTTTAAGGTTTAAACATAGTCAAAATTTTAATATATATATATATATATATATTTATATTTGTGTGTGTGTGTGTGTGTGTTATATTATTGTAACATCAAAAATCATGCATCTCTTGTTATCAAACTGCAAAGCTGAATAGCAAGGACCTGGGGAACCAAGTGCACAAGCCGTCAGAGGAGAATAAATGTTACAAGCCAGCAGAGCAGAATAAGTGCTACAAGCCAGCAGAGTACTTAGCGAACGACACAGAGGTATTACATATTCAATGAGAAAACTAATTTTTCCAATTTTAGTTAGGCTTTTAAGATTGTTGTAATTGTCTTTAGTAATTTTCATTCGCCAATCACCTTATTAGCATGTTGGACAAATTTTTTTTCAATTGGGAGTAGAATTAATCACCCCTAATCTGAATATAGTATTCAAGTCGCCCTTGATGAAAAATTTGAATGGCCACAGTAAAAAAAAATTACCCCTGGCCCGCCACTAACCTTGTAGAACTGGGATTTAACAATTCAACCGTCCTCGAATTTAGTTATAAATTATTATTATTACTATTGTTTTTGTGAAGCTGCTCCGTACACACACACGCACGCACACGAATCAATTGCTCTAGTTTCAATTCCTTCTCTGTTGCAGTTCATTGAAATACTGAAAAAGAAAAAGTTTCAGCATTTCTACTGAGTAATTTTAAGATATTTTGTAAAGAGTAAAATTGTCCCAAAAAAAAATCGATTATAGAAGTGCATATGTCATTTTTCCTTATTTTCACGTACAAATTTGAATCTTAACATGAGAATCGTTGGCTCTGTGGTGATGAAACTCGATCGAAAGAAAAAAGCAGCGGAGTTCATTGCAGCAGATCGTCGGAGATTTAACTTAAATGGCCATGCATATGGATAATCAGCCAGCGAGCGACTGGTAAAATTTCATTGATTTTTTTAATTATTTGTATTAATTTAATTATTTTTTTAATTATTTGATTGATATAATTTTATTTTTTTTTGGATGCCCAGAACAAATTGGAGAAGAAATCCAAGGGAACTAAGAAGGAGAACAAGCAAATCGATGCAGCCTCAGATTGGGGCTGCTGTAAAGCTTGAACTAAGTGATAAGTCTGTCTTGCATGCAAATGCTTTTTCATTCACATACTTCCTTCTTCTTCTTCCTTGGCAGAGTACACTGTTTCTAAGCCCAGCTCATAATGTTGCCATTCCTTTGTATCTCCATAATATACCCTTAATTAGAATAATTCTCATTTTATTTTTTCCTATATATAAGTCAACTATGTAAAAGATTATCCTATTCACACGTAGTACGCGGGAAATTCCTAATTACTTGCAAATTTAAAGCCAATGAAAATACATGCAGATTATTAGAATGATTCTCAATTTTACAGAAAAGAAAATAAGAAATATATAAATTATATTTCCTAATAATTTTTTTCAAAAAATGTTTATAGCTGAAAAAAAAAAACAAGAACCCTTGAAGAATTCAAATGATTCATAAAAATAGAGCAGATTTTGAAAATTAGATATGTGTCATAATAATGTTTACATACTAAGCTTCAATATTTTTTTAAATTAAAATATCATTTATTTATAATAGATCGGTCCCTAGTATAATGACATGTATTTATTTATAATAAAATAACAATTATGAATTAACTAAAATAAATATGAATGTTCCTAATTTTAAATTTTTAGCTTTCTCATTAGTGATTTAACATGATTATTTATAACATGTATACAATAATCTTCCTGTAAATTCTAAGAATTTATGACGTATGATATATTTATTATATTTATTTCGTGTTGTAATTTTATAGCTATAAAAAGACTTGAAATGAATACTATCATGTAATTTTATAGCTATAAAAAGACTTGAAATTTAGATAAGATTATTTTATAATTTGTAATGATTAATTTGATTAAAATACATAGTGATTTATTTATTTTTAATAGAAATAACATTAATTAAGAGTTATGTGATTTTCATTTAATTTTTAAAGTTTATGTGTCATATTTTGAAAGCATATGTAGAGTTTTAGTGTAATTATTCCTCTTAACTAGTTAAGAGCACAAGCACTTTGGATTAATTGAGGTGGCATATCATATATACACACACACACACACACACACAACTTTAACTTAAGGAGATTATGTGATTAATTCTTCTAACGCTAAAATTTAATATAATTATTTTAATTCAATGAGAAAGAATTTTTTTAAAAAAATAATTTATTATCATATTTCTTAAAAATCTACAGTTTCACCTAAAATCAAGATTAATAATTCATATTATTCTTAACATTAGTAAGAAAATTTTCTAGCTTCTACCTCGCCTCTATTATTGCTCTTTCTGCTTCATTAAAGATTTTAACTCCTCCTGTTAAAGAAATTTAAGAATGGGTTCTTTCCTATGCTTTCTTACTAACAAGGAAAGAAATTTCCTTGTTTGTTTTTGTGTGGAAATCAACTGAGACAGGATCGCAAAAGAAAAAAGTAGACAAGTATTTCAATTTCAATGTACTACTCTCTCTCTCTCTCTCTTTTTTTTTTCTCTCTGTGCAAATTATTGAAGTCTTAAATGACTAGTTTTTATTTTTATTTTTATTTTTTTCCTCTCTGTGTACTTGGAGTTTTATTAATTACATCCCAATGTTTTTAACAATATTGTGATAATTTGCACTGGATCTTGACTTGGGGGGTTTGTCATATCCAAGCAAGCATAGACAGGTATTATTATTTACATCCCAGTGGTTTTAATACCATAAGGTATTATTATTATTTAGTAAAATTTTACTAACCAATAATAATAATAATATAGCAATTTATTTTCCTTGTTTGAGGGTTAATTAACTTGATCAGTTGATACATATCTTTGAATTTTCATTAATTGTGTGTTAATGACTGTAAAATGATAAACCTTTGGAAGTAAGATTAATTTCTTTATCAAACTTTAGAGGCCGTAATTTGATTACGTTTTAAAAATTATTTTTTATTTTCAAAAATCAAATTCCTTTTGTTAAAGAAGACTAGAAAAATTTCAAATCATTTTTTTCTTTATTTTTCAAATCATTATTTGTTTTTTTCTCTATTTTTCAAATCACGTGTGTCACACGTATCGTTTTCTTGGACTTTCCAAAAAAATGTGGGTTCCATTGGACCCACGTCACGAAAAGCCACATTCACCGATACTTAGCCAACCGATTATGAAGACATCATGGAAAACTCAAAGGTGGATTTGGCAAGCTGATAAACGGTCTCTCCTAATAAGCTGTGGTGGCATCTAAATATAAACCGAATCCACCGGAAAAGTCACCGGTAGCATCTTGGAAAAACACCCCTTAAGACAGCCCTGCCTGCCAGGATCGTCTTTAGAAAGACCATCAGAATTGGCTTTAACCCAGACAACCGCCGAAGGATGCCAATTAATAATAAACTAACGGAAAATAACATTTTTTTTTTTTTTTTATATATCATCCCTCTATAAAAGAGATAAATATATTGATTGCAATAATTATTAATACTTAATAAGCGTGCATGCAACAACTATGCCTTGTGCCAAAGAGAAAATGGAAAATATAGTAAAATCAACAGAATTATCATAAATATATATCTGAGGTTCAAATATTTCATCACAACAAATAGAGTCATTAATACATATACGATATTCCGTCATCGTCATCGATGAACTTATGTATTAACTAGATTATTAGATTATGGATTTTCAAGTTTCCCGTGCTCAGTCTTTGGTCGCTTCTCTTGCTCGGAGTCCAACCTCTTTGCTGATAGCAAGCAGTCATAAAATTAATAAATAAATAACATAAATCAAACAAACAAGGAATATATATAGATATGTAATGTCATTGAAATTTAATTTACCGATGGGTTCTGGTACTGGCTCATCAGAGTTATTAGCTCTCGTAAACTGCAGGCTGTTGCCCTTTGCAGTTCATCACCAGCCATACATAACATTAATAAACAATTCAAGCACAAATATAAACCT
Organism: Swietenia macrophylla; assembly: GCA_032401905.1. NCBI lineage: Eukaryota > Viridiplantae > Streptophyta > Magnoliopsida > Sapindales > Meliaceae > Swietenia > Swietenia macrophylla. Next base: position 6,584,475 of record CP135563.1, on the reverse strand, counting down.
AAACAAAAATTAAAAGGAATAAAGTAACTAGAACATACATCCATAAATAAATACAAACAATTTTACCTGTCGTCCCGTATTTGGTGCCTGTGTTCCCTCTGGAGGCTATAGAATTGAATCCCCACAACCAAAACAAAAACAAAAACATCAATTCATTTTGCTAACAAATAAAGCTGAAAAAAAAATAAAAAACTTATGTTGGTGCAAGTAATAAATAAAATAATAAACTTATTTACTCTCACGGATGGGTTTCTTTCCTGTATCAACACACAGCAATAAGGCAGCCGTCAATACTCATCATTTTGCAACAAATATAAACATAAGATAGTTTGGAAAAAAAATAACCAATAAATTTTAAAACTAAAGTGGATAACAAATAAGGAAAAAAAATTGTAGTTAATAAGTTTAAACAAGTAAAATTTAACCATTATATAGAAGGCGTGGTGTACAGTTATTAGCTAAAAGGATACTGATAAGAAGAAACATGAGCTCATTGAATATAATCCAGTATTAGTTATTAAAATAATTTGCATACAAATATGAAAGTTTTCAAAGATAGAATTCTTACACTTCCAAAACAGCAGCCCATTTTGATCATCTTAAACAAGATAATTGAGAGAGAAAAGCACTATATAGTATCTACATTATGCCTTTAGTTTATTGGAATTGGGTGAATGTACAATCGATGGGGAATACACACACACACACACACACGTTATACACATTATTTGCACAACTTTATTCCAAAATAACTGGGCCACTGCATATACAGTGACTAATGTAGTAGTCCCCATTTTTTTTTTAAATATTTATCTACGCACTGCTTGTTAGGCATAATCGAAACTTATATATATATATATATGTTTAGAATTCAAAATACAGTAAATAAATTTAAATAACAGAAATAAATACATACTTTTAGCTGTTGATACAAACTCAAAATTTGTGTACTTTGATCTTTTAAATTTTTTACAACTCAATATAGATAGTGTATTTTTCTTTTAAAATTATTAAGTTTAGGGATCCATGCACACATATTAGAATTTGATCTTTCTCAACTGAAATTAAATCTAAACTTAACCTTTTGTAATCTCCAAGAACACCAATAAAATCAAGTAAAATAGAGAAAATTCAATGTAGAAAATCAACAAAAACCATAAGAACACATATTAGAATTTGTGGTTCTGCCACACTATGGTAGGCTTACATCTACGGCAAGAACACTTAAACTTCTTCATTGATTAACAAGATTTTAACCAAGCTTCAGTCTCAAGATACACAGATACAAAGAGAATTAAGAACTATTGAATTCAAGAGCTTACGAAACTCCTTTTCTTACTCTATCAATCCTTCACTTCAATTCTGAATCTTGACTTCTTTTGTGATTAGTTCCTAACTTCTATTTATATCAAGGCCAGTTAATTGACAGCTCAAATTTCTAATTAACTCTTAACAACCTTCCTTTTTCAGCTTTCAATCTAGTAACTGTCCAACCATATACTTTCAGGTCAGCTATTATTAGTTTCTTTCACTTAACCTTAAAGCTTGAAGTACCAAACTTCATAATTCTCCACCTTATTTCAAGCTTCTTATAATCAATTATTTGAGTCTCTCTTATAGCAACCAAATCATTAGTAGTTATCTATCTCAACCAAATTCAAACAATGTTTCAACTTGGTTCAAGATAATGGTTTTGTTAACATGTCTGCTAGGTTCTCATTCGTGTGAATTTTCACCAGATTTATTTCTCCTTTTTCAATTTCATCCTTTATGAAATGTATATTAATGTCAATGTGTTTTGTTCTTTCATGGTACACTTGGTTCTTTCCCAAATGTGTAGCACTTTGGCTATCACAAAACACACTTACACAACTTTGATTTAATCTCAGTTCAGATGTTACACTAACTAAACATTTAGCTTCTTTAACGGCTTTTGTGGCTGCAATGCATTCAGCCTCTGTTGTGGATAACACCACTACATGCTGCAGAGAAAGATTCTTGCTAACCAAACATCCTCCTACTGTGAATATGTAGCCAGTCAATGACCTCCTTTTATCCAAATCTCCTGCATAGTCAGTATCCTCCTACTGTGAATATGTATCTTTATTCATTAAAAAAAAAATCTATACTTTATTCTCTACAAATTTAGTTTTTCGACCTCCACGAACCTTTATGGCAAATCCTGTCAAAAGATTTTTTTTTCCCCCACAATTTTAAAAAATCTCAGAAAATATGAACTCGGGGAAGCTTCAATGGCGATTTTAGGCGGTGCTGTGATATTTTTTTTAGTTTTAGACAAAAAAATTCATGGTCAATTGGAAGCTATTGGTGTTTGGCTGTACATTAATTTCAACTTGTAATTAATTAATTTCTTTTTTTAAACAAAAATCGTTGTCAGAGAAAGAAAAAGAATCTGGGCTTTCTATAATAATACCGAATCGAATCTCTTTCGGCAGACACAAATTTTGCGTGTGCGCTAACCTACGCTGTGTGCATTTATGTTAACGTGTTTTTTTCAAAGAGTTTTCTAGTAGACACCTTACAAGCTAAGTATTTTTCTTTCTTTTTACAGGAGTTCAAGGCTTAAGTGGGCACTTAAGGTTCATAAATGGCTGGCGAAAAGAGTATGAAAAAAGGTATTTTAATTTTCTTTTTATGTTGTAATTTTTTGTGAAATCTTGTAATCTGTAAAATTGTAATTGTAACGAAGTTTGCTGCTTTGAAGTTTACTTTTTGTTGACTTATCCGGTTGTGCTCTGGATGATAAGAGAATGAAACTGTTTGATTCTTGGAATGCCAACTTTGTTTTGCTAGTTGCTAAAGTAGTTGACCCAGCTGCGTATTATTGGCAATTTGTTTGAAAGTCAGTAACTTGTATGATAAATTGTATCTTGTTTGCGTCTGGGATATTGGATGGATGTCATGGATGACCATCTGGCAGTGGAATGCGGTTAATTTGATTGTCTGGATTGACTGCATAGTCTTGGTTTCTTTGACGTGATTATTTTTGTTATATTAACTTGGAATTTTTCTGCATACCTCGCAGAAATCTCTTTTCTGATTTGGATATAACAAGTTTTCTGTTATTTGACTGCAGTTCAGTTATCTAATGTTTTTTCTTTTTCTCTACTTGTGTAATGTAGATGAGCTTGCGGCAACAGAATTGAAGGCAGATCCAATCACTAAATCAGCTGAGCATGATCTAGTATGTCCCAAATATTTATTCTTAATTAATTTCCTTTTCTTCTTTCTGTGTTTGCTACTATATTCTTGAATGCTAGGTCAAAGTTTTAGCTAAAAGTGATGATGTTGTCGGGTTAGATTGATTGCCACTATCTTTTATGTTGACAGTGATTATTATTTTGCTCCAATTTTTTATTTGGATGCTGCAACTTTAACATTGCTTGTAACAGTAATGAATTCAAAAACGAATGTTTATCCTTCTATCATTGTCTATAAATGTGATCTCCTTATGTTAATTATATGCCTATGTTGTATCATGGCTGTTTAGAATTTGCAAGTGATATTAAGCTCTGGCAATACGTGATATTTGCAAAACTCACTGTCAGCATTTTATTGTGCGGGATTATGTGCAACTCAGATCTTTTATTTTCATTTGGCACAATTTAATATATTTTGTTGCAGACATCTCGTAAAGATGAAACACCTTCTGATTCAACAGCCTCCATGGCCATTTCTGGGGATGCTGCTTCTGGCATGAAAGGTGAGACTGATCAAGAGTCAGTTGGAGTGCATGGTGCTCACAATCTACCTACTGTCTATTACAGTTATTACTACCCAGGTTAGACATTGAATCGATTCTTTGCCCATAAATCTTGATCTATGTTACCAGTCTCAAAGTTTGTTGAATAGAACAAATGAAATTAACCAAATTAATTAAGGTGTTGGTTGATTGGAATGTACACTTTATAGAATCCTTTGTACTCTGTCAAAGTACTCTGTAGTCTGTGGTTCAGATATTGATATATTTTAATTTGTTTGTGGAGAAACCTTTTGCCTTGTGTAGAGAAAGGATATTCTGATTGGATGCAAATGGGGCTTCCAACAAGAAAGCAACTTTTAATTTATTGTAATGTAGTATTTGAAAATTAAAGTTTGCATTAAATGCACTAAATTTGCTAGTAAAACTTTCAGAAGAAACGAACATTAGTAGCAGGGATCTTTTCATTGTAAAATCCTGAACCAGTTTCAGCTCTCATGATTGTATGTAATAGCAGCATAGATGCCTCTATATATTGCCAGAACTATTATGGAAGCTTTTGACAATTTTATTCTTAGACATAGTGCACCAAATATTTTCCCAGACATTCTACTCCTCTATGGGTTTCAATGCCTTTATAAATGAATGTTTAGCACGTGTACTGCTTGCTGAATTTGCATTCTAATTTGTAATTCTGAATTTATGAATGCATGGTGCAGGTTATAATGAATCCTTTTCTCAAACGGATAATAATTGTTATATCCATGCAGATGGCTCACAAATAGTATGTTCTCCACCGTCTACATATTTTAAATTGGCTTTTGATAATTCATTTGCAAAATTATACTGTATTAAGTTTAGTTTATCTACATCAGAATTATGTTATGTTGCCATCTTTACCTGAATATTGTGGCTATATTAATCTATGATGGTGGTGATTGCATTGTTTATTGGATTTTTACTCCAGGGTGTCCAATCCAACAATGGTTCACTTCTCTATTTTCTTCCTCAGGTTATATTCAACACCCTGTTTCCTATGGTTCAGAAGCCATGCCATGTTATTCTTGGGATTCGACATATCATGCAGATGCTCGAAATGGGAATTTAGCTGGTATTGGAAATAATGTAAAATATGGCAGGTCTACTGCTTTTGCTAAATCCAACGGCCTGAACAGCATCAAAACAAATGGAAGTATTACTAACAAATTTTCCAAGTCTTCATATATACAACCTACTAAACCTTTAAGCAAGGTATTCTTATATTTAAAGCTCTTCCTGCAGCATATCATAATCTTAATGTTGCATATATCCCTTGATCTGGTTCTTGATTGTATTCTCAATATTTGGTGAAGCTGTAGTGTTGCTTTGAATATTACCTAGAATTTGCACAAAATTTTCTTTTGTGTTCAATACAAAGATATGTTCAGTGAATTGTTTTACTAAATCTATTTTTGTTCATCCTTACTTATTTTACTGGTGCTTAGCTATTGATATCTTGTTTGCTTTAAATTGATAAAAGAAGGTTGTTCTAGGAGAAGTATTTAAGATTTGTGATATTGTTAAATCATGGAATCCACATGAGCTTTGAGGTTTATATTATTTACTTTTGTTGTTGCAGGCACCTCAATTGGGTTCTAATTTGTCAGCAGGTTTTCTGAAGGGATACCATCCATTAGGAAATTTCTTTGCGTTTTCTAATCAGAAGCAAGGCATTTTCCCGCATAACAGTGTGGTGAACTACAAAACAAATGGGAGGACATGGAATGGAAATGACAGATATAAATCGAGAGATAAATTCAGCAGAAATGGAGGTTTCGAAATGTCAGCTGAACTAACACGTGGTCCAAGGTCACAAAATAAGAGTGCTTCCTTAGATTCTTCCGTCAGGAAGGAAGACCTGGGGCTTTCAGTACATAGAGATCAATATAACCTTCCAGATTTTCAAATTGAGCATGAAAATGCCAAGTTTTATGTCATCAAGTCCTATAATGAAGATGACATTCATCAGTGCATAAAATATGATGTGTGGGCAAGCACTCCAAATGGCAATAAGAAGCTAGATGCAGCGTTCCATGAGGCAGAAGCAAAAGCAGACGAGAATGCCACAAGATGTCCAATCTTCCTCTTTTTTTGGGTAAGTTGAACAATTATCTTTATGGCAGAACCAATCAAGTGAATGTGAACCATGTGATCTAAAAGGCTTATATCAGATTCTTACAGGTTGAAATGTTGAATTTGCGAAGTGTAATTTGTCAAAAGGTTCAAAGTTGCAATATTGCAGCTTAAGGAGCTATTTTGAGGGGTAACAGGATTCCAGACTAAATTTTGAATTAGCAAGCTTGAAATCTACCATGCTATTGCAAACCTAAGGGGAGTCAATAAAATTTTCTCCACATTTCAAATTTTGCTGTATTACACCCTAGCTAATTTGTGGGTTGTTTTGGTAATTATTATGTGGCAATATGGATTTAAATTGTTTATTTATGTTTTGAGAATTGTACATCTTGGAGTGACCTAGATGAGCAAATTAGGCATTAATTTAGTTTTAGATTCAGATTTGGCAAGGAATAGAATGTGTTTAAAAAGGCCTTAGTGATATGCCCCATTCATAATATGTGCTTTATGTATTATATAATACAAGTTATTAATATTATAACTTCACATATGTTTGAGAAATTTTGTGGTGCCACATACATGGAGTGCATGATGCGTTACTATTTGCTTTCTGTGTCGTACATTTTCTATTGTAGCTACAAATTCCGGAAGTTATAGATATAAGTAAGCAGCTATTTGTTCTGGAACGTTTTCTGATCTCATGCCAATCCATGTCTCATCATACCAGTGCCTATTTCTATGTGACCAATGTTGTTGTTTTTATTTATTTTTAGCATATGATTAATTTCAGGTGAATGGAAGTGGACAATTTGTTGGCATAGCCGAGATGATGGGTAAGGTAGACTTCAACATAAGTTCTTTCTTCTTTTGTTGGCTTAATTTCAGGATGATGGTTTCACCATAAGTTCTTTCTTCTTTTGTTCAGTCCATTTGCAATTATGGACGTATATTTGTTTGCATCGAGTTCACTTGTTTTACCTCAAGGTCATTGTCATGAAATTGTTTTAAGTCTTACAACTCTTCTTCGGCATATCAGGTTTCTCATTTATCTCGTGTAATCAAATATCTGCTGTAGAACTAAAATTTGCCAACAAACCAAAATGCTGTTTATATCATACTGAGTGTTCACGTTTTTTCTGTTTGGCGCAGAAGCAAATAAAAGTAGAAGAGAAGAAACTTGAAGAAGAAGAATCAATCTCTCTCGTCAATCCCACAAAAAATCTCTCCCTCAATCAATCCATGCACCCAGAAAAAGGAAGCCGTACCTTAGCCATTTTCTTGTTCGTGTTCTTGTTCTTCTTCCTCTTCCTTTTTACTAGCTCCTGCTTTATTTTTCATCATTCAACTTATTTTTTTGCTTTAATTTGGGTTGCAGGGACCATTGGTCTCCTTGGGTGGTTTAGCTTGTCACACCATTGTGAGATTCAGGGTTCGATAGATTTAAAAACCATGCATTCTTATAATTTGCATCGTACACCACCTTTGTTATTATATAATTTATAAACCATGTGTTCTTATCCCTAAATCAGAATCAGAAACCTGAAACGTTAGACTTGAACAAAATTTACAACTACTACTTGCAATATAAATTTGTAGGACAAGCCGTAATTGTATTTCTCAACAGCTCAAACCCTACTGGTATTCATATTTTCATTTTCTTAGATGGGAAACAACATTTGTTTTTTCGTATTAATTATGTCCCTAATTTCTTGATAAATAACCATAATTTTCAAACTTTTTTTTTAACCACTCATATTGCCATGCAGAAACTCATTGAGAATAAATTTTAATATTATTAGACTTGGTTTTGAACTCAACAATGCGTTAGAAGATAAGAATCATAACAAGAATTTATACTAAATTAATTTTTTAAGTCTTTTTAATTCACAAACAAAACCTGACTCAATCGATTTACGGCAAAGAAAATTAAAATTTTATATTATTTATGTTCAATTACACTTCAATAACTCTAAAATAGGATTTGAAGTTCCTTCAACAACTGAGGCAGGGTTTGTAATTCCAGTTTAAAAACAACTTCGAAGTAGGGTTTGGATTTTAGTTTAACAACAACTTTGAGAAACGATTTAGATTTGTTAAGGGGGGTTCGTTTTATTCTGCAAATATTTTATGAGTTTGTAGTTAAGAATAAGAAAACCGTTTTAAGATGTGTTAAAATTATAATAAATGGGCCCAAAGATTTCCGCACGTATATAAAAAAACCTTTAGTTATCAACTCACCCACGTTTAAAACGCTAACTGTTCGATTGGCGGTCGAGAAACTGAGAGAAAATAACTAGGAAAAAAAAAAAGAAATCGTGGATGACTTTAAGTTTCCCAAATACATTGTTGAGTGTAAGGCTGAATGTTTTAAACGGCCTTCAAAGTTCGTGAAAAACGAAGAAGAAATTGTCGAGAGAGACGAAGAAGAAGAGTCAGAGGAAGAATCATAATCGAGAACCTTTTCTGAATCCTTCTGCCCAAATCCCAGAATGCAACGCTACTTGTTTTCTGTTGAGTACGTTGGGACTCGGTTTGCTGGGTCACAGAAGCAGAACCACGACCGAACTGTGGTTGGCGTTCTTGAGGTACTTGCTCCGTTAATCTGTTTTGGATTGCCGAAAAAAGTGCTTTTGCATTGTGAAAAGCACTTTGAGATGAGCAAAATTGTTTTTTTTTTTTTTTTCAATTCTACTTTGGTTCTCTGTTTTGTTGCGTATGGTTGACATAAACAGAAGCGTTTTTCGGGGTATAAAAGAGTTTTTTTCTAATCATTTTTTAATTTCCGAGAGAAGCACTTCATAATGTTTTTTCTCCCCCGGTTGTGAACAGCACTTCTTAAGTGCACTTGATGGGTGATTTTTTCAAAAAGCGTTTATGTGTTTGTAAAAATACTTTCACTAAAAGCCGGTTTCTGAGGAAGCATTTTGGGTTAAAATACTTTTAGTAACTGGGCACTTTTGTGTTTTATTTTCTGCTGTCTAGTTGAAAGAAGCAAAAGCGCTTTCATAAGAAGAATGGTTCTCTTTGAAAGAAATAAAAAATGCCAAAAACACGTTTGGTTTCTTTACATTTAACTATAAAGGATTTATTTTTGTCCGTGCAGAATGCGTTTCGTCAATTTATTGGGCAGCCAGTTTCAATCTCTCCCTCCAGTCGAACTGTAAGTATATTGTTCGGCTACTTACTGGTGACTACTTGGGTTTGATTGAAGGAGTGATATACAGGAAACGACGAACACCTGCGTGAGATTTTATATACGCGAATTTCGCGATTATTAAAGACTACAGGATACAGCAGTAGTTCCTGGATTTGAACCCCGATATAACAGTGACGGATTTGTGGGACAGAAGAAATAATGCATATATGATGATTTTCTTTGAATAAATTTTGAAATGTATGAATCTGTGGTTCAAAGATCTTCTGGTACTCACGTAACATTGCGTTGTGGGATGTCTATGGATGTTAAATGATGCGATCTCACATACGCTGTTTCAGATGTTTGTTTCTATCTTTGTTGCATCATTGATTGTGCTAATAACAAACACTTAGAATATTAATATTTTTCTCCATAGTCTTTTGAGGTTGAGGCATGACATGGATTTTCTTTTTCCTTGTTCCTGTAGGATACTGGAGTACATGCTGTGTCAAATGTTTTGCATGCAGACGTTGAACGCATAAGCAAAAGGAAGCCCGGTATAGTGGTATGTTGCTCACAAAGAAGTTTATTTTTTGGTTGAATTATATGTTCAGCATATGGTGCGCCTTATTTGGAGCTAGCTTGATGGGAACTTCCAATATTGATAGTTTTTGTTAGCTTATTACCAGGAAGAATTTCACATCTTTTACAAATTATGAGTTAATTTATTGCTACAAAATGTAAAATTATGCATTTACATCCTAGTTGAAAATTAAATAGGTACCTGTTTCTGTGTTGGGTGAACCTTTTGAATTGCCAGTTACTTCACTTTTGTTAATAAATGGTTGTCAAAATTATTATTTTCTTGTTTTCTGAAATGCAGTTACCACCTCATGACCCTGCTGTGGTTAGGAGAGCTGTAAACCATTTCTTACAGGTTTGTTTTCTCATGACCGTTTGAAGTTTTAGTATCAACAAAAGAAATTATGGCAGTTTACCCCTTTATTCTCTCCATTACCGACTGTCAAATGCTTGTAGCTGTCTTTGCTATTAACATTCAACCAAGCCTGAAATGGTATCCATTTAGGATTTCTCCACTTATTTCATGCAGATGCTGACAAAATGTTTTGTTCTTTTCAGAAGACTGAAGGTGATATTATGATCACCGATATTCGATGTGTTCCAGCTGACTATCATGCGAGATATAAAGCTCAGGAACGAATGTAGGTATCATGAATACACAACAAAGGATGTGACCACCATGAAATGATTTCGACTACCATCACCTTTTTTAGGTTTCTTTTTCTGTTACCCTCTGAACCCGAAATTAAATGTTAAAATTTGTCATCAAATAACCCTCCTGACTTCTAATCTATGTTTTCATGTGATATATCTTTAACTTGAATGCCTGAGGGTTTAGACTGTTTGAAACATGTTGTCAAATAATTTCTCTAGGCACTTCTATCGCATACTGTCTGGGACAGAGCCTCTGTCTGTTTTTGATAAACAGAGGGCATGGCATATACGTGAGGAGCTAGATTTTAGCGCTATGCAGGTTTGTTAGCTTTTATGTTTATAATTACTATTCATTATTTTATTTTGTTCAAATCTTTAGCTTCACTCAATAGACTAATATTTTAGTTGGCATCAATGCAGGAAGCATGTAAAGTTCTTGTTGGATGTCATGATTTTAGTTCCTTCAGGTCAGCGCGCTGCCAGGTTGTTTTTCATCCCTGAATGATTTGCATCAATTTTTCTGACGGTTTTTGTGGTTGATTTGATACCTGTTCTTTAGTCACAAACGAATGTTTGGTTGGGCATTTTCTTATCTTATAGAACCTGCTGCTAATGCCTAACAGCAGATTATAGTATTACCAAACAGCAAATTTGTCCTCTTTTTTTTTATCCTTGTTTTCCCATTATAAGTTTTCTAAGTGATTACTTGATGATATAGGCACTCTCTCCGATCAAAACTATAGATGAGCTGCATGTTTCTGAGGTGGTTACAACTGCTTTGTTTCCTTCATTTTTGGGAAACGACCTCAATAATACAATCAAGGATGATTCCCGGGTGCACTCCAAGTCTGGAAATGACCAGGTGCTTAGTTCAATATCCAATGGCAAAACTTTAGCGCCACCCAATGTATTTGGTATAAGGAAGACCCATCGTTGCTATGTGGTCAGAGTTCGTTCACGCTCTTTTCTTTACCACCAGGTTGGTATGATGCCTTTCCGTGTCTGATTTTTACTAGCCTATTTTTATTTTCTTCCAGTCATCACTTTTTGTGCTGTTTTGTTTTGTTAATCAATGCTGAAGATCAAATTGGGGATGGCAAATTACCATAACAATTAACGGTTTGGTGCTTTTTAGTTGCAATATAATTGTCCTTCCTACATATCGCTTTTACCGAACTGCTGCTTTATATTTGGTTACTGTTAATTTAATCTTCTTAATTATTGGAATGTATCGTAGTTCAGTTCAGATTGTGAAGTTAAAGTAAAAGATTTTCAAGATCACTAGTTGAGCAGTTCAATTTCTTAGTCAATTTTGTACAGGTTAGAATCATTGTCGGGGTTCTGAAAGCTGTGGGCTCTGGAGAATTATCTGTTTCAGATGGTGAGTCTGCCTCTTTATGTAGCATATCTATGTTCATGAAAAAAAAAAAAAAAAAAAGAGTAGTTTATCAAAGTTTTGTTGCGAACTAACCCTTTCGCATCTTACGTAAAATGAATTATTTTAGTTGAAAGAATCCTGAAGGCAAAAGAGGTGAATACTACAACTCTGATGGCCCCTGCATGTGGACTCTACATTGGATACGTAAAATATGATCTGCCCCCAGATCCGCCAGATATCACGGACTCTTCTGAAACATCTTCGGCTCCAGTGAGCACGAAGAGACATCCGAGTTAATGGGTCACTGGGAGCTTATGGCAGTAGTCCTCGTATGGAACAAAAAAAGATGTCGATCTTTTTGGTTAAATCGGTCCCATCTCAGGTGTTCATAGTGAGTAAATTTTTGTATTAAGAATGGATCACCATTACAATAAATTTGGTTTGATTTTTGCACAGAATTTTTTTTTTTTTTTATATTGCAGAGGGATATATGCGATGTGAATTCTTGTGATGAATATTAGCGATTGATGGATCGAAATCTCCATGAGACTCACAGCTGCATTTCTTAAGCTGAATCAAAATTGTCTTTCATTCCAAGATAACACTTGAGGGTCATGCACTTCCCTTCATATTTTCCTAGAGTTTGTCTCCAGGGATTCAAATTATGTCAATGAAGTTTCACAATAGCTATTTGAAAATTGTGTGCATAATTGACAAAACTGTCTTGCAATTTAGTCTGAGTACCAAATTAACAGATTCATAATCAACGATGATTTTTTAATATTTGATGCTCTTAACAATTCAAAATAATAAGAGGAAAATTTACTTCTTGCCATTAACGAAGGAAAAATGAGGAGGCTAACGGACCTTGTGTGACAGAATCTCACATTGGATAGTAATGAGTTATTCTTGGGGTTTATAAAGGGGAGTTTTGTACACCCTAACGAACATATCTTTTAGGAGGAGGTAATGGCCCAGTCTATGACAAGTGGTATCAAAGCCAAATCATTCCAATTCTAATGTCTCAGCCAAACGCCCACGCATAATCAATGCATCTATAAGTCTTAAGGTAGAGCAAGACGAGTATGCAGCGAGCCTCACTGTGACGAGGGCGTTATAGAATTGAGTGAGGGAGAGTGACGAAATCCTACATTGGATAGAAATGGACTATTCTTAGAATTTATAACAGAGGGCTCTATACACCCTAATGAACATGTCTTTTGAAGAGGAGGTAATGACTCAATCCGCAACACTTGGCTCCACCAATAACGCTAAGAAAATTATCAAATTTGGAGCATTCCAAACCCTTACTACCTCCAAGCGCAAAGGTTTTAGGGTCAAGAAATAGAATAACATTTCATAAATTAAAAATTAAAAATCGTAATTAGAATAATTAAAATAAAATATGCAAATATAATTTTAAATATTTCTTTTAATGTACAAGTCACAATTAACACAAAAATTAATTTAAAAATTGAGAAAATAAAAATATATGTTAATCATATATTTTATCCCTATATATATATATATATAGAGAGAGAGAGAGAGAGAGAGAGAGATGCATATACTTTTATGCTAATCATATATGTTGGAGTGCTTCCACTAGCTTAAGCACTTCTTGCAACAAATTAAAACTTTTTTAACTGTCTATTTCCTTCAATAAATAATATACAGAAGTGCTTGAAAATATCCATGCTCAAGTAAGAGCATATACGAGTAAGTTTAATACAACAGTACTTGAATTAGCAAAGTGTAAGTTACATATGATCCCTCGCTAATTTAGCCTGCAAAAAAAGCGAAAAAGATAAAATTGGCTTATGTCTCAGAGTGCTGACTGGCTACTGCATAAAGCTCTTGATAGCTGCATGAACGGCGTTAGTACGAGCGGAAACCTGAGGCCGAACCAGAGAATGCGGTCCAGTCCAAACAGAGTTACGATTTTTGGGGAAGAGAATTCCGCATAAATTCAGAAGCATGGGATTTTCGGAACTGAAGTTACTGTACATTTGAGCCTTTTCTTTCCATTCTTGGGCCTTCTGTGAACACGTCAAACTATTGAGTCAAGAGATTACTAAACATGTGTAGTTTCTTCATAGGTGCGCAAGGTTTGATATTGTTAAGGTGGACTATAGTAGGCGTAATGCCACATATAAATGTACTGATGTACCTTGTGTGCTTGTCTCTGAACACCTGCAGTTTCTTCATCGTGTTCCTGAGAATGAGTTTGTTCTCCACCAGACTTCTGTGGTCTTCCCGGTCCCATGAGCTCTTCTCCTTTTGACTGGTCTGAGGCTTCACCATCGCTTTTCTTTTGAATCTCCATCTCATTCTCTTCCCCTTCTTCACCTTCTTCATCTTCATCCTCCTCGTCCCCATCATCTTCCTCGCCCCCATCCTCCTCTTCCTTTTGCTTCTCACTCTCTATTTTAGCTTCCTCACTTTTCCCTTCTGCCTCACCATCAAGGTCTTGTGATTCCCCCATCTCTGATGATGAATCATCACCGCCAAGACTTTCTATGTGATAAGATTCCTTAAATAGAGATTCAAAATTTTTTTTAAAAAAAAAGAAGAAGCAGCAATTAGAACATGATAAAAAGCTTAATTTTATAGAACCATTAAAAGGAAATGAACTGGGAAGCCAAAAAGCAAATTTTCCTTTTACAAGTTTGAACTCACAAATACATTTATACATGACCTAAGCTCTCTTCTAAAAAGTCTTTTCTTACATGGCATTTTATAAATCCATCTGAAAGCCCATATTATTTTATGTGAAAATTATCAAGAATCTTCTACAGTTTGCTATTGTCCACATATATATATATATAACGTATTTATTAACCATGTCCTAGACTCCAGTATGATAAATGCATGGTCCACCTGGCTTCTAAGACATTGAGTTTCCCACATTACTTTGAAGCTCAAAAACTATTGCTGTCTGCAAGAGAACTGATGCAGGAAAGAAAGGAAATAAAGGAGTGGACAAAAAGAGAGAATGGAGAAACAGAAAGGATATGCAATTACAGAACAAACAAATCTCAAATTTCAAATTTCCTATAAAGATTTTGAAAATAAAGTTAAAATCAACAATTTTATCAATAAATGCTGAGAATGACCATCAATCAAAATTATTAATTTACCTCTTCCTTTAATTCTTGAGGTTCAACAACACCACTTTGGCCTTTGGCAATACGAGCAATCTCCTCACGCTCCCTTTTGCGGCGCTTTAGAACACAAATAGCGCATAAACAATCATGTTTATGACGCCTTCTGCAAAAGAGAAAAACTTTACTGATAAGGGAAAACACTACAGCAGTATAAAGACTATCTAGATGAACTGTTCTTAAGAAACATATGGTGTTGCACTCTAGTTTTCAAACTCACCAGGAATTTCCATAAACTTATTGTCTATAAAGTGACGCATCACTGAAGCTTAATGAAAAACCAGAGCTTAAACAAAAATAAAATCATTAAGTTCTTCATTCCTCGATACTGTAAACCAAATCTAGAATAGTGGAAATAACAATTGATGAACTCAGCCAAGGTAGCTCTAGTGAAGCTCAGACATTGAGACTTAAAAACAACATAAATTTTGTTCACCATCACTATTTCTTTTTTTCCTTGGCACCAAGTGTAATTTCTAATCCATGTGGACTAAGATACCCCAAAATTGAAATATATTAGATAATTCTGCATTGAATTTATTACGACAGAGTAAGGAAACATTTACCAAAAAGAAAAGGTTCTGTACAAACATACCCATGACGCTTTCCTGCCTTCTGCTTTGGTTGACCAACTTTCAAATGTACTTTTCCCTGAGTGGACTGAGCAATGTCTTGAATGCCTTCGATGCCTTACACAAGGAGAATGAATAATGCTAAGCCAGCAAGTGTAATTGGAGATTCAGAGGAGTCACAATCAAATGCATACACAAAATTCAGCATAGTGAAGAATATCAAAAGGCATGAACTACAAAAAAGCATAAATGCGAAACTCTCACCTGTACTTCCACTTGATTGCTCAATGTATAACCCAGCTGCAGTCCAATACTTCATAAAATTTTTCTTTACCCGCTTCATAAGATCCAAGATATAGTCACCTTTGTTGTTATACTTGTTACAGTTCTCCCAGATGTACTGTACATCCTTGTAGACATCTTCTGAATTCATATACTTATCACCATTTTCAAGATTGCTGCATATCGTTCCGAAATCCATTGGGGTGTCTATAACATCAAAATAATCCTGGCTCCAAATAATATTCTCATCCAAATTAAAGAAAAACCTTAATAAAAAGTATATGCCGCCACATTATGAAGAACTTTATGACATCAAAATATGAGCATTAGCCCCACGCACTCAACAAGCAGAGAACAATGAAAATAAAAGAAATGAAAGAAAGGGAAACAATCCTTATGATTGACAAGAATTAGAGAACACTTAAAGCAGAAATGCCTGACCATTGCACTTTTCAGTGTCATAGTTATGACTGAAGAAATTACAAAATTCCTAAGTAATCCAGTACATTATAAATTCATGTACCATGGACTATTGAGGCTTCCGATTGAGAAAGAAATGCAAAAAATTCAAAGCTAGTTATCCTCCCAAACATCAAAGATGAACATCAGCCAAAACCAGAGAAAGTACAAGAGCTTCAACCTTCTTGAAAACTCTCACAACTGAGCTCTTGATATGAAGATTTTCTACTAAGATAAATATGAAGAAAAACAGGGGTTCAGAGGTACCAAAACAATTATGCCTAGCAGTTTACACTTACTGGTATTCCCAAAGCTTCAGGATTTACAGGAACATTAAAAGGCTCAGCCGCATCCATTTTCATTATCTTCTTAATCACCTGTAAAGATGGACAACAAAAAGTATAAATACATAACCCATATTTCATTCAGAAATCAGCAGCTGATTTTCTTAAAAAACAACACACATACACTATGGCACAATCAACCAAACTGAATAGAATTTCATATTAAATTCCCAACATACTGTCAAGGCAGCATCTAGTTCTTCCTTATTATACTGATGCTCCATGCGCGGGGTCTTGAGTTGTTTTTGATGAGAACTCTCACCATGTGCCCCTAAACCATCTGCGGATTTACCAGCTCCTGAACTACCCAAGACCCTTGATGACTTGATCTTGATGCTCCCGGCTTTCTTCGATGCATTCCCTAGAACCACCATTTTCATTTCAGCCAATGAAATAGCACCATCCTCCATTCTCTCACCACTCCGACCATGTCTCTCAAAACCGATTTGCGAGCTACTCTTATCAGTATCACTATGCGAAGACTCCAATATTTTTGGAGTCTTCAACTTCACTTTCACACGCCCAACTGGTTTTCCTAAAGCCTTATCAACTGACCCATCAGCATTCATATTTGCAACATTTAGTGGTTGGTCGGTCCCAGTTGAAGAAGGCGTGTCAACCTCCATCACTGACTCATATTCATCATTTCCATACTCATCCCCATTGTTAGATTCATCTTCAGTGTTATTTAGACTAACAACTGGTATTGCCTCAGTTTTAGCCGCCTTCAGGGCCCCTTTTGATTTTCCTTTCTTGTGCCCTCGCTTTCGCTTCATGTTCTAAGCTCCAAGAATTGGTCTATCCTTGTACACTACAAGCAACCACTGATTGAAGCGAAATTTACATAAACATGCATATCAATACGCTCCCGAGAAAGATAAGAAAAACAAAATTCAAGGAAAAAAAGAAATCTTTACACTTCCATTAAATTATGCGCACATACTGTCACTAAGCTTAACTGAATTCAAGAACACAGATACATAATCACCAAATTACAGAATCCCCGGAAAAATTCAGTTAACTCGCTGAAATACCAAAAAACTATCTAGTAGGACAATAAAAAATCCCTAAATAGTAAAATTTTTCCCAAAAACAAACAGAGCTTAAAAATCCCAAAAATCCAGAAATCAAAATCAAATAAATAAACAAATAAAGCGGGATTTAAGGAGCTAAACAACAAGCGTCAACGAACCCCTAGAATCAACCGGAAACAAGAATTAAAAGGAAAAAAAAAAAAAGTAGCAAGTTTGAGATTTAGGGAGAATAATTTCAGTGAGTTAATGTTATTTTTCTTTCTGCATCAACTTAATGGGTCTGGTATCGAAGAAAACGACAGTCGTTTAGAATCAAATAAGATAAACAAATTAAGCTAAAAAAAGCATTTTCTTTTCAAAAAGAGAATAATATACAATTAAGACAAAGGAAAGATGTAACGGACCTTCGAAATTCGAATTCTATGAATCCGAGAAAAGGAGGCAAGTAAAAGAAGCAGCGAATGCCCTTTTTTTTAAAGGTTTTCGTTAGTTGTTTCGAGATTAAACCCTCGGTCAGCACGGTGTAATTTTGTATACAAGTATTGGTATTTTCCGAGGTTAATCTCAAATTAAGGGTAATATAAAAAAAATAAAAAAAAATAGAACCACAACATCATAAGCCCCGTTCTGTCGGCTCGAAGAGCCATGTGAATAACTGTGTTATCGGCCAAATACTGCTGATGAGAATCCAACGGCTCCACACGTGTCTCAACCGCTCGCACTACGAGGAGGACTCCCACTCAACAGTCTCTTGTTTCCAAGGCCGCATGTCTGCGGATCATGGCCCGGGGACTTTCCTGGGCTGGAACCAATCAAAGCTGGATCATAGCCCATTCACATTGATGTCGTGGTTGACACAGTGTCAACCCCACTTCAATATATAAAGACCGCGTTTGTTCTGTACTAGGCGATGTGGGATTCTAGGCTCCGAATTCAACACAAAAAATCTGTAATTTTAGTACACCTTCTAAATGAAATTGAACAGCGATAACACAAATAAAAACTCCAAATTATTATTCAATGAGCAAAAGATTTTTGAGAGACTTGTACTTGAGATATTGAAAGAGAAAGAAGATCAAATATTGAATTAATTTGCAAGAAAAGAGTAATAGATGGAGGAATTTGTATGTACACAAGACTTTTTATTTCCTACTCTAATGGATGAGTAATTCGTGAACTAACCAAAAAGAAAATTCTAAATTTATTTTAGTTAATATTGAAATAAAATACAAATAAATTTAAGATAATTATTTTTCTTAAATAGTAAATAAAATTTTATCAAATTCATTGATTAAGTGTCGTGTTAATGTTAATCATATTCGTTAATTAAAATTTCCAATGATTATATATTAAAAATATAAATTTGATAAATAAATGTCTTTAAAATTGAATAACTCTAAATGATACAAATATTGATCTAGTTTAGGTGGAGATGATTAAATCATTCCATCAAAATTGTTTCTACCAAAAGATTTGTTTAGAAATTTTTAATGGCCAATTAAATATATAATATAGATAACTTTTTGAATATATAATGCTCTTGCTATTAATAAATTTGTGAATATATATTATTCTTTCTATTATTTATAAAAAATCTAAATAATTATAATTTTCATAATAAGTGCAATAATAAGATTCATTAAATTTTAAAATGTTTCCATGGTCACAACATGGCATACTTTAAATATCAAAATGGTCATCATATTTTGGTTGATATCAAGATAAGATATTAAATAAGTTTAGGGAAATTATTTTTCTTAAACAAAAAGTATGAAATTTACTAAATTTATTAACTAAATCTATCAAAGTTGGGAGGATCATAATGCAAAATAGTAAAATTTAAACACCAAAATTTAAAAATAATTTATAAATCAAAATTATAATGTTTATTTTTTTAAATCCAAGACAAAAATAATATATATATTACATATAATTTTAAAAATTTTAATTATTGAAATTTTAGTTTTATATATATATATTATTAAAAATTTTAATAATAAAATTCGACCTCATACAATTAACAAAATAACTGAACAAATTTATATTTTCTTGAGAAATTTGTTGAAATTGTCGATTTCCTTCCTATTAAAAGCTAAACCATGACTACTCCACAACTGTAGACATCACTCTTATATTTTCTTGTCAAATACCCAAAGTGAGTTAAAAACCTGGTGAATCTCAATTTAGAGAAGGGTTGAGAAGAAGGTGGAACTTCAACTTCTATATCTGAAGTTTTTGGTATTGTATACATACATATTTACATAAAGAACAAGAGTTAAATATACACAGCTTGAATAGAAAAGACAAAAACAATTAAGGCTAAGAAATGACTCTTGCATCAGGATATGGTTCATCATCCTGCAAGTTAACCAAAACCCTTGAAGACCAGTGATGCACGCAACCAAGGAAACAAGCAAAACTCTGGAGAATTTGTTTTGATTGGCGGGAAAAACACACAGCTGTCTTCTCTTGGACTTGTGGGCTTCATTTGTAAAACGTTGGGCTTTGATATACCAGGTCCAAATGATAAACCCAGCAGTCAGCTTGTTTCTTAACCAAAGTGTTCCTAATATTTTTGTTGTCACGAGTTTGATCAATGGCAATAGATTTTGAAGTCCCGATATCTGCAACTCTTGCCCTGAATATACTGAAAAAGAGTTCCATTGGGGACGAATTCGTTAAACAATAAAGGAAACTGAGTCTCCAAGCAACACCCTAATAACTTCACCACATTCCGGTGGTTGATTTGCAATGATTCTTCCATCTTCCAGCATTCCTTTGTAAACTGCTATCTCTTGTGAAGAACTTCGCTTTGAGTCTGATGTCCTTTATTATCTTTGTTGTGATATACAGCTACCGACAAACAGGAACACAGTTCCAAACAATGCGCGGGCACGTCCATACGAAAGGATTTTTCAAAGAACATATATCGTTGCTTTAAAAAATGGAGATTACAACTTATCAATTTAAGGTATATACGTTAGTTGATATTTTGGCTTAAGAGGTCTTGGAGCCTATCCACTGCCAAAGAAAGATTAGCCAAGCTGGAAGGGTCTGCATTCTATGCCTGCAACACCAAAGCTGAAAAGACTGCATACAGAACCTTCAGAGGCAAGGCATTGTGGCCGGAGCTGTCTGCAGCTGGTAGTTACAAGCCAATTCTTTATAAAGTTTTCAGTACATTATAACTGTAATATAGGTTGTATATCACGTTTTTGGATTTGATTTAGATGATTTGCTAGGGTTTTAAGTGAACCTTTATATATGTGATGAGGTGAATATGATTGTAAGTTATGAAAGTTGAAATACAATACAAGCTATTTGCTGCATATTCTCTGCATTTGTTATTAGTGTTATCCCAGTATCAGAGCCATTAACATGGCTAACATTACTGTCAAGACTACTAACTCAAACAGAAATACAATTTCAGTGTCCCCAAAATCCTCAAACACATAGCATCTTCCTATCAAGCTTGACAGGCATAACTATCTCATTTGGAAGACACAGGCGCTTCCAACTATAAGAGGAAATGAACTTGAAGATTTTATTGATGGCACAAGAAGGATTTTCGAGAGATACAACACCAGTGTTAACGAAAATCAAGATCCAATCACAAAAGAAAATCCAACATTTTAGCAAGGGAAAAAACGAGGTCCAATGGTTGCCCAGTTGGCTCCTTTCAGCCATAAGTGAAACGGCCTTGGTGTCTTTCACCGTGTAACTTCAAATGAGCTATGGGATACGGTATCAAAACTTCACTCCTCCCTATCTCATGCACAGTCATGCAACTCAAGAACCAGCTGCAGCCCACCAAAAAAGGTACCATGAACAAGAGTGATTACTTCTCAAAAATGAGAAGCATGGCAGTCGCCCTTGTCATGTGAATAATCCGGTAGGCACTGAAAGCATTAAACGAACACCCAACAATTTATTGGGTACTGTACGAAGTATTTGAAATACAGAAAAGAAATACCATTCGTTCGTGTAATATTTTTCCAAAGGAGTTGCAAATGAATCCACGAGTTCACCAATCATTGATGGTCCTAGCACCGCAAAGCCTATATTACATGCAATGGGACGAAGAATTACTACTGGAAAAATATATAAAAGAAGGTTGGACCATGCGGGTACTTGGTAATAATATGACCCATACCTTTAGCCAACTAAGTCCTTGATACATGATCATTCAAGTCAGGTTTTCTATTATTATTATTATTATGATTATTATTATTATTACATTTACAATTACTTTTGTATTAGAAAATGGACAAGTTCATCCTACATATAAGTTCAAATACTTATCCGAAATTTGTATCCTAAATAATGCAATAAGTATTATACACAATAAATAGTATTTTAAATTATAAAATTTTCAATATAATTTATAAAAATTAATCTTTATCGTTTAAAATACACTTATAAATTAGATATATTATATTTTATAAAAATCTTTGAATTTGAGAATTATGTTCCATTTTTTGTTTGTAATCTAAATTCGATTAGTTACGAAAATTGAAAAAACACTAATATTAAACTAATTTGTTAAGAATAGCTACAGAAATAAATACTTAATAATTTAGTTTTCTTCAGAAATTTATAATTTGTAATTTATAATTTGTTTCAACTAAAGAAATAATTCTAAATTATTTTTATTAAATTTAAACTAAAATGTTAAATAAATGTAAGGCAATTGTTTTTCCTAAAAGTAGGAAACAAAATTTAATCAAATTCATCAATTAAGTCCCCCGTTCATGTTACTAAACTCGTGAATTGGCTTCAATGATTAAACATAAAGATTTCTTTAATACTTTTACATGTCACAAAGCAAAGCTTTGAAAATTTATTAGGTGATAAAGAAGCAGAATTCACTCAGCTTGCTCTTCGTCGACAGCATAAAACCGAGGGTGAGTTGAATGAATTCAGCTTCTTGATCGTCTTTCAAGGACTCGAGTAAAGTCCTTGTCATTAAACAATTTCTCAAAATGCTTGCATCTGTGTTTTGAGCCCTGCTGCCAACCATTTCCTACCAGTGATCGACGCTTCCTTTGAGCATGCAAGTGGCACATGTGACCATTTGTGCAGTCTATAAAATGAAATATATTTTCCAACTCGCCAACCCTATTCCTCAACAATTGATAAATTTACCGAGCCTTCAAAAGATGGAGGATGAAACTGTCTAAACTGCATAGTATGCACCTGGTTGATAATATAGTCCTACTAGCTAGTAATTTTACAAGGACCCTTCCTGTGATTATGAGTTTCAAAAAATTACGAGAATGACCATAATTTTTGTATTATGTCATGCAATGAACACGAATTGTATAAAATATATATGTGTTTTAGTATATTAAATATTAATATACTTATTGAGCTTAAATATTATTATAATTTATTTTAATTTTCAAATGATTGAAGATTTATGTGGATAATAGATTTGGTTGTACTTCTACAACTCTTGATTCCCTACAAACTCTCTTTACGAAATTGGATATTGTTTGTAATTTGAAATCACTCGATTATATTATTATGATTATGAATTTTTAATAAAAATGGTGAAATTCTTTTAGACAAATGTCTTATTTGATACATTTTATGGGAGAACTTAGTATAAATAATGTGGATCTTTTTGTATTTAAGACCTCTTCAATCTCTTTAAAAAATTTTTTCTGATGTATTATTATTTATACAACGAGACTCGTAAGTTCTATTTTCAATTGAGTTGTTACAGTTTGATACGAGAGTAAAGTTTTAGAATTTTGTAGACAAGTTAGCTTTTAAAAGTTTAATAGAAATCATACATTTATCCGAAATATGTTGTAAGATGTTCCCTTGGATGTCTCATTTTGTTAAATTCTAAGTTTCAGACAGCTTATTACCAGCCAACTTTAAATCTTCGATCCCCTTACAAGAATCCCCTCTTTTTAGCTCTCACAAACTCACTTTAGATTTGGAGAAAGGTTGAAAAATTCTGGTGTGTAAAAATGGCTACCTGTTCATAATAAAACTAACTGGAATTACCTACCTCGAGATGATTTAGTCCAAGCACATGCCAACTAAAAAGCTTACGAGCAGTGAGCACCAACATCACGTAATTCCTTAACCTTTATCTTCTGTTGTTGTCTTACCTTTAGTTATAATTTTAAAATTAATATTTTCTATTTTCATCAACTGTTTTGTGTTTTTGATTCTGGGAGAGAGATTTCTTTATTTTTATTTTTGACCTTATCCATAATCAGAACCCAGTAAAAACCTTTCTCTCTCTTTGGATCGTAATCTTCCCAGTCTTTATCCCGTTACTGCAATCCAATGTATCGGCTCTCACTTCTCCGATCTTCCCAACTTCTACCTCCGGTCACGGGTCTCCGATCCCCGAAAAAATTCGATTTTGTTTACTCCCACTGCTGAGAATTTAGGTCAGTACTTGAAAATTTTCAAATAGATGTCCATCGCTTGCATTTGTTTAGTCTCTTTCTAATGTGGGTTTTTAGTTTCTGTCTCTGCTTCAAAAATTACTCATGGGTTTTTTAATTTTTGTGTTATGTTTAAAAGATTTTACGAATGGCAAGAATGTTGGCTAAGTGTTTGATGAAAGTACAGTGACCGGCTTTAAGAGTATTTTTTTCTTTTCGTTTGGTATTTTGGTTTCGTATACAGTACTTTTATTTTTCGCTATGGAATATATCAAAGCATGTTTTGGGAATAATTGTTAACTTTTAAATTATCGATATGCCTAGTGAAATTATATTGTGCATTTATTTATGTCAAGAATTTTCTTTTCATCTTTTTGTAATTTTGTTGATCACAGTCATTGTAATCGAGGTTTTGAAAATAATGCTTACGCTTAAACATCCATTTATTATTATAGTCAATCACTTTGGATGCAAGGGGAAAAGCAAAGGAAAATAGACAACAGTTACAAAAAAATATCTGACACAACAATGCCGTGAAAAGGGAATTGACATTAGCGAGAGTGATGATACGTAGATAGCCTCAGTGTAGCTTTAATCTAGCCTAAGCAAAGCATGGTCAAAATATTTAGATAAAATCACTTTTACTTTGTATTATTTTTAAATATTGTGAAAGTTAAATATATTTTTAGGCGTTGCTTTCTGCCAAGCTAATGAAATTGAACAAGGAGGTATTACGGGCACGATTGCATAATGAGGGCAATGGAGCTTATGGAGGTATGATTTGACAATGTACGATGAACTGTCCTAAAATGGGAGTCATTAGTACTTTTTTTTTATTTTTATTTTCTTCAAGATTATTAGTAGACTTTTCTAAATTTGAAACCGTACTATGAATATGAAGGTTGATTTAGTTAAGTTGTTTTAATTCGTAGTATTTCCTTGACTCTTTGGTGTAGTGTACGGGATTCTAAAGTTGTGACTATCTTAATGCTATAACTGGATTCTAATGTTCGTAATTGAAATAGTACAGAATCTTCTATTGTGGTTTTCTATTCAATTAGGTGGCTAATGTGTGCATCGTTGCTTGACTTTTGAATCATTTGAAAACTGTATGTTTGAACTATGTGAAGTGTCATGGAGGTCATGATTATGATATGTTATATTTGTGAGTTTATTTGGGGAGTTCCCAGATGGATTTTGTCTCTGCATGCCACTCATCTACCCTGGAAACTATTTATATTGCTGTTTGAGGATTCTTGGGTTGTTATCTTACACTATTATATAGTTTTCTTTGGAGAGTTTTTGATCTATACTTTAATAATATAAGCCTGGTACTGTTGAATCGTTGATGCCGCCATGGGAGTCAGTGTTATCTGGTTAGGAAGCAAATGTTGAATGTTGTCCTATGTTTTTCTAAATCTAGCACTTGTCTGATAAATAGTTTATTTTAACTTCCTGGATCAAGACAATTTTGAGTCTTCAAAAAATTATTCATAACAATATGTTTATTCACAACAGGAGTGGATGGTAAAAAGAAAGAAATGGATGCTCAAACAAAAGGACTCAGGCGTGTATGGACCATTAATGAAGAAGAAGCATTATTAAGGGTATTAGAAAAATTAGTTGCAGATGGTGCTCGTTGTGAAAATGGTACTTTCAAGGCTGGTACTATGATGCAAATTGAAAAGGAATTAAATTTGATTTTACCAAATTGTGGATTAAAGGCCAATCCTCATATTGATTCAAAGCAAAGGAAATGGAAGAAACTACATAGAATGATTTTTGATATGTTGAAGACTAGGGGATTTGCTTGGAATGATAAAAGGAAGTGTGTAGAGGTTGATAGTGATGAGGTTTGGAAGTCTTATGTGCAGGTTAGTGTAACATCATAAACTACATTTCTCGATTTAAAAAAAAAAAATTAGCAAATTGATCTTTTATTGACTTGTGGAATTGAATTTAGGTCCACGATGAGGTGAGAGGATGGAGAGGCAAGCCATTGCCAATCTACGAAAGGCTTGTCAATATATATGGGAGGGATTGTGCAATTACTCAAGGGACAGAAACTCCCATTGATATCATTGAGGAAATAAATCGAGTGGAGACTCGAGAGGAGAATCATGTGGACAATATTGAGGTTCTTCAAGTTGAAGAACTGAGTTCTCCTGTGTCAGTTCACCAACATCAAATTGATCGAACTATCTCTGAAACATCAAGTAGGAAGAGGACAAGAACCCAAAGAATCCTGACAGCCGGTTTTAAAGAGATTTCATCGACAATTCAGCACGTGCTTAACTTATCATTTAAAAACATGGAGATGTTGGCTGAGAGTATCTTGAATGACAGAGAAGATCGAAGTGACATTGCTGATGAACTTGGAACCATGGGTCTCGACGAAGATGATGAACTTGAAGCTTTATGTCTAATACTAGAAAAGCCTTCAAACATTTCTGCTTTCAAATCTTTGAAGGATAGACGTAGACTAGCATTTGTTAAAAAACTTCTTCGGGGCAGAGCTCGTGGCGAGGGGTAAAGAGGAATTTTGGATCCTTGACTCTAATATTTGTGAGATAGGTTGAACTTATTGAGAGTAAATATAGCATATCCTTCGTTTTCAAAGTCTAAAAAAAACCATTCGTCCACAGCCAACGTTGTCCACAGATGAATAATAACTTAATAGTTTATAATCTTTATTTTTTTTGTTTTTATAAATGACAAGGAGTTATGACATTAAATATGGAAGAAAACCAATGAGATAATAAGACTAACATGTTCAAAGACCAAAATTATCAAGACAGCGAGGTAAACAAGAAGATAATTGTACGTTAATAAACGTATCAAACACAAAAGCCCACGCATCAAGGTAAGGGAGGAGGCATATCCCTGTCGAAGAAAGCAGCCAATCTTTTCATCAAATCCTTAGCTTTTTCACTCTGCAAATCATACAAATGAAACACATGATTTTCACCGTCTGTCTCTGCAATCTCCACAACTCCCAGCCACCCACACCTACCCAATTCTTGATAATAAAGCCACCCTCTATCTTTCAAAACATCTCTCTTAGCCACACAAACTAAAACTCTACGGCACCCAAGCCGCACCAAGCTAGGTGCACCTGCACCCAGCGGGTTGACCCGTGGGTCATCGTTATCCGGATTCGATGGGCACACAAATGGCCACAAACGATCTGTAGCTGCCTTTGCTTCCGGATTTGCAGCTTCTGATCCGATGGGAGCCGACCCCCAAAAATACGGATGTACTAATGCAACGCCTAAAATAGGTACACTGAGCCCAAACTCGGGGTCTCCAGCTAGCACTGCCATGTTATGAGCAATATTGGCACCGGCACTCTCTCCAGATAAATATAGTCTTCCAAAATCTGCATGTTCATTCAACCAACACTCAGTTCCGCTATTATTACAATGGGAGACAACCCATTGAAGCGCAGCCCATGAATCTTCGTATGCTGCAGGGATAGGGTTTTCAGGAGCTTTCCTGTAGTTCACTGAGACAGCGATAACGTTAGCTTCAGCAACGAGAGCGTTTAGGTAGTTATGGAAACTGGAAGTGAAGGGTGAATATAAGAAAAAGCCACCACCGTGAAAGTAGACCAAAAGAGGGAGCTTTTGGTTTGTGCTGGTGAGTTTTGGGAGGTAAAGGCGAGCTGAGATTGTATTGGATTCATGGACGACGTTTATGTCTTTAGATGAAACTCCAGTGAGAGGATCGTCAGTTGTTGCAGGGACGAAGTCAGTGCCGTGAAATCTCTCGACATGGCCGCTCTTGTAGACACGTATGTATGGAAGGATCTCGAATTCCACCTCTGGTTTGCTAGACTCCATAAGAGAATTCTGCCGTGCTTGTTGAGATTGTTTAGCTGATGATGTTTCAATGTATCTCCACTACCATTCTCTTATTTACATGCATTATTACTTTTCAAACGAATATCTCAGTTAGCTTTCAATTAACGCAATTACGGCACCTCTCACTGAAGTGACGGTTGTCGGGCAATTCCTTCGAATGATGCTCGTAAGTCATATTTCGAGAAGACGATTGATCAAACCTTGTTTCTATGCTTACCAATATTCTAAATTCCAATCTCCATTAACCCAAACTATATGGCTTAATTCTTTTCTTTTTTTTTTCAAGAAATCTTCATTTGCTGTTATATTTTCTTTATTTTACATTCGTGTGTGTGGAATCAAGTGATTTTTTCTTATTTTTTTTCTATAAATAACAATAATTAATGATTTCATAATTAAAGGAAATACAATAATTTAAAAGAAATTGTAGAATCCACGTTTTGTTAATGTTATTCTTAAAATTATTTTTTAAATTATGCCAAAGAGGGACTTTAATTGTTAATAAAATAACTAATAGAAAAAAAAAACAAGCTAATTATAACTCTTAAATTACATAATGCTTCGGCATTATATGAAAACTTGAGTCCTGCACAATAATCTTTGTAATAACACTCAATTTCTTTTACATTTTATTTTCATATATGAAAACTTCATCTCTAAATAATCTTGAATTAGGAACTCTCTGTCATCTTTATTATTATTATTATTATTATTTTAATTTATAATTAGAGTAAAAAATTATACTTAATTAAGAAATTTAAGAGACTCTTTGCTCAGAGCGTGCATGAAACTATTAAAGAAATAAAGAATGCAAAGAACTAACAAACTTTTCCTGTCAAATTTATGTTATATTTGTTTTACTTTGTCTATTTAATATATAATTATGTTGACTTGATAAAATGGTGAAGAGAGAATGACAGAAATAATCAATGTCAAGACTGCCATTTACCTGTCAATTGTACTAAAAATATGATCAGAGAAATTGGTTATTGATCAATAATTTCAAAATATGGCTGCTTCAACTTGTGGTTCTTTTGCCGATATTTTCTATACCCCATTAAAAGTTTTTTTTTTTTTTTTTTAAAAAGAAATTGTTCATTTGAGAGTCAAGCCATATCTTTTGGTGGGTTATTTTGATAAATAGTTTAATTAAAAATATTAAATTTTGACCAATAAACTTAAATTTTATGTTAAATAACAATTTAATAAATACTGAATCTTTATTTAAATAATTTTTACTAAAATTTGTAATGTTTTTTTTCTAATGATCTTCCCAAACTTCTTATTTTTTTAATCTCTATAAAAATTATTAATCATAAATAAATAAAAAGAAAACAATCAATTTTATCTTTTAAAATATTGACAAAATTATTAGAAAAAAACTTAAAAATAAGAAGCAAATTGTTTTATATATTGTCAATTTAATATGTTGACTCGGTAAAATAACTAATCAAGAGAAAGTATTATTAAATCGACATAATTACTGTCATCTACTTGTCGACTACAAATAGAAAGTCAATAAACTCTCTTGATCAATTAATGTTCAAATATGGCTGCCGGCTCCTTTTTGATATTTTCTACGCCAACTAAAGTAAAAGAAAACGATAGTTTATTTGAGAGGAATTAGTCCATCCTTTTGGTGGGTTAACATTTTCTCCCCATTTGGTCTTGTTGATTGACGATTTGGATTGCAATGTGAAGACATAGTCGTCGATTTGACTTGAAATTATGAGATATCAACACTTGGATCCCCAATGTTGCATTGAAATTTTTAAATACAAATATAAATTATCTATTTGTACTAAATGAATCGTGAAATCAGAAAATAAACGAGGCCCCTCCCCTCCCAATCAGAAAATAAACCATATGTTGTTATCCCTTCAAATCAACAGGTCAGGAACCTCCGTTTTCGTAGTTGAAAATTAAGCATAGTTGTTATCCCTTAAATCAACGAGGCAGAAACCTCAGTTTTCATAGTTGAAGATTAAACATAGAGCAAAAGAAAGAAAGAGTGAAGGGTACTGAAGAATGACTTTGCAATTGCTGTTTCAGATCATTTTGCTAATAAACATATTCGCAAAAGTTCTGCCATCAGCAAGGCCTGGTTGTCAATCCAGTTGCGGGGATGTTGCAATTCCATTTCCTTTTGGAATTGGATCCAATTGTGCTATGGACGATTGGTTTCAAATTAATTGCACTAATTCAAGCAAGCCCTTCTTCACAAACTTCAACAGCAGGCTGGAACTGGAAGTGCTTAATGTTTCAGAAGAAGCAGGCACAATCACAGTAAATCATCCTGTATCCCGTTCTTGTAAAGCTGAAGCTACTAGTGTGCACGTTAACTTTGCAGAATCCCCATTTGTTTTCTCTCAATCTCGCAACAGATTCACAGGAATTGGCTGCAATAATCTTGCTTTTATGTCATCTCTCGATTCTTCGATCATCGGCGGCTGCTTTGCTAGCTGCGGCGAGAACAGTAACACGAACGAAAGTAGTTGCGACAGCATCAGATGTTGCCAGACCAGAATCCCTTCATTCCTTAAGATCTTTAATGCTACTATAGGTAGCATAAATGACAGCAACGAGAGACATAGATCACAGCGGGAGTCATGCAAGTATGCGTTCTTGGTAGAGCAAGAATGGTTTCAAACCAAATTACAGAATCCTGAGCATATTGGAAATTTTACCAACGTTCCTGTAGTATTGGAATGGGGTATATACGATTACTCGTTTAATCTGTTTGCGAGGAACAAATCGAAAAGTTATAATTCAACCTCTAGGTGTGAAACTTCTGTCATTGGTAATACCTCAGCTTTTCCGATTGTTCGATGCAGTTGCTCCTATGGCTACCAAGGAAATCCTTATCTTTTGGAGGGATGTCTAGGTACAAGTTTTTTTTCACCTTAATCTACTTTATTTGTGAATCATTTTTGCTTAGAAAATAATATATATTACTGATTCGTTCACTTGTATTATATTTGACCGTTCATAATTATTATTTTATTTGACAGTGGTTGAATAACATAGATAATTGTATGTAATGATTAAAGAAATTAGGATTACTATTAGTTAGTCATTTACAAAAAGCACAAGCATAAACCCCATATCATATATCTGAATGGAAAAAAAAGTAGGTGAATATGATCATCCAGAAAAGAAGAACAAAATTAGGTTTGGTAGATGCGGTAGGAGGGAATAAAAGTATTACTTTTTGCCTTTTTCAATGAATACTGCAAGAGAAAGAAATAAAAGAAAAGTAAAACAGAAGATTAATACAGTGAAGTATTAAAAAATAATGATGTACACAAAAAATTAGAATATAAAATTTATCCTCTAATTGATCGATGTGACATTTGACTTGTTACTAGTAGAAACATATTGTAAAATCATTAGATTAAGTGAAAAATATTGAAGTCAACACCCCATGACACATGATACTAAATGATGGGTGTCACATGATTTATAATGCCAAGCTTTGTTAGATTAAAACCTTGTGATATTTTGATGTGTCACTCGTTCATAAATGTTATACGATGTTAAGCATGAAATAATAAGAATCTGATTAACACTACATAATTATAAGTTACACGTTCATTGGGCATGTTTAAAAATGTTGTTACTTTATTGATTTTGGAAGCACAACTAATAATATAAAGTTTTGGTAAACATTCACTCGTATTTTATGGATAATATTTATAATTCATCCTTTTAATTATACTTAATTATTAGTAATTTTATTAAACAATATTTGTGAATTAAAATTTACACTATTAAACATGAATAGAGTTATTATAATTCATTTATATGCTTCTTAGTTATTAACTGATTCTACTTGTTAACTAGATATTGATGAATGTATTGAAAACCCCAAAAGGTGTGGGCCTAATATGATTTGCGTGAACCATAATGGGGGCTTTGGTTGCTATCCTCAAGGGACTCGGTCGTCGCTTAACTTCATCCTGCTAGGTACGTCTCTTTAACCTAAATCACTCAATTAATCGCAAGACAAGAGATTTCAGGTTTTCTTAAGAGATATAACTGACAAATGTAGTCCGAACCTTAAAACTTTTGATTCACCGTATTGAAATATGCAGGCATTGGAGGAGGGCTTGTAGGTTTGTTTGTGATTATCACTGGAACATGGTGGCTATGGATCATAATCAAGAAAAGAAATGAAATGAAGTTGAAGGAGAAGAACTTCAAACACAATGGTGGTTTACTTTTGCAGCAACAATTAACTTCATTCGATGGCAATGCTGACAAAAGCAAACTGTTCAATTCCAAGGAGTTAGATAAAGCAACTGATCATTTTAATGTGAATAGAATACTTGGTCAGGGAGGCCAAGGTACTGTTTACAAAGGAATGTTAGCGGATGGAAGAATCGTTGCAGTAAAGAAATCAAAAGTTATAGATGAAGGGAAGCTTGAAGAATTCATTAATGAGGTTGTCATTCTTTCACAAATCAACCATAGAAATGTGGTAAGGCTTTTAGGGTGTTGCTTGGAGACTGAAGTTCCTTTGTTGGTTTATGAATATATTCCCAATGGAACGCTTTTTCAGTATATTCATGATCAAAATGAAGAGTTTCAGCTTACATGGGAAATGCGTTTGCCGATTGGTACAGAAGTTGCCGGAGCTCTTTCTTACTTGCACTCGGCAGCAGCAATACCCATCTACCACCGAGACATCAAGTCAACAAATATACTATTAGATGAGAAGTATAGAGCAAAAGTTGCAGATTTTGGGACATCGAAATCTATTGCCATTGATCAAACTCATGTGACAACAAAAGTGCAAGGAACATTTGGGTACTTGGATCCGGAGTACTTTCAGTCAAGTCAATTCACTGATAAAAGCGATGTTTATAGCTTTGGGGTTGTCCTTGTTGAGCTTTTAACAGGGGAGAAAGCAGTTTTCTCGACAAGTTCACAAGAAGCTAGAGGTTTAGCAGCATATTTCATTCTTTCCATGGAGGAGAACAATCTGTTTGATATTCTTGATGCTCAAGTACTAAAGTTGGGCAAGAGAGAAGAGATTTTAGCAATTGCGAACCTCGCGAAAAGATGCTTAAATTTAAATGGAAAGAAAAGACCTACAATGAAAGAAGTAGCAATGGAGTTGGAAGGAATTCAAGCATCACAAAAGGAAAGTAATGTTCATCAAGTTTATGACGAGATTGAGCACAGAAGAAGTAAAGTAATTGAGCCGTGGGATATTGTTTCCAACTCAACAGGTTCTACTTTTGACAGTATTACTCCACTAATCGAAATTCAACCACTGTTAGCTAATCGTTCATTATGAAAAAAGAAAGTATGCCGGGTATTAATTTTAGATAAAGTACATGGTTTCAGAGAGAGGATTTTAATTAATACTTTTCAATTGTTTGTACCAACGAATTATATTATTAATAATTTTGTAATATATAATTTCATTGAAATATGGGTGTTCAAATTACATTTTAGGATGCAAAGAAGCTGTCCTTAGATAATATACAAGTGATTCATGCTACAGTGCAGCTAATGCAGAATAAGGTTTCAACAAATGCACGAAAAGTGGTGCTAAGGGCATAAAAAATGAACATTTTCTTTTATTTTTACAAGATCACTGGATTCCAATCCAACAGTCAGAACAAGGTATTGTGGCTCTACCATATATGTTTGCTTTGTGCTAAAACTTATATCATAAATTTCTCTTAAAAATTTCCTTTTTAGACCTTACTTCTAGGATGTATTTGGTTGAGAAATTAGAAAGAAAATATGAAATGGAAGAAGAAAATAAATTAAACGAGATAAAAAAAGGAATGAATAGTGAAATTAATGTTCTTTGTTTGTTTGAAGCAAGGAATAGAAAGAGCAATATTTTTTCTTTTTTTTTTTTTGAACAATAATACCATTCAACATTATAGTATATAAATTATAGCTATTATTAAATAAATAACTTAAATTAGAAATAAAATATATCTCTTAGATAAACATTTTATTCAACAATTCTCAAATATACTATACTAAAAATATTTAAATAATTATTAGATATCTAATAATTACAACTGTTAATGTTAATTATCTAATAAAATAATTATTAGGTTACTAATTTGCCAATTGACATTATTTCAATAAATTAGTTACTGTTAATGTTTTCCTTTTAGTTTCAAAATATTAAGAATATTTACAACTGTTTTCTTGTGCATATTGATGTACGAAGACTGTTAAAATATTTTATTACGACACGTTTAATAACTCATATTAAGTTATATTAAAATAAATTAATATCCTTACTATGATTTCTTATATACAATATATGCAACTATAGTATTTTATTTTATTTTATTTTATTTTCATTGTAGTGGTTTTCTGAATTAGAAATCTACAGTTCATCTTCTTGTGTTCTCAAATATTGAATTTCTTGATAATTTTTAAGAGCAATGTTGTTTTTTTTTTTTTTTTCATTTTTGATGCTCAAATGCCAAACTTGGTTTCTACTTCTCGTATTATAAGTTTTTTTGTTCACTTCATGTTCAAGCATCTTTGGGCAAGTTTTAACAAATGCTATTATCTCTTCTTTCTCTCTAGCTGGCTGCTGCTTTACTTGAGCATCAACAATATCATCTACCAGCACGATTCTCCTCCATCTATTGCAATAGATTTTGAAAAGAAAAGTGTCATAACATGAATTTCTTTATCCATGCGATGATATATGTCAGATTTTAGGTTAATGGATTCTTGTATTTTCATCTCGGATACTTGGTCTCTAATAAGCTACAAACAGAATATAAATTAAAGTTATCAATGTCATAGGCATTAATTTTTCGATGCTTAAGTTAGTGATTTATTATACCGAGTTAATAATAAAGAAAGAGAAAAGTGCGAAATTAAGTTAAAACTACTGTGTAGGAAATCTATCAAAATGAGCACATACAAAAAATAAAAAGTTACTAAATGAATGCTACAAGCACTCCTTATAGTCAAAAATATTTGTTACCATACATTTGTGGATGTAAATGCATAATTTTATCCCAGGACAAATAAATTTAAAAATTTTTGGTTAGGATTTCTCAGGTTTGGAACGCTGTTTACTTATTGAATAAAAAAAATTACGTAGTCTGTTCAAATCCATGAGGTAAATCTTGAATGTGGGAGCATAATAAAATCAATTTTATGCATTGAAAGTTTTCCTGCGATCATTGAGTATTAATTAGTAATTATTGCTGTGAGTTCCTTTTCCATCTTCTTTTATTTTATTTTTTTCCACGAAGAAGCATTAGTTTGCACGTGATGAGAAGTATTGATAACTGTTTTTCTACCTTCTCCAACTAACTTCCCTTATAACAACTGATTCAAATACTCTTCCTTATACTTTCTTTTGAATCACTCATGGACTCACAAATCTCCACCTTGATTCATGAAAGTATTGATAACAACCAAAGAACTGAAATCAATCATCAATCCCTCAAGCAGATACAATATTCATCAAGCTCAAACTGAATTTGAACTTGACTCCAGAGACAGGTTTTGTCAAAATGTCAGCTGGGTTATGTTCTGACTTGATCTTCACCAGTCTTACACTCCCATTGTTTATTACATCCCTGATAAAATGTAACCTGACATGAATATGTTTGGTTCTCTCATGATACATTTGGTTCTTCACTAAATTAAAGCACTTTGGTTGTTACAGTAAACATCTACACTACTTTGATTAACTCTTAACTCATTAATCAAACCTTTTAACCATAAAGCTTGTTTAACAGCTTCAGTTGCAGCAACATATTCTGCTTCCGTAGTAGAAAGTGCAACCACATGCTGCAGAGTGGATTTCCAACTTATTGTGCAATTAAACAAAACAAAACAATAACCTGTAAGTGATCTTCTTCTGTCAAGATCTGCTGCATAGTCAGCATCTACGTACCCCACAAGCTTTTCATGCTTTGATACATTTATGCCATAGATTAATCCATAATTTTTTGTACCATTCAGATACCTTAAAATCCACTTGACAGCATTCCAATGTTCCCTTCCTGGATTTCCCATGTATCTGCTTACCAAGCTCAC
This sequence comes from Swietenia macrophylla, assembly GCA_032401905.1. NCBI lineage: Eukaryota > Viridiplantae > Streptophyta > Magnoliopsida > Sapindales > Meliaceae > Swietenia > Swietenia macrophylla. The sequence goes on along the minus strand of CP135563.1, from coordinate 6,548,718 downwards.
TGCTTGTGATATATCAGGTCGGGTACACACCATGGCATACATCAAACACTCTAGAACACTTGCATAGGGTACATTCATCATAGCGTGCTTTTCTTCCTCAGTAACTGGTGATTGATCCTTTGATAATTTGCAGTGAGAAGCTAACGGAGTGAGAACACTTTTTGATCTATTCATCTTAAACTTGTCAATTACCTTACTGATGTAATAAGTTTGAGATAAAAACAGAGTTCCTTGGTTTCTATTTCTGGAAATTTGCATCCCAAGAATTTTCTTAGCCTCTCCTAAATCTTTCATTTCAAACTCAGAACTCAATAAATCCTTAAGTCCTGTTATTCGTTCCTTATCTTTGCAAGCTATCAACATATCATCAACATAGAGTAGTAGATAGATCATGTCCAATTCTGAAATTTTTTTGAAATAAACACAGTTGTCATAAAGACTTCTGCTATATCCTATGTTGATCATAAACATGTCAAACTTCTTATACCATTGCCGAGATGATTGCTTAAGACCATAAAGAGATTTTTTCAAGAGACATACTTGTCCTTCTTTGCCTTTCACTTCAAAACCCTCAGGTTGTGCCATTAGAATCTCTTCTTCCAACTCTCCATGTAGGAAGGCTATTTTAACATCTAATTGATCTAACTCTAGGTTTTGATTTACTGTAATTGCCAAGACAATTCTTATGGAACTGTGTTTCACTACTGGTGAAAAAACTTCATTATAGTCAAGTCATTCTATTCGTTTAAGGCCCTTTGCAACAAGTCTTGCCTTGAATCTTGACTGTCCCACACCTACTACTCCTTTAATTCTGAAAATCCATTTACAGCCGACAATCCTTTTATTTTGTGGTCTATCAACTAACTTCCAAGTCTGATTTTTTTCTAATGATCTCATTTCATCCTTCATAGCATCCAGCTATTTATTTTTATACTCACTCTTCATGGCTTGCTTATAGGATTGCGGTTCATTATCATTTATATGATCAGACATCACAAGTGCATAAGAAATTAAGTCTGCATATCCATACCTTTTTGGTGGTCTGATATGCCTTCTTTCTCTGTCTCTGGCTAATTGGAAATCATCCAATGCTGCTGTTTGTTGATCATCACTATCACTTTCTTCAAGAAATTCATTTGTCGAGGATCTCACATTTCCTTTGTCAATTGTCTCCACCTCAAACTGAACTCTATCTGTAGGGTCATTAACTTGCTGATTATTTGATTCATTTTCAGTTTGATTTGTCAGCATAATTTTTTCATTAAAGGTAACATCTCGACTGATTATGCAAGATGAAGGAATTGTTGATGAACACCAAATATTGTAGCCTTTTACTCCCTCCGGGTAACCTATGAAAACTCCTTTGATGGCTCTTGGTTCGAGTTTTCCTTGCTTTATATGCGCATATACAGGGCAGCCAAAAATCCTTAATTTGGTGAGATCAGGAGGCTTTCCAGACCATACCTCCTCTGGTGTTTTAAGTCCAATAGCTATTGAAGGGCTTCTGTTAATCAGATAGACTGCAGTAGCAACAGCTTCAGCCCACAATGACTTTGGAAGCTTGGCAAAAAATATCATACATCTCACTTTTTCCAATATAGTTCTATTCATTCTTTCTGCTAACCCATTCTGTTGTGGAGTGTATCTCACAGTCTTATGCCTTGCTATACCTTCTGTTTTACATAGATTATCGAACCTTTCATTGCAGAATTCAAGTCCATTATCTGTCCTAATCCTTTTGATCTTCTTGCCTGCCTGATTCTGTATAAGGGTCATCCAAGCTTTAAATTCATCAAACACTTGTTCATTTTTGTTTAACATATAAACCCAGACTTTTCTTGAATGATCATCTATGATGGAGAGAAAATATCTAGCACCTTTAGGAGATGGAATTTGAGCAGGTCCCCATAAGTCTGCATGAATATAATCTAAGTTTTCTTTTGTCTTATGAACTGCAGTATCAAACTTGATTCTATGAGATTTACCAAGAACACATTCTTCACAGAATTCAAGTGAGTCGATTTTATCCTTGCCAAATAAACTTTGTTTGCTTAATTCCTTTAATCCTCTTTCACTCATATGTCCTAATCTAAGGTGCCACAACCTTGTCTTCTTTTCATTTTCAGCAATTACATTTGCAGTAGCTGTTAAACTATCTAGAATATAGAGGCCACTAATCCTTCTCCCTTTCATAATGATCATAGAACCTTTGATCACCTTTAAAATTCCTTTTTCAGCCTTAAAGGAACAGCCCAATTTATCTAGCATCCCAAGTAAAATCAAATTTCTCTTGAGATCAGGAACAAGCCTTACTTGTTGAAGCTCTCTTTCAGCACCATCAAACATTTTAATTTTGACATTTCCAATGCCAATTACTTTGCAGATCATGTTATTTTCCATTAAAACTCTACCACCATCAATATAATTCAAAGAATTAAAGAGATTTTTATTTGGAGTCATATAAAATGAACATCCAGAATCAAGAACCCACTCACCTTCTGTTTTGACACCTGAGGCAATAAGAAGATCAGCACTAAGATATCCAGTTTCGGAACAATCACTAGCAGCCTCCGAAGTTGCTTGAACATCTGGAATTGAGAAAATGCTTTTGAAATCATTTTCTTTTACGGCAATCGCTGCATCTCTATTTTGATTCTGCTTCTCTTTCTTTTTGTTCTTTTTGTCTGGACAGTTCTTAATAAAATGCCCCTCTTTATGACAGAAGAAGCATTTTCTCTTTACATTCTTTGATTTTGACCTATTTTGATTTCTTGGCTTTGATTCTTTTTTTCAAGATCTTCCTCTTACATTCAATCCTTCTCTTTCTCTCGTCTCATTTTCTGATTTGTTTTTGAGTTCCTTTGATTTTAATGCAGCTTTTACTTCTTCCTTTGATAAGCTTGTTCTACCATATAATAAAGTTTCAACAAAATGTTCATAGGATCTTGGTAAAGAACATACCAGCATTAAGGCCTGATCTTCATCTTCCAGCTTTATATCCAAATTCCCAAGATCAATTATAATTCTGTTGAAAAGATCAAGATGGTCTTCAATTTTCGTTTCTTCTTCCATCTTGAGTGTATACAATCTTCTCTTCATGTACAGCTTATTTGCCAATGACTTCTGCATGTATAATCCTTCAAGTTTTTGCCACAAACTAGCCGTTGTCTTTTCTTTCGATATCTCCCGAAGTACCTTATCTCCCAGACTCAGAACAATGGCACTGTGAGATTTAGCCAGGATATCTTTCTTTTCTTTCTCTGTAAGAGTATCTGGCATGTTTTCTTCGCCTTCAAGAGCATCTTCAAGACCCTGATGGACCAACAAAGCCCTCATCTTGATTCTCCATGGGTTAAAGTCATTTTCTCCTGTGAATTTTTCTATATCGTACTTCGCTATTGACATCGTAATCAATCTGGCTCTGATACCAATTTGTTGAGATTCTTTTAACTATTCTAAGACAACACAAATCATTCAAGAAGAGAAAAGAAAACAATCGAATTACGTGGTTCGGCAACGATGCCTACCTCCACGATGAATGGATCTCAGCTCTCTTTATTAATCAAGAGTGAAAGAAGAAATTTAGGTTACAATCACAAGGCAACAGACAAGAAGATGAAACTTACAGCCAAGAACTTTTCATTCTTTTTCTGCAGAACATTCTTGACTCTCTGTTTTGCTTCTCTTCACCTTCTTTCTGTCTTCAATCTTCGAATGAATAATTTTCATTCTTACTCTACCCTTTTAAACTCTGAATTTTCAGCCCCCCCGAAGAAGCATTAGTTTGCACGTGATGAGAAGTATTGATAACTGTTTTTCTACCTTTTCCAACTAACTTCCCTTATAACAGCTGATTCAAATACTCTTCCTTATACTTTCTTTTGAATCACTCATGTACTCACAAGATCTAAACAGCCGCACCCTTTAACAATGATTAGTCACAGTTGTTATCTGTCAAATTTTTACCATACTTAAAAGTAATAATCTATAGAGAGGAATATAAGAACTAAAGACAAACTGAAAGAACTGAAGCTAGTAGGTATTCAGACATAATTATCTTCATCGCTGTAGAAATACAAAAGAAAACTTTATTTATCACTCAGGCTCTGCACTTTGATTCCAAGGAAAAAAAAAAAAAAGAATGAACATTTACTTGTTTTTAAATTCATATAGAGCATAGTGAATTTTAACTCGTTTTACTTTACTTGTTAAGAGTTGTGCTTTTGGCTAAATTATACCTTTCACTTCCTCAGGTATAGTTAGGATCTAAAAGTAAAAATTTTAATTTTATTATAAAAAAAATTCATGCCCAATTTAATATAAAAAAAGCCCCAATTTATAGATTTGTAGTAACATTTGTTAGTATTTTCTTTTCTATAACACATATATGATATTGTCTTAGTATTTCCCTTTCTATAATATATATATATATATATATATATAATATTTTCAGTTGCATATTCCATTCCACTTCTATTATCAATCTGGATAAATTTAAAATAAGTTAGTCTTTGCTAAAATTTTATTATCAAGAAATTCATACCCAATTTAGTGAAAAAAAATTATTAATTCGTGGATTTATAGTAACATTTTTTTAGTATTTTCTTATCTATAAAATATATATCATATTGCACATTGCATATTCTATTTTATTCGGCATGTAACTTAAGTTAATTAATTAACTAAGCAAAAATTATAAGTGGATGTATTTAATATTGTTAATGACAAATTAAATAAAATATAATTTAAGATGTAAATAACCTCGACCTCTAGGATGAGTAGTTGTTGTCATATAAAGTCACATTCTTTATAATATTTAACTTATAGAGTCAAATTCATTCTAATATTTAATTAATTATTTATAACGAGAGGAATATAAGAACTAACGACAAATTGAAACATATTATTTGCAATTAGACATTTGTAAAAAACTATTTTATTATCTCAATCATGGCATAAGTACAAACAAAAACTTTATTTTCTCTATGGTTCTGCATTTCGATTTGAAAATGAAAATTAAGAATCATGGTTTTCCTTTGTTCATGGCTTCAGCTATGAGCTTCTTGAGCAACTGAACAGCGGGAGGGTTAGGACAAGCACACAATTGAATGGCTTTGTCACAATGACACACAGAACTGCAATCAGAATCATGCTTACAAGGGACTGATACATTTCTGGCGAACGCTCCAAACTCCATGCCTGTATCAAAATATATCAATATTTCTAGATGAATATAAAACTTATAGTTGCAAAATGACTTAATGTTTAAAGAAAATAAAAAAGATTCAGTTACCTGTCGTTAAAATCAATAGCGCGACAACAAATAGCAGCTTAAAGGAAAACTTCGTCATGTCTTTATGCGTTAATGTGATTGTGTATATCTTGCTTCTGTTTTTGAATATTTGGGCTCTATTTATATTATTAGTTGAACTGAACATGACAAAATTGCATTATATCTTACCGTCTGTATTCTCTGCAGCTTATAAAGTAAAAACATCCTTCATTTATTGCACGCACATAGAATTGGTGATTTCATTCCATAAAGGTTTAATCCACCGTAAACGGTTGGCTTTTAAAAGGTAGGAGAATTCATTTGTAGGATTACATACCATAATGACATCATAATCATATCCAAAACATGTTTGTAAAGAAAATACTTATATTAAGACAAATATCGATTTGTAAGAATCAATAATATTAAAGAGATTGATAGAGGTGAGCTGCATGCGGTGCGTAATACGAATGGTATGATTCACAAATATACAAGTGATGTAATAATAATATTTTGAATTAAACGAAGGATTCACTCTTCATAAAATGAATTGACTAATATACCATATTTTAATTGTTATTAAACTTTTGCATTGTCAAATTTTTTATTTAGTTCATTTTTACTTTTCAAATATGCGAATTAGAAATGTTAAATCAACTGAGAGAAGATTCACTTGATAAGATAATTAAATTGATCAAATACTTTTCCCTTAACTCTTCATTGTGATAATGAACAATATGATACAATAAGGTACAGCCGTTTAAGTATTAAAACTTATTGTGCGTTATTAAAAGCAACTCAAGAGAACAATTTAATCGATTAAATTTTTTGTAATGAAGCATGAGGATTATACATCAAATTTCTTTCGCGTTAATTTGGGAGAAATATATTAGTTTATGTTTGTGCATCAATCATAGAGAATTACAGAAGAGGTGATGGTTATACAAGTAACATAATAAATTCATCAAATAAATTCAGACTTACAAATAAAGGTAATCAATTAAATATCTTAAATACTATTTTTCTCTACTTTTCTCTCATAACATATAAAACTACATTTTTATTAATTTTCTTATCAATCAAACATAACTCATTTTCATAACCCTACACAAAAATTTTGGAAAACAAAAAAGGAAAAATTTTGTGCAAAATTTAGGTGTTGGTTGAATGCATTAATAATTAGTGTTGAAGTACTTTCAATCAAGCCAATTCACTGATAGAAATGATGTTTATAGCTTTGGGGTTGTCCTTGTTGAACTTTTAACTGGGGAGAAAGTAGTTTTCTCCACAAGGTCACAAGAAGCTAGAGGTTTAGCAGCAGATTTCATTCTTTCCATGGACGAGAACAATCTGTTTGATATTCTTGATGCTCAAGTACCAAAGTTGGGCAAGAGAGAAGAGATTTTAGCAATTGTGAACCTCGCGAAAAGATGCTTAAATTTAAATGGAAAGGAAAGATCTACAATGAAAGAAGTGGCAATGGAGTTGGAGGGAATTCAAGCATCACAAAAGGAAAGTATTGTTCAACAAGTTTACGACGAGATCCAGCCCAGAAGGAGTGAAGTAATTGAGCCGTGGGATATTGTTTCCAATCAAAAGGTTCTACTTTTGACAGTATTACTCCTTCAATCGATATTCAACCACTGTTAGCTAATCGTTCACTATGAAAAAAAAAAAGGAAGTTTGCCGGGTATTAATTTTAAATAAAATATATGGTTTCAGAGAGAGGATTTTAATTAATACTTTTTAATTGTTTGTACCAACGAATTATATTATTAATAATTTTGTATATATAATTTCATTGAAATATGGGTGTTCGAATTACTTTTTAGGATGCAAAGAAGCTGTCCTTAGATAATATAAAAGTGATTCGTGCTACAGTGCAGCTAATGCAGAATAAGGTTTCAATAAATGCACGAAAAGTGGCGGTAAGGGTACAAAAAATGAAAATTTCTTTCATACTCAGAAGATCATTGGATTCCAATCCAACACTCAGAACAAGGTATTGTGGCTCTACCATATATGTTTGCTTTGTGCTAAAACTTATATCATAAATTTCTCTTAAAATTTTGTTTTCTAGACCTTACTTCTAGGATGTATTTGGTTGAGAGATTAGAAAGAAAATATGAAATGGAAGAAGAAAATAAATTAAACGGGATAAAAAAGAAATAAATAATGAAATTAATGTTCTTTGGTTTTTTTGAAGCAAGGAATAGATGATGGAATAAAAAGAGTAATATGTTTTTTTTAACAATAATGCCATTCAACATTATAGTATATGAATTATATTTATTATTAAATAAATTAATTAAATTAGAAATAAAATATTTTTCATAGTTAAACATTTTATTCAACAATTCTCAAATAAAATATACTAAAAATATTTAAATAATTATTAGATATCTTAGAATTATTTTAATATATATGAAAATTATTTTCAATACAAAATTATAGAAAAATTATGAATAAGTGCATATATATATATATATATATATGTGTATGTTAAAAATATTAAATTAAAATATTTAAGAAATCTATATTTTATTAGTATTTGTTATTTATCTTAAAAAATAAATTATATAGTCACTATATCATAACTTATAAGTAATCAACACTAATAAAGGTTTTGCACCAGTTAATACTTTGATAGAAAACAGTTCTCCAATATATTTTTAATCAAACATATATCCTTATTTTTATTATTGTTATTTTTTGATGTTATATCAACCATGGTTTTACATAAGGAAATACATTTTCTAAAAAATAAACTATTTTTGATGTTATATCAATCATGCTAATATGTAATATGTTTTCATAGTTTGTATATGATTGTTATAAGCTATAAATTTCCATCTCTTTATAACATGCTCTGTCTCCTTTCAGTATTAGGCTTAATATTTTGCCAATTGACATTAATTTCAATAAAATAGCTACTGTAAATGTTTTGTTTTAGTTTCAAAATATTAAGAATATTAACAACTGTTTTTTTTATGCATTTTGATGTACAAAAACTGCTAGAATATTTTATCACAGTACGTTTAGTGGTTCATATTAAATTGTATTAAAATAAATTAATGCCCTTGCTATGGTTTCTTATACACAATATATGCAACTATAGTATTTTACTTTATTTTCATCATAGTGGTTTTCTGAATTAGAAATCTATAGTTCATCTACTTGGGTTCTCCAATATTGAATTTCTTGATAATTTTTAAGAGCAATGTTGTTTTTTTTTTCTTTTTTAATGCTTAAATGCCCAACTTCGTTCCTACTTCTCGCATTATAAGTTTTTTTGTTCACTTCATGTTCAAGCATCTTTGCTATTATCTCTTCTTTCTTTCTAGCAGGCCCATCAACATTATCATCCACCCGTACGATTCTCCTCCATATATACCAATAGATTTTGAAAAGAAAATTGTCATAACATGAATTTCTTTATCCATGGGATGATATATGTCAGATTTTAGGTTTAAGGATTCTTGTATTTTTCGTCTCTGGTACTTGGTCTCTAATAAGCTACAAACAGACTATAAATTAAAGGCATCATGTTATAGGTATTAATTTTTCGATGCCTAAGTTAGTGATTTATTATACTGAATTAATAATAAAGAAACAGAAAAGTGTTAAATTAAGTTAAAACTACTGTGTAGGAAATCTATCAAAAGGAGCACATACAAAAATAAAAAGTTATTGAATGAATACTACAAGCAACTCCTTATAGTCAAAAATATTTGTTACCATACATTAGTGGATGTAACTGCATAATTTTATCCCAGGACAAATAAATTTAAATTTTTTGTTAGGAATTCTCAAGTTTGGAACGCTGTGTACTTATTGAATAAAACAATTACGTAGTCTGTTCAAGGCCATGAGGTAAATCTTGAATATGGGAGCATAGTAAAATCAATTTTTTGCATTGAAACTTTTCTGCGATCATTGAGTATTAATTAGTAATTATTGCTATGAGTTCCTTTTCCTCCTCCTTTTTTTTTTTTTATAAATAATACTCAGATTTGGATATTGTGAATAAAAGGTGTTAAGCATCTTCATAAGAATTAGTTGTCAAGAAATTCATCCCCAAGTTAATGTAAAAAGAAAAAACCTACAATCCATTGATCTATCATAACGGTAGTTAAATTTTTTTTTTTGAAACAGCATAAATATTATATTTTACGTTGCATATGCTATTTTATTCAAAATACATCTTAAGTTAATTGATTAATTTAGTGAAATTATAAGTGGATGTTTTCAATTTAATATCATTAATGATAAATTTTATAAAATATAATGTAAATAGCCACACCCTTTAACAATGATTAGTCACAGTTGTTATAGTTTCAAATTCATTGCAATACCCAAGTAATAATCTATAGAGAGGATTATAAGGACTAAAGACAAACTGAAAGAACTAAAGTCAGAAGATATTTAAACATAATTATTTTATTATCTTCATCACAGTAGAAGTGCAAAAGAAAACTTTATGTATTTCTCAAGCTCTACACTTTGATCCGAAGAAACAAGAGAAAAAAAAAGAATGAATATTTATTTATTTTTAAATTCATCTAGAGCATAATAAATTTTAGCTCGTTTTACTTTACTTATTAAGAGTTATGCTTTTTGTTAAATTATACATTTCACTCCCTCGGCTATATTTAGGATCTAAAAGTAGGAATCTTAATTTTATTATAAAGAAATTCATGCCCAATTTAATATAAAAAAGCCCCAATTTGTAGATTTGTAGTATAACACATATATAATATTGTCTTAGTATTTCCCTTTCTATAACATATATATAATATTGTCTGTTGCATATTCTATTTCACTTCTGTTATCAATTTGGATAAATTTAAAATAAGTTGGTCTTTTCTAAAACTTTGTCATCAAGAAATTCATACCCAATTTAGTGAAAAAAAAAATTATCAATTCGTGAATTTATAGTAACATTTGTTAGTATTTCCTTATCTATAAAATATATATCATATTGCACATTGCATATTCTATCTTACTCGGCATGTAAATTAAGTTAATTAATTAAGCAAGCAAAAATTATAAGTGGATGTATTTAATATTGTTAATGACAAATTAAATAAAATATAATTTAAGATGCAAATAACCTCTTGTTTTAACGATGAGTAGTTGTTGTCATAGAGTCACATTCTTTATAATATGTAACTTATAGAGTCAAATTCATTTTAATATTTAATTAATTATTTATAGAGAGAGGAATATAAGAACTAACCATAAATTGAAACATATGATTTGCAATTAGACATTTGTAAAAAACTATTTTATTATCTCAATCATGGCATAAGTACAGAACCAAAACTTTACTTTCTCTCTGGTTCTGCACTTCGATTAGAAAATGAAAATTAAGAATCATGGTTTTCCTTTGTTCATTGCTTCAGCTATGAGCTTCTTGAGCAACTGAGCAGCGGGAGGGTTAGGACAAGCACACAATTGAATAGCTTTATCACAATGACACACAGAACTGCAATCAGAATCATGCTTACAAGGGAGTGATACATTTCTGGCGAACGCTCCAAACTCCATGCCTGTATCAAAATATATCAATATTTCTAGATGAATATAAAACTTATAGTTGCAAAATGACTTAATGTTTAAAGAAAATAAAAAAGATTCAGTTACCTGTCGTTAAAATCAATAGCGCGACAACAAATAGCAGCTTAAAGGAAAACTTCGTCATGTCTTTATGCGTTAATGTGATTGTGTATATCTTGCTTCTGTTTTTGAATATTTGGGCTCTATTTATATTATTAGTTGAACTGAACATGACAAAATTGCATTATATCTTGCCGTCTGTATTCTCTGCAGCTTATAAAGTAAAAACATCCTTCATTTATTGCACGCATATAGAATTGGTGATTTCATTCCATAAAGGTTTAATCCACAGTAAACGGTTGGCTTTTAAAAGGTAGGAGAATTCATTTGTGGGATTACATACCATAATTACATCATAATCATATCCAAAACATGTTTGTAAAGAAAATACTTATATTAAGACAAATATCGATTTGTAAGAATCAATAATATTAAAGAGATTGATAGAGGCGAGCTGCATGCAGTGCGTAATACGAATGGTATGATTCACAACTATACAAGTGAATAATTAAATTGATCAAATACTTTTTCCTAAACTCTTAATTATGATAATGATGGATATAATACAATAAGATATAGGCTTTTAAGTATTAAAACTTATTGTGCGTTATTATACGTAGCTCAAGAGAATAATTTAATCAAAAAAAATTTTGTAGTAAAGCATGAGGATTATAAATCGAATTTCTTTTGCATTAATTTGGGAGACATATATTAGTTTATATTTGTGCATCAATCATAGAGAATTACATAATAAATTCATCAAATAAATTCAGACTTACAAATAAGGGTCATGGATTAAATATCTTAAATATTATTTTTCTCTACTTTTCTCTCACATCAACTAAAACTAAATTCTGATTAATTTTCTTGTCAATCAAACATAGCTCATTTTCGTAACCCTAAACCAAATATTTTGAAAAACAAAAAGGAAAAATTTTGTGCAAAATTTAGGTGTTGGTTGAATGCATTAATAATTAGTATTGGATGTTTCCTGAATGAATTAAGGGGTTGGAAAAAGATTTATATTCTGATTTCAACTGGCACTAATTGTGTATCAAAATCAGCTTAGGACATTATAGTGTACTTTGTATATCATGCATAATATCATGAAGAGAAATTTGTAAAATTAGATATATATATATATATATATATATATAAGACGTTGAAATTAATAATATTCAAAATAAAATTATATATATAGTTCATAAACAAATACAATAAAATATGTATAAGACATCAACATTAATTAATAGTACAGAAAATAAATCACATATATTTTTATAAAACAGATAAAATAATTTAACATAATTCATCTGGTATTATAGGACTAATATTTTCCCTTTTTCTTTTTGTTCAAGTTGTACCCTACCTAATTAAATAAGGTAAACCTAATAGAAAAACTACTAATAAGAAACATATTAGAAAATTTTTCAAATTAGGATACAAATTATTCTTAAAAATTAAAATTTACTTTTTTCTACATTTTATATGAATTATTTTTTTTAATTTTGTCATTGATTTCTAAGACCACCATTGTGTAAATCTAAAATATGAGAAGATAATTAAAAAAAAATTATGGATTGAAAGATTTTTTGCAACCATCAGTATTTTCAAGCAGTGATTTTAAATGCACGGGATCTTCTCTAAATATTCATTTTTTGCAAATTATACTCGACTTTATTGATCTCATGAATATAAGAAGCTACTAAGTACCTTCAAAAGGATTAGGTATCAAGAAATTCAAGCACAATTTAATGAAAAAAAATCCAACCAATTCACGCATCTATTGAAATGTTAGTTGTGTAATTTTTTTCAACAACGCACTTATTGTATTCGTGGGATCAATTATGCTCGATATGTATCTTAAGTTAATTGATTAATTAAGCAAAAACATTGAGCATATGTATTTTAATTTAATATTGTTACTGATAAATTTTATAAAATACAATATAAGACGTTGATATCCTCGCCCTTTAAAATGATTAGTTAACGTTTTTATAGAGTCAAATTCATTATAATAGTTAAGTAATCTTATATAGAGAGAGGAATACAAGAAGTAACGGCAAATTGAAAGATATTAACTAGGACTAGATATTAATAAATACTTATTATATTATCTGAATCACACTAGAAGTACAAAACCAAATATTATTTATATTTTTTGTCTGGCTCTGCACTTCGATTTGAAAATGAAAACATATATGTACATGTATCATGGTTTTCCTCTGTTAATGGCTTCATCTACGAACTTCTTCAGCAACTGAGCAGTAGGAGGGCTAGGGCAAAAGCACAATTTCACAGCTTGATCACAAGTACAGCGAGTTCCACAATCAGAATCACGTTCACAATGGTGTGTTACATTTCTGGCCAACGCTCCAAACTCCATGCCTGTATCAAATTATAAATAAATGTTATATGCATATAAAACTTATAGCTACAAAATAGCTCAACGTTTAAAGAAATTAAAAAGCGTTAGAATTACCTGTTGCTAAAATTAATAGGGCTACTACGAATGCCAACTTAAATAAAAGCTTCGTCATATTTTTTTGCGTTAATGTGATTATGTATTGTGCAAATCTTGCTTCTGTAGTGAATGTTTGAGCTCTATTTATATTATAATGTGAAGAGAACATGATATAACTGCATTTATTGTACAAATAATGAATTGGTAATTTCATACCATGTGTTTTTAATCCAGTGTAAATGGTTTGGTCTTTAAATGGTATAAATTCCAATCTGTGGGATTACATGCCATAATTAGGTGATAACCATATCAGCTTACCTACAATGAATTAAGTACAAGTAAATTCACTTCCAAAACAAGTTTGTAAAAAAATATGAAGTATAATCGTATCCTGAATTAAAGAAGTTATCCAAGTGAAAAGCACTCCATGGGCAGTCTATCAATTGGAGTATATACAAAAATGAAAAGCTCTTCGGTCAATGAAGCAACTAACTCTTACCTGATGGAAAAGTTTTTCATGTTATGTTTGTGGATGTAACCGCACCTTTCTATTTCAATACAAATAAAATCGAAATTTTGACTAGGAGTGCTCATGCTTAAAACAATTGTGTAGCTGCTGAATCAAAAAAAAATAAGTTGTTTGCTCTAATCCATGGTGTAAATCTAAAATATGAAGAGAGAATAAACTAAACTTTATGGGTTAGAAAGTTTTTTTAGCAAGTATCCATATTAATTAGTAATTATACCTACAAATTCCTCTTTCATTTTCAAGATTGGTTATTTTAAAATTCATGGAAATTCTCTAAGCATCTTTTCTTTTTTATCGTTGAAAAAAAATATAATTCTTGTTCTCATAAATATAAGAAGTTGTTAAGTATCCTTAGTAAGCATTTGGTGTGAAAAAAAAATAATTCCTGCATCTATAATAAAGAAAGTTATTCATATGACACTTCTACTAGGACGATGATACGGCGAAATTATCTAATTAAGAAAAAAAATACATAAATTGATAAAAATTTTAAAAAGTCAATAAAAGTTCTTCTACCTTATTTATTTATTTTAACTATTTATTTTTATTGACCTTTTTTTATATTTCTTATCAATCCATAATATGATGTGCTATCTTATGTAAGATTCTTTCATCTAATCAACCTAAAATTCTTTGGTCTATCACATTATTAGTTGTATATTTTTTTTCAACAATATATTTATTATGTTATAAGTTGAATATTTTGATTTACTTAATATGTATTTAAATTAAGTTTATAGACTAAATACACAAATACTATAAGTGGATATATTTAATTTAATAATATAACTGATAATTTTTTAAAATATAATTAAAGATGTAAATAGCCTCAATCCTTTAAAATAATAAGTTGAAGTTTTTGTAGAGTCAAACTCATTATAATATTTAGCTAATCATATGGAGAGAGGAATATAAGAGTAACGGCAAATTGAAAGATATTAATTGCGACTAGATATTTATAAATAATAATTATTTTATGATCTGAATCACAGTAGAATTGTAGCAAACAAATTTTTATTATATAAAAAATCACGCATTTCCTTTGTTCATGGCTGCATCTACGAGCTTCTTCAGCAACTGAGTAGTTGGAGGGTTAGGACAAGAGCACAATTTCAGAGCTTGATCACAAGTATACCCCAGTTCCACAATCAGAATCTTGCTGACAAGGGTGTGTTACATTTCTGGCCAACGCTCTAAAACTCCAT
Source organism: Swietenia macrophylla (assembly GCA_032401905.1). Lineage (NCBI taxonomy): Eukaryota > Viridiplantae > Streptophyta > Magnoliopsida > Sapindales > Meliaceae > Swietenia > Swietenia macrophylla. The sequence continues at coordinate 6,533,629 of CP135563.1, read as the reverse complement.
GCCTGTATCAAAGCATACATAAATGTTATATGCATATAAAACTCATAGTTGCAAAATAGCTCAACGTTTAAAGAAATTAAAAAGAGTTATTTACCTCTCGCTAAAATTAATAGGGCGACGACGAATGCCAATTTAAATGGAAACTTTGTCGTATCTTCTTGCGTTAATGTGATTATGTATTATGTGTATCTTGCAAGTCTGTGAATATTTGAGCTCTATTTATATTATAAGTTGTAGGAAACGTGGCAAAGCTGCATAATATCTTACCATGTCTATTCTCTACCAATTATAAAATAAAGATATCTTTCATTTTGCACCCACGAATGAATTGGTGATCTCATACCATAAATTGTTAAACCAGAATAAATGGTTGGTCTATGAATGGTCTAAAATCCAATATGTGGGATTAAATGTCATAATTAGATCATAATCCTATCTAGTATACTGTATCTATGATAGATCACGTCACAATCAAAAGCTAAAGTCGTGTTATTTTAGCTATTAGCTGCCACATGTTCGTACAGGGTGACAACTGGTTGGACAAGTAGAATTTGTTTTGGGATTTTTTACTTATATTTTGTGGATCTTTTCTTAAGTGAGTTGCTTCAATTTTGTTGTTTCAGTTTTTAGGACAACTGTAAATAAAGATAGACGAGTGAAGTTAAAGGGTAGAAAGGAATTTTCTTTGTTATTGTAAACGATTAATTTGATCTCGTTCATTTTTCATTTCTATTTTATTCTGTTTGTAGTGGACTGAGACCTATTATTTGGTATCAGAGCCATATTTCCCCCAGGTCACTATGACCAACAAAGAAAGGATCGAGCATTTGCAAGCGGAATTCACAACAAACGGGGTTTCAAGAATTGGAGAACTGAGTGGGAATGAGCTTAAACAAAATCTTGATAGCTATCAACAACCTTCGAACTCACCCACTGGAGAGCTCAGTTTCACCATGTAGAGAAGAACGAACATTGATTGATGCCAACCTCGTCTATCGACCAAGAAAGATGGATTTTCCACGTTTTACTGGTGATCATCCCATGTTACGGCTAGATTGAGCATAGCAATATTTTGACACCAAAGAAGTTTCAGAGCACCGACGTGTTGCCACAGCTTCTTATTACTTGGATAATGAAGCAAACCGTTGGTAGCAATGGCTCCGACGACTCTACCAAGACTAAGGGCAGATGATTACTTAAAGAGTGTTTGAGAGAGAGCTCTTAGCTCGCTTTGGATCTAAGGAGTATGTCAACTTTGATGAAAGGTTGCCTCATTTGCAGCAGAGGAATTCCATAAGGGAGTATCAACATGAGTTTGAGAAGCTGGTCAATAGAGTTTGGGGATGGCCACAGAATGCTTTGATAGGGACCTTTACCGGAGAACTCAAGAGTGGCGTTTGAAGTTTGTATGCACCAGCCTCGAACCATGAGGGAGGCAATTACTATCGCCAGGATACGAGAGGAGCACTTGGATAAAAAGGAAAGATCTGGCAAACAACTGTCAAGCGGTTCATTTAACACTGCCAGGCAAAATACAAATTCGAGACTTCTAGGACCAACATCAGTTAGACGAATCACGAGGAAAGAAACACGGTAATGTCGAGAGCAGGGATTGTGTTTCAAATGTAATTAAAAATTTATAGTTGGTCGCCATCGCAAAACCCCACAAGAGTTTGGCATTAAAGTTGACTTTCAAGAGGAAGACAAGGTAGTTACCCATGAGGAGTACGAGACACAACCGCTAGAAGAGTTACAACCGGTCATTTTCTTGCAATCTCTCACGGAATGGATGTGCTCAAAAACGATGAGAGTAACCGGCTTCATCCAACGCTATCCATCTATGGTGTAAATCGACAACGGCTCTACTCATAATTTTATAAGTTGTCATACTGCTCGATTGTTGCAAGTACCTTTAGAGCCTACCGAAGAATTTGAAGTTCGAATAGTTAACGTCGACACCTTCTGTTGCAAGCAGAAGTTCAAGCAAATTCCGTTTGAGCTGCAAGGAAAGAGATGCATGGCCACAATTTTTGCATTTTGACTAAAGGGTCTAGATGCCATCTAAGGAGTTCAATGGCTAGAAATGCTCGGACCAGTTTTGTATGACTAGAAGCTCCTTAGAATGAAACTAGCCTGGGAAACTTACTTTTTCTTTATGAGATTATTCTCATTATATATTTTCTTATTTCACCAATTCAAAATACTATATAAGTTAATAAATATATTTTAATTTTAAAAAAAATAATTAAATTTGTACTAAAAAATTTGCGTGGTATAAAAGAATTTTTAACTTAATATAGGTAATAGTTTAATTAATATTTTTATGTCTATTATTTCATACAAAAATAAAAATAAAAATAAAAATAATTGAAGAATTGCAGTCCCCAATTCTAATTCTAATGAGGAATTAGGTAATATAACTTGAGAGGGGAATTGAGTGTTGATTTTAATACCCACAACAGAAATAAATAAGAGGGGTTGGTATACAGTATTATTAGTATACAATTCTGCCTTCAATTCTGTGTTTGGGCTCTTCTTGAATAAGGCTTGTTGCTCGGACAATTAAAAAACTCAAGCCCACCCACTTCCTGATTTCATTTTTTTTTCTCTAGTTGCAAAATATCATAATCAACCGGATGACTTCATTGATTAAATCTTATTGCGAATTTTCTTTTAAATGGCCACTTTTAAAAGTAATTTACTAAACTAACCACTTATATTATTAAACAAACCAAAAAATTTGTGTTTAGATAAGAATGCCCTCGCACCAAAAAAATTAAACAAGTTTTACATTTTTTTTTTTAATAGACCCTAATACTTTTGAAATTAATCATTAATAATAAAATATTTTAAAATCTTACATATTCGTACCGACAAATTTTATTTGTTTGTGTACTGCATGGGAAATATTAAACTATTTTACAATTATTTGTTAATTACAAATATTCACGAATCCTTTCAAAATGATCAAAAATATTAATTGAAAATTTGATACGGCCTGAAATTCTAAAAATATCAAATAGATCTTCACACATTTGCATTAATAGATAATGGCTAAAAAAGTTAAAATTGTGCATATTTGTCTCATTGAAAGTGTGTTAGAAAACAAAGTTATTGTACCAATATACAATACTTTAAAATAGTTTACTATTAATACTTTATAATAGTTTACTATTATTCATTAATTTTATAAGTATTAGAATTCATTTAAAATTTTCAAAATGTGAGTCTATTCTAAATTTTTAATTTTGGACGTGTGATCAAAATTCAATTTTGATCATACTATGTGATTGATAATAATATTTGTATTTTTTGGGTCAAATTAACTATCAAACACAACAAAAAAAAGTCAATAAATTATAAACATATCTAACAAAAATTAAATTAGCAAAGCATAAAATTTATAAAATATTACTTAAGAAATATAAAGATATCATAAGGTGCTGCATATATATTTGTATATAAGTAAAGAATACATTTAATAAGTTCATTTTATTTTATTAAGTTGAAGGCACTTTGATCTTAAACTAAAATATTTAGTTTGTTTGATAAAAAAAATAGGAAAGTGATTAGTTCAATAAATTGGTTTATGAAAGTGGCTATTTTAAAAAAATTTCAATTTTATTCTTGCTTTCTTATTTGCAACTCGTTTGTTAACTTTGCTACATTCTTTTGAAAATATTGCACTTGCTAAGTCGCATTCTTTAATTCACCACTGATGTTATTTCTTTAGAAATCTTCCCCCTGCTAAAATTGGACACTTCTCTTATTTGAATCTTTCTTTGTTGGAAATGGTGGGTTCTACTACCTTCTATAAACTGAACTTTGATTGTTCGCCATTGCTCTATTTCGTTCTTTCTCCTTTGCTCTTTATTCGTTAATGTGAGTGCATTCAGAATTTTAATAGGTGTCTTTAATAGTTTCAATGAGTTGGCATGTTGAGCTTGAGGAGATAGTTGATAACTGTTGAAGTTGTTAGTTTGATTTTGCTTATAAACAAATTATAAAGGTTGGTTTTAGCGTTATTTTCAAGTTAGATTTTCATGCTTGTTTGTTCATCATTTTATGAGATCTTAATCTCAATAGAAAGTTCGGAATGTATTCTACAAGATTGTAACTATCTTCATACAAAATAAAATTGATTGAGTGATTTCTTTTCACATGGATATAGGCTTGGTTGAACTATGTAAATCCAGTTTGTCAAATTCTATTTCTATATTTTCTTGCCTAATTGATTCAATTCTTGATTACATTGTGTTCGATACTTGTTCTTTAACAAGTTCACATCAAATTTAGGGCACGAAATTTAATAAATTGATATTAGAGCCATGTTTTATGTCTACATCAAAGTTTGATATAGAGAAACCTACCTTAGAAACTAATTTCGATCTTTGGAGACTGAAAATGAGGGCTCTTCTAGTTCATCAGAGATTACATGATACTCTGAAAGAAGAGGCAAGGTTCATTTAATAATAAGTGTAAAATATAAGAAGGATGTGCTTAAAAGGACACAGTGCTATAGTATTATGTTTAAAAGATGAAGTCTTAAGGGAAGTTGTAGAACAAACTATAGCAGCTAGTTTATGGCTCAAACTGAAGACCTTGTTTATAACTAAATCTTTGGCAAATAAATTATACAGGAAAAGAAAATTTATAACTTTACAATGTAACCAAGCACATCAATGCAAGATTATATTAATAATTATAATAATGTCATATTATATCTTGAAAGCATTGATATTAAAACAGATGATAAAGATTAAGCATTGATGCTATTTAGATCATTGCTTGATTCATACAAGTATTTTATGGATACTTTGTTGTATAGAAGGGAATCGGTTTTAATAGAATATGTTAAGGTTGCTCTAAATGTTAAAGAACTACGGAAAAATGAATCAAAAGAAATTAATTCATTTAACGAGGGCTCAACAACAAGAGTAAAGACAGACAAGAAAGAAGGAAAAAAAAAACAAATCAAAGAAGATCAAGGTCCAAGAACAAGGAGAAGGTATGCTATCATTGTAATAAGGAGGGGCATTTCAAGAGAGACCGTCCAAAGAGAAAGAATGGCGTAAAGAAAAATTAAAAAAGTTAAGAAAATGCATTAGTAGCATCAATTATGCAAGAAGAGTTCACAGATACCAATTCACATTTATCAAACCGTCTAAAGGAGGGCTATCTAAGCATTGATTTACTCATTGCATTAGATAACTAGATTACAGGTGAGTGGATATTGGATTCAAGTTGCTTTTTTCACATATGTCTAAAGAAGAACTTGTTTAATGTTTATAAAGTCACTAATGAGAGTAAAGTCTGATTAGGGAATAACAATGTATGTAGTGTTTTTGATAATGGAAGTGTCAAGATTAAGATGTTTGATGGATACATTAGAACTTTGGAAAATGTCAAGCATATACCAGAATTAAAGAGAAATTTGATTTCTCTTAGTATGTTGGACAAGTTTGGATTTAGTTTCAAAGTTGAGAATGGTGTTTTAAAGGTTTTTAAAGGATCAATGGTGGTAATGAAAGGGAAAAGCAATAATGGCCAATGTATTCTTACTAATTAATTTGTTAATAGGGATATTGCTAAACCTACTAAGAGAAAACTAAATAAAATTAAATTGTGGCATCTTAAGTTAGCACACGTAAGTAAAAAATAACTCAAAGAATTGGAAAAACAAAGGGTACTTGGTAAAACTAAGATAACCTTAGACTTTTGTAAAACCTATATATTTGGAAAAACATACAAAATTAAGTTTGCTAAGGTAGTACATAGAGCCAAAGGCAAACTTGATAATGTACATGCAGACTTGCAAGGCCCATCACAGGTTCCATCCTTACGCAATAAAAGGTGCTTTATGCCTACAATTGATAATTTTTCAAAGAAAGTATGATTATACATATTTAAGATTAAGGATCAAACTTTTAAAAGATTTAAAGAATGAAAAATTTTGGTTGAGAATCAAGCAAAATGGAAGGTTAAAAGGCTAAGGATAGATAATGGGCAGGAGTTCTATAACGCTAAGAATAGATAATGGGTAAGAGTTCTATAACCAAACTTTTGAAGACTTTTGCAAGGCAAATGGAATAACAAGGCACAAAACAACTGTGAGGACTCCTCAGCAAAATGGTTTAGCTGAGAAAATGAATAAGACCCTATTAGAAAAGACTAGGTGCATGCTAGTGAACTCAAGGTTACCAAAAACACTTTAGATAAAGGTTGTATCAACTACATGCTACTCAATTAATAGAAGTGTCTTTTAGTTTTAAGTTTCAAAACACTAGAGAAAGTTTGAGTAAAAGGACACTAATTTATGTCAATTTGAAGATATTTGGGTGCCCTGCATATATATTAGACAAGGAAAGGTTAAACAAAAGGCTATTAAGGATTCTTTATAAGATATTCTAAAGGCATTAAAGGTTACAAGATATGGTGCCTAGATAGAAAGCTATCAAAGTGTATAGTAAGTAGAGATGTGGTGTTCTATGAGTCATCTCTTTTTCAAGAATGAAAATAGTTCAATCAAGATTTATCATATGGAAAGAGATTTAAGCAAGTAGTTCAAGTTGAAGTGGAGTTTGATTCACTTAGTTTTAATGTAGAAGAAGAAACTTAACAGATATAATAGCCTTAACAATAAGAAGATTTTCAAGATCATAGTATGGCTAAAGATAGGACAAGAAGGACAATTAGATCACCAAATAGATATGCATATACTAATTTAACCACTTTTGCTCTAATTTCTACTGAGAATGTGATAGACAGTAAGCCTAAATCCTATCAGAAGGTAATAAAAAGTAATGAATGTAATCTATGGTTAAAGGCTATACAAGAGATATGAGTTCCTTGCAGAAAAATAAAACATGAAGCCTAAAACCTAAAAAATAAAAAACTAGTAACCAGTAAATGGATTTAAAAGAAAAAAGGAAGCACTAAGGGTGATATACTAAGGCATAAAGATAAAATGGTGGCAGAGGCTTTACAGTAGGGGAGAGAGTAGATTTCAATGAAATATATTCACTAGTGATTAAGCATACTTCAATAAGACTTTTGCTAACTTTAGTTGTTGTTCAAGACTTAGAACTTGACCAAATGGATGTAAAATTACTTTCTTACATGAAAAGCTTGAAGAACAGATAATGATCAGTCAAATTGAAGGCTTTAAAGTTAAAGGACAAGAAGAACAAGTATCCTTGCTTAGAAAATCATTGTATGGCTTAAAGTATTCTCCTAGGCAACGGTACAAAAGGTTTGATGAATTAATAATCAAACATGGCTATGAAAGAAGCAAATTTGATTGCCGTGTATATTACCATATGCTGAATCAAGGAGAAGCAGTTTATCTACTCCTATATGCTGATAACATATTAATTGCAAATAAGCATAAGCAAGAAGTTGACAAGCTAAAAAGAATTCTCAATGGTGAATATGAAATGACTAACTAGGAAAGGGTTAAAAAAATTTTATCAACAAAACTTGTGAGAGATAGAAGAAATGATAAGTTGTTTCTTTCACACAAAAAAATCTGTGAAGAATATCTTAAAGAAATTTGGAATACTTTATTGCAAACCTGTGCAAACTCCTCAAACTACTCATTTCAAATTACAAAGCTCACAATCACCTCAAACAATAGAAGAAAAATCATTTATAGGGAGAATTCCGTATACACAAGTAGTGGGGAGTTTGATGTATGCCATAGTCTGCTCAAGACTTGACATAACCTTTGTTGTGAGCTCCATAAGCAAATTCATGTGCAACCTTAGTAAGAAACATTAGATGGTAGTTAAATGGGTGCTAAGGTATTTTAAAGGTATTAAAACTATGGATTATGGTACCTACTTTGAAAACAAGATAAAGTTGAAAGTAATTGGCTATGTGGACTCTAATTTTATTGGTGATTTAGACAGGAAAAGATCAACCACAAGTTACATGTTTATGTTTGGAAGATGCTTAATAAGCTAGAAGGTTGTTTTATAGCCTATTGTAACACTATCTTCAACTAAGGTAGAGTTTGTTACTGCAACCAAAGCTGTGAAGGCAGCATTATGTTTGAAAAGCATTGTTGATGAATTCGTGACTTGCCAAGAAACTACAACACTGCTCTGTGAAAACTAAAATGCAATACATCAAGCTAAAAGTCAGATATATCATAAGAGGACCAAACATATAGATATAAGACACTACTTCATTAGAGATCAAATTAATGAAGGAAGAGTAAAGTCACAAAAAGTTCGTTCTAATAACAATCCAGCAAATATACTTACCAAGGTAGTGCCAACAGCTAAGTTCAATTTTTCCTTGAATTTAGCAAAAATTAATGCTAGAAAATAAAGAAGCAAAAGTGGAAGAGAGGCACTCGAAGTTCATATTCTAAATGCAAGGTGGAGATTTATTAATATGGGTGCACTTAAAATTTTAATATGTGTATTTAACAATTTTAATGAGCTAATATGCTAAGCTGGGGAAGATAGTTAGAAGCTATTAAAGTTGTTAGTTTGTTTTTGCATAGAAACAAATTATAAAGGCTGGTTTTAAGGCTGTCATCGAGTTAGATTTTCATGCTTGTTTGTTCATCATTTTTTGAGTTCTTTATCTCATTAGAAAGTTGGGCATGTATTCGACAAGATTGTAACCATCTCTTTGCAGAATAAGAATAATTGAGCGCTTTCTTTTCCCATAAATATAGGCTTGGCCGAACCACGTGAATTTAGTTTGTCAAATTCTGTTTTTGTATTTTCTTGCTTGATTGATTCAATTCTTGATTAAATTTTATTTGATACTTCTTCTTTAATACTTATTCTTTAACAAGTTCACATCAAATTTAGGGCATGAAATTCAACATTATCGTTTGAATTTATCCACATAATAATATGCACTCATCCATGCCCCATGCTTGAAATGCTGTAAATTTCAGATGGTATTTTTGTGATATTTCATTTAACTAAATAAATTGTGTTACTTAAATAAATTACATCAAATATAATAAAAAAAATTAAAAATGAAAATATTTCTCATATGCTTGCATCTTCTCATTGTTATATGAAATTCTCAACTTAGATTGTCGTTGATTTGAAAATACAAGATAGAATTATACTTGTTCAATTATGGATTTTATGGTTTTTGACTATTCCCCTTGTATTTTACATCTTCATTGAATGAGTTGTTCATTTTTTGTGGATAAAATTTTAGTATATAGAACATTTAATATGTTTTAAGTCAATATAAATGAGCATTAAGAAAACTTCCTTGACCTAGGCTATCATTCATATTAAAATTCTAAAACTTCCATTTCAAATCCTGTAAAAAGCCCCATTCTGATTTTCTATTTAATTCGATAACTATCTTTTCAAAAATAAGGATAGAAATTAAATTGGCAAAATGGCAGGCAATGAGATCCGATCTTTCAAGATAGTCTTTTTGCTAGTTAGCGGATTAGTCATGCACTCATCAAGTTTTGTAGGAGCTAAAGATCTCGTGCCTTTGCCTCCGCAATCATCGAAAACTCACGATTTTCTCGAGCAGTGCGTAATCAAGTTAAAATCACTGTGTGGGGAGTCTATCAAAAGGAGCATAAACAAAAATGAAAAGCTCGTCGGTAGATGTAGCAAGCAACTAGCTGAACAAAAAGTTTGTCATTATACTTCTGTTGATGTACTTGTTGTAAAGGATGATTCAAAATTCACAATTGGAGTCTGGTTACTTAGTTTAGTTTAAAGGACGTTCTTGTAAATTCATTATTCAAATTGCCAGGCTATTGAATGAAACTGAGTTGGCAATGAATAGTTGGTTAGAGTTAATTGTTCATGTTTAAAAAGCTCTAAAAAGGTTAGTTAGTTTAGTTTTAACAGTTGGAAAAGAAATAACTAGAGACCATGAAAAGAAGTCGAACAAGCATAAAGAAAAGCAGAGAGAAGGGCAAAGAAAACAAAAGAGAAAAAAGATGAGGAGCGAGAGTTTATTGTAATCAAACACTGTACTTGTTTTTTCTTTCTTGATTCAATAAAAAAATTATTCTAGTTTTCTTGAATATCCATTTGTATCATGTTCTTTAGTTGTTTCTTTGATGAGTTGAGATGATTGTATTTTTTGGCGTAGATTAAAAAATTAAGTAGCTTATTGTAATTCATGATGTACGTCTAAAAAATGAGGAAAGATTAAATCAATTTTATGCGTTGATTTTTTTTCAAGCATCGGTGTTAATTAATAATTATTCCGATAAATTCCACTTCCATTATCAATTTGGATAAATTTAAAATGTATTTTTCTTTTTTATAATTTTGTTATCAATAAATTTATGCCCAATTTAGTGAAAAAAAAAACCCTTTAAAAAACAAAGTATATATTATATTGTATGTTGCATATTCCATTTTACTCAAATGTCTCCTAAGTTAATAGATTAACTGAGCAAAAATTATAAGTGGATGTATTTAATATTATTAATAATAAATTATAATTTAAGACATAAATAATCTCAAACTCTAACGATGAGTAGTTGTTGTCATAGAGTCAAATTCTTTATGATATTTAACTTATAGAGTCAAATTCTTCAGCAACTGAACCGCGGGGACAAGCACACAATTCAATAGCTCGATCACAGTAACGCACACAACTGCAATTCTGAGCGATACATTTCTGGCAAACGCTCCAAACTCCATGCCTGTCAAAATGTATATAAATTTTATATTTATAAAACTTATAGTTGCAAAATGACTTAACGTTCAAAGAAATCAAAAAGAGTTAAGAGTTACCTATCACTAAAATTAAAGGAATGAAAACTTAATCATCTTTTTTGCTTTAATTTAATTAAGAATTATGTATATCTGGCTTCTGCTTGTAATTATGTATATCCTGCGATGTATATTCTCTCCCAATTATCAAATAAAATTATGTTTCATTCATTGTTCGCATTATGAATTGGTGATTTCAGACAATAACTTGTAAACCACAGTAAATGGTTGGATTTTTATACCATGGCATAAAAATCCTGTCTGTGGGATTACATACCATAATTAGATCATAATCATATTCAACGCACAATATTTAATGAAGTAAGTTCACGTAAATTCACTTGCCCAAAACAAGTTTGTAAAACATATATATATATATATATATATATATATATTATATTGAGAGAAATAGAAATTTATAAAATAATAATAATAATAATAATATAAATGAAAAAAATCAGTGAGTTCTATACTTCCCCAAATATGGAAGTTATCAGGGAGTTATAAATAAAACATGGGTGGTTTTGGCTGGCTATTTCCATTTTTCTTTGTCCTATATATCAAACGAAATTCATGACTCGAAAGTTTAATTTAATTAATTTAATGGATGTACTTATTTAATATCGCATCATGTCTTACTCTTAGAAGTGGAAAACTAAATTTAAGAAAAGATGTAGAAAAAAAAATTTTGAAAACATCATGTCTTATTCGTGTAATTGACTAATTATATTCTCCTCTTTTATAATTGTCTGTTGATGGGATAGTTTTTCTTATTACTCCATTTATTAAAATTTAAGGAACAATGTCGAGGTGATGCCATTTTCGTAGATTGGATACTTCGAAAAATATACAAATTATCTTACACGTAATTTTAATCCTTTTGTCTTTAATATATTCTCCTTTTTGACAATTGTCTATTTATGGGAAGCTCTCATTTTTACTCCATTTATAAAAATTGGGGGAATGTGCAGGTGATCCCATGTCTGTTGATTGGATGGTAAGAAAATTCTACAAATTATCTTACACGTGTATGTTGTACGTTATAATCGAGTAATGATAAATAGCTAATATATTGTTCAAGCCTTAATCCTCAAGCTTAGACTTATAGGAGTAGTAGTAATTCAAAGAGTTGCATTCGTAGCAGGTTTGACCTTCACGATCTGAAGTACGAATCTCACCAACCCAGAATTTTAATAATTATTTGGAGTCTATCCAAGATAAATAAAACTAAGGATAAAACCGAAATTTGGGTTCAGACTGCTCAGATTTGGAACAACTAAATCTAAAATATGAGAAGAGAAGAGTAGAAAGATAGATGAGATATGATTTAAATGATCATTTAATTTTTAAAAATAATATGGCGTGACACATAATCACACCATCAAGTTGCTTATTTCAAGTTATATCCAAAAATGTTTGTCCACACCGCGTGGAAGTAGAAGCTTCGTCCTGCTGGAAATCTGGGGATTATCTAATTCATTGGAGCAAAGCGTCACGCAAATGTAAATACGCGTGTAATGACAACTGATAAATGGAATTGAAGATGTAAAATGCTCCAACTAATTCTTCTTTTTCTTTTTTTTTTTTAATTTTTTTGTTGAAAGCGATCTCGACGAAACTCCATAAAAAGAATATGGATTTCTTGAAAGAAATAACACCGAAAAAAGAACTTATGATATTCTCAACCCCCAATAGGGTGTATATATATGCATACAACTTCGTCATACTGAAGATTGTTCTGTTAAGCCATCTTTTTCCACTAACAAATTCCTCCAAGCTTCAAAATCTTTCCATCAAAATCAGCTATTTTGCATAATTTTCTACTTTCATATTCCAAAATGTCTCTTAGACAAAGGCCATCAACCTCCGAGCGGCAGCAAGCACTGGTTGCAGCAGTTTCAACAATCTCAACCACCACCAGCTCCACCGATAATGAAGGCACGGAAACCCCAGCATCGCAGTCACGGTCGCTGTCTCTATCGCAAAGAGCAATCTCACAAGCCCTTACAAGCACAGCGAACCTAGCCAACCTTCTCCCCACGGGCACCCTCCTAGCATTTCAAATCCTCATGCCAATCTTCACCAACGAAGGCGCCTGTGACGCTGCCACACGTCCTTTAACACTCATCCTCCTCGTCCTCCTCGCCACATCTTGCTTCCTCGCTTCGTTCACCGACAGCGTCAAGTCATCCGACGGACAAGTCTACTACGGCTTCGCCACTTTCAAAGGATTGTTTCTGTTTGATTATGTCGGGAATCCTTCTAGTTCAGGAGATGATCTGCCGGATTTGAGCAGGTACAGGATCAGATTCATCGATGGGGTTCATGCAGTTCTGTCTGTGTTTGTGTTTGTTGCTGTTGCTTTGCGAGACAAGGACGTTTTGTCATGCTTTTATCCGACGCCGAAGCATGAAACCCGAGAGGTCTTAAACATTGTTCCTGTCGGAATCGGGCTAATTTGCAGCTTGTTGTTCTTGGTTTTTCCCAGTAGAAGGCATGGAATTGGGTATCCGATTACTGCAGGAAAATAATTCTTCATTTTTTTTCTTTATCTTTTTTGTTTATCATTTGTTTCAGAATACCGCCGGAAGATGTTGTAAGAAACATGTAGTTGTTGTAACATGGCCAAGTCCTTTTCCGGGCAACAATTGGACTGTTTGGTCATTAACTCATTTCTTTAAGCAAGAAAACATGTACCCTTGCTTCTCTTGTTGTTATGCTCTTCTTCTTCCTTTTTATAATATTAAATTATTTTAGTACTTTTGACTTTTGTGTTTGATTCCTGCTGACAAGCAACCGTCGAAATTTTAGTGGCTGGCTGCTCAAAACAATAAAATTTATTAAGAAATTTTGTTTAAGCTTACGGCTTGGCTTAACTCATTTCTATTTTATTTTGAGCTAAACGTGACGATTGATAAACAGAAAATTAACAATACAACAGATATATCTTAACTGTTAATGTCGGTTTACGTTCCAAATGTTGCTTTTACATTATGTTTCTTCCTAAAAATAAAATTCAACTACTTCTAAAAAAAAAAAAAGAGAAAAAATTGGGAACTTGAATTTCTTGACAACTAATCCCTGTGAAGATACTTAGCACCTTTGTATGCTCATGATATTAATAAGAAATTTTTTTAAATAATTAGTTATTTTTATTAATGAATTTAATAAATTAGTCATATTATTAATTATTGTATTAAAGAAGTTAAATAATATGTATTTATACAAAAATATGCTTTAGTAACTAAAATCAAACAAAATGTCTCAAAAAATCTCTCACTTCTAGACACACATTTCTCACTTCTACGCAGATTTTATTTGATTTTGGTTATTAAAGAATACTTTTGCACATACGCATATTATTTATTTTTTTATAGAATAATTAATAACATGATTAATTTAATAAATTCATTAATAAAAATGATAATTTTTAAAAATTTCCTATATTAATGATATAAATTTTAAAATAAAAAAAATTTTTTAGAGAAGACCTACGAACTTTAAAATCTTCAAGCTTGAAAATAATTAGAATTTATAAGAATAATTACTAATTAATATTCATGCTCGCAAAAGTACTTCCAACACATAAAATTAATCTTATTTTCTCATAAAATTTTTTATTTACATCGAGGATTATAATAAGTTATAAACTTGAGACTTTCAAACTTGAATGCTCCTAATCAAAATTTTGAATTTATTTGTCTGGAAGTATAAAAGTGTAGTTATATCTACAAACATATATATATATATATATTTTATATCATGGCAAACATTTTCTTCCTAGAAACATCCACCCAAGAGCCTTTTATTTTTGTATATCCTCCCTTTATTAGACTCCACAAAGAATGGTTCTAACTTGATTCTGCATTGTTCAAGAACATCGTAAATTTTTGCTAATAAAGGAGGTAAAGGCACAAAATTTGTAGCTGCAATAAGAACTGATGAGAACATGACCAATTCGCTAACTAGCACAAAGACTATCTTAAAAAGATGGATCTCGATGTTTGGTATGCTGTTTGTGCATTTTCCATCTTAAATTGTTTCAAATATTTAATTTTAATTTCCATCCTTCTTTTTTTTCCCTTCAAAAAGATCATCTATTCGTACATAAATCAGGTAATTAATATTAATTTTAAATTACATTGTTCAATTTAAGTTATTTTCTATGGAAACAATTAATTTATGTTTCGGCTCAAGCGATCATGCTTCTTGCTGTAGAGAGATTCCTCTTCCACCATTGTTTATAGATGGTGGTTTAATGCATTTTTTTTTCCTTAATTGTAAATAATAATGCATCATTGAGCCTATTCTTTTTTTCCCTTATTTAATGTTGCATTTCATTTTATTTAATAACCTGAAAATTTAATTATTGCTTTGCTCAACCATGCACAAGTCTCCTTATTTACCAATTGTTGTTGAAATGAAAATGTAAGGCTCAATCTATGATATTAGTCTTTTCAAAGTTGGTATAAACTGCGAGACAAAGATATAGAAAGAGACAGTACAAATGTAACAATTATATTATGATTGCAACAATCTGAAATCTTTCCTTTCTAAGAAATTTCCTCTTATAATAACATATAACAATATTGTACTTATTCCACATGGCATGTGACATAGATTTACAATAATATTACTTTTTAATATATATATATATATGAAGAAATAAATATTAATATTCAATGTCTTCAATTCATGAGCTAATTAGAATGTATAAGTTGCTTTGATTATTTACAAAAACACCCAAGATGCAATTTACACGTCTAAGAACAAATAAAAAAATCATTTAATAATGATTATTATGATTTAATTAATTAAAATTATATAAAATAGATACAATAAAATTATTTTATATTAATACTCTATATAAGAATAACCTCTATATTGTGATAAAAAAAATTTGATTTTAATTTGGACAAATTATAAATAAAAATAAATTCTATATTGTAATAAATTATAAATTTTTTAGATATCTTAAAGAACTTATCTCCACATAATAATAATTATCTGTATATTATAATATATATATATATATGTTACGTTATATTAAAGAAAGAAAACTATTTTTTCCAGAGTTATTTGAGAGAATAATTGATTTTTTAGAGTTATTTCCAAATCTTTTAATTTACAAGTTTGTAATAACTCATGACCATCCACACTTTCTTATCAAAACCAAAATATTTCTAACTTCACAAGTGTGTTTAAAGTTTCTTGACACAAAACTTTTTATATTTTTTTACTATCATTCTCAGGATTATCTTCTTCTTTTTATTATCTAATTACAATAATAATTTTTTCTTTAATTAAAGTATACATGCCATGTCACTCATTTAGATAATTAAAAAAGACATCAATATCCATTTAATTAGTTAGAGAAGTTGTCGAAGCTGATTACTTAATTCTATAATGACTCTTTTATTCTCCTCTTTCGTTTCATTTGTAACTGGCAATTCATAGATATTATGGCCCTCATTTTGTAATATTTAAAATAATTAATAATTATTTATAGTTTTACATCAATTGCTTATGTAAAAAATGTATTTAAAATTTCATCAAGGATGTTTATATTTGTTGATTTCAAGACACAATCTTCTATCTATTTTAAAAATAGACTATTAAAACACTAACGATAATAACCTTTAAAAGTTATAATGACATGCCTGCGTTACATTATTTAATTTTAAAACTACTATTTAAGGCAAGAAAGAAAAATACAAGCCTTTACAAATGAGGTGCAAGCTAACCTAATAACTTTTATGTAACTTGCATTAAGGATAATTAAATTAAAATAATAATTATAATCTTTTCATAAAATAAAAAAAAAAAGTTTGATCCTAACATTAGAACTATAAAAAGGTTTAGTTTCTCTCTCTCTCTCTCTCTCTCTCTCTCTCTCTCTATATATATATATATATATATAATAAATTTAGTGGAGAATGATTATTTTCACATACCTCTCCTAAAATTTGACAAAATTATACTTTGATGTAAGTTGATAGGTTTATATTTGATATTGGTTGATTCCATGTCAAAATAATTGAGTTTGATTAATAGTGATTGATGAACAATACCACGCGAACTTAAATTATTATATTTAAACCCTAAATACAACTAATAAGGGGTGAAAGTTGTGATTCTATGAAAAATTTACTATGCCCTTAATGAATTCAAAAATAATAAATCTCAAGATTTTATCTAAGAACTACCACAAACAACCTCAACTCATGTAATTAAAAATGACAAATAAATTTAACACAATAAATTAGTAACAAAGAAAAATCTTATGAAAAACTCCTTATAAGATTAAAATTCTCTAATCTATTATAAAAGCTATCCAAAATTTTTCTATTGCAAGAAAAATTTACAACTAATAATTATCAAAAACTCTTAACTTGACTCAAACTGATCAACTTTAACAATCATGTTACTCAAAACTCTAACTCTTTCTTGCCAATAAAAATTATAAATAACCCATTCACTTGATTAAAATTCTAGTCACTAACAAACTCTCAAAATTTTGAAAGTCTCACAATTAAATTTTGTAGAGAAAGAAATGAAGAAAATCTTTCAAGTAAAATCACTAAATTAAATCTCACACTTAAAAATAGAATTTTTGTTTTTACTTAAAAGGAATAGCAAATAATGCTTTCAGTTTACTCAAAGAATGAAATCTCTACTTAAAAAGCTCTCAAAGATCAAAAATTATCATTCTTACTAACTCTAAAATATCAAAAATATTCAATATTCTTAATGCTCAGTTAGGCACAGCTTAAGCGCGTGTTCAGCTCAATCTTTAAGTAGGTACATGCTCGAGCATGGCTTTGGCATGGATCTGGCATCAAGTCTCTATCAACTATTGGGTCATACATGACTTAGGCACCAAGTTTATGGAGTATTCTAGCTCGAGCATGAGTTGAGCTTGATGTTAGCATGACTCCCAAATTTCTTTCAAACATTAGCTCAAATGTAAAGTTGATTGAAGAATTATACTAAGTCTCTATCTCATCGTCTTTGCATCTTCAAACCAAAGTCTCATCACTTATACTAAACACATACTAGATCAATCTTAATAACTCATTTTAGTCATGGAATAGGCCAACAACCTAAGTTCCTAACAATACTTGATGAATAGTATTATGTGAATGGTAAATGAATAGTGTCAAATGCCAAGAATTGTAGTGCATGACTAGCACTCAATATGCACTTGATAGAGGTGAACAATATTCATAAATAGCGACTTGTAAAAAGTGATAAACAGTAACTCAACTTTTGACCTTTACTCGAGTGGCTGTGTTATCTAACAAGTTCTCGACCTGTGCCTAAATAATGCTTAAGCAGTGAACAACATGCATGAATAGTAACTATATATATATATATATATATATATAAAGAGAGAGAGAGAGAGAGACACACACACACACACATACACACATACATACACTCAAAATGTTTAACCTAAAGAGTGACGGTCACTTTATGTTTTTATAACTTTCTAATAGAGATATCATCCTTTAAGTTTCTTAATAATATTACTGATTATTATTTTTGGGAGAAAACACAAATTATATTTTTGTGGATAAGATTCTAAAGCTGTTGTTCAAAAATTCCATCAAGAAAAAAAAAATTTAGTATTTTGAAGATAAGATAATTTAGAATAAGTCCATCAATAAGTTAATCGGAATTAGATTGTAAGAGTTCTTATAAAAAAATTACTATTTACAAGTTATTCTTTATTAGTAGAATATTTTTGTAGCTTTCTTCGTAAAGTTTCTTTTGATAACAAATCTTTTGGTCTAATTTACTTTTATTACTTTATCAATTATTGATTGTATTTGCTATTATAATTTGTTTGTGATAAGACTTAGTTAATTAATTAAAAACTTATTATTTTTTATTTATCGGTGGCAAATTTTAACTTATTTTGATTTATTTATTTTTTAATTTTAATTTTTTGTATAAAGTACCTTTTACCCTCTTAGGTGTTCAAGAATCTATACATAGGTAATTTCATAAGTTTTTTGAAAACAAATAAATGGTACTTTTAAATAAGAAAGTTGTTATTTTAATCGTTGATTAACTTTTAAAAGGGTATTGTTGTTTTTTTGCCTTAGATTGCAGGAAAAAAAAAATTGCAATTCGTGCTCAAAAACAGTCAGCTCGAGCATTGTGTCTCCCTCCTCCACTCTACATTGTGAAGACAGTAAGTTACACTCCTTCTATACTCTCTCATACCCATTTCGAAGTAAAAACAACCTTGTCTCAGATTCTTAATCTTCTTTAATAGGTCCGCTTCGACATCACTGGTAGAAATGAATCCTTAAGAACTTTTTGTTCTTCATTGCTCTCCTCCTCTTCTCCCCACAGGCATCCTCCTAGCATTTCAAATCCTCGTGTCAATCTTCACCAACAACGGAGCCTGTGACATATTAACAAATTTTGTTAAAGCTTAACTCAATTCTATTATTGGAGCTAACGTAAACAATTAATAATCTTTACTCACTTTTTTACATTATATTTCTTCCTCAAAATAAAATTTACCTATTTAGAAAAAAAAAATGAGGCTTGAATTTCCTGACGCCTAGTCCTTATGAAGACACTTAGCACCTTTGTGTATGCCCATGATATTAATATGTTGGGTATAATTTTTTAAAACAAGAAAATATTTTTAGAGACTAAACGTGTATTTTAAAATCTTCAAGCTTGAAAATAGAAAAAAAAAATTTATAAATATAATTATTAAATGATACCCAAGCTTGTCAAAAAAACTATCAAGACATAAAATTGATATTTCTTTTTTAAATTTTTTATTTGGCTCAAAAATTTAAAAAAAAAAAAAATTGTTCAGCAGTTACACAGTGTTTTAAATTTAACAACTCCTAGTCAAAATTTCAGATTTTTTTTATCTCGAAATAAAACGGTGCAATTACATCCACAAACATATATATACCATGGCAAATCTTTCCTCCAACTAAGAGTTGCTTGCAATATTTACCCAAGAACTCTCCACATTTTGATTGTGCTCCTATTGATAGATAACCACAAAATGATTTTAACTTGGCTCCGCGTTGTTCAAGAAAATCGTTAGTTTTTGCTAGTAGCAGGCATAAAGGCACAAGATCTCTAGCTATAACAAGAATCGACGAGAACATGACCAATCCAATAACTAGCAAAAAGACTTTCTTGGAAGATTAGGTCTTGATGTCTATCATGTTGCCTGTATAGTTTCTATCTTTATTTATTATAGGTAGGTAATGGAAGTTTTATTTAAGCTCGTTCATATTGAGTTTCAATTTATTTAACATCCTCGAGACTAAAATTTTGTGAACATAAAATGAACAACTCACTCAAATAACACGGAAAATGCAAGGACAATAACTAAAAATAACTATGTAATCTCATAAAATAACATAGGTAATCAAATATTATATTTTTAGGATCAATGGGAATTCAAGTATGAGTGTTTTGTATATAATAGAGGAAAGTTGACCCAACTGCATGCAACAATTTGCACTTTTGTTTTTTTATTAGATTCGATATATATAATTTAGTTAAATTATGAAATTTGTTTTTCCTTTGTTAAATGAAATCACAAGAAATTTGTCAAATTATGTGTAAGTCCAATTTTATTTAATAAGTTTTCGCCATATTGATTCAAATAATTTTTAAAATTTTTAGAGTGTAATTCATATTAGTTATGGCGAAATCATATACTTTAGTATTTTGATCATTCGATGAATCTCTTACTTGCTTACTCTTATTATATTCAATTTTAATTTTATCTTTAATTTTATTTTTTATTTATCATTTCAATCATTCACTTTTTGAAACAGAATTTAAGATAATAATTTCAATAATTTGTTGCAAATCATTTTTTCCGGGTTCAATATCTAATTTTATCACTTTATTACTTATCACGATTTTATGCACTTGCGCATTTGCTCATCAATTTTCAAAGTAAATAATCAAAAAATAAACTCGTGTCATCTGTGTCAAAAATAAAAGCATTGTAAGACATTCAGTACAAGAAGTCACAAAACAATGCTAGACATTTATCCCATCAATGAACCTGCAATTTATTGTAAGCTCATCTAGAAAAACTATGTTCCATCTTGGCCTCGCGATTCCATTCAAATTTTTGTCAAATCTACAATTTTTATTAGCTAATTCATGCATTTTCACAAAAATCAAGCATCTATAGTATTTTATTAGCATCGCATTGCTTGAATGATGATAAAAATACATCAAAATATATATATATATATATATATGTTATTACTAAGTAAAATAAATACATAGTATTAATATTTTCACTCATCTTTGACCAACTTTTTTGCATCAAAATTGTTCTAATCAATTTATATAAATTTAGAGAACGTTTTTCTTTCTCTTTTATTTCTATTTTATGTTTAAAGAAACAGACAAAATCCAACAATTAAAGTTGGGGACATTTTTAAATAAAATTGGGATGTTTTAGTCACAAATAAAAAGAAAATGAAGAAAACGGTAATTTTAGTTATCTGCCTCAAATAATAAAGAAACCCAAAGAAGACTCACATTTCCACTTTTAAGCAATCAAGCGAGGCAATATCAATCTATCTCAGGCTCACTTCCGTCACTTAGCCACAAACCCACCTCAAAATCTCTCTCTCTAGACCCAAAACATCGCACGCCATTTCTCGAACACCTCAAAGTTTCAGGATTTTTCCAACTATTAGGTGTGTCCATGAAAATTCTGAAATTTGTCATGGGAAAGCATTTTGTCTACCGCATCAAGTTTGTGTCCTGTCTATGTGCCAGTTGGAGGCACTGTTGCTTGCTTGAAACCGTCTGCTTTTGCTTGGTTTGTACAGAAAGGACCGGCTTCTTGTAGCTTGTCACTTGGGTTAGTTATGTTGGCGATGGGTCTCAGTTTGGAGCTCAAAGATTTTGATCAATTTGTTCATGCAAAGGCCTCTCTCTGTAATTTTTGGCTAACTCCCAGAATGCTTTTGTTGCTTGCTTTTTTAAGGAGTGTTTGTTTACAATTGAAGTTTCAATTTTGGATTTGTGAGGCATTGTGTTTTCTTGAATTGCAATGTAATTTTTTTTTCTTTTGTAGAAATTGGCATTTGAAGTATGCTTTGTTTTGAATCCCTGTATTTGATATGGAAAAGTATTGAGACTCAGTTGTCTTTTGGAATATTGGAATTTTCTAATTTTGCTAAGTTGTATGTAATTTGCAATGCAGTTGAATTTTTCTGTGGATTTTGAGCAATGTGTGAGCTGACATTTTGGGATATCAGATTGAATTTGCAAACTTGACCAATTAGACTAATTGCATCGAATATTGGAATTATATTTTAGTTGGAAAATGCATGTTTGCGCCTAATTGTGGTTTGGCGTGTCAATTTTTCACGACGCCTAATTGTGGTTTGGCGTGTTAATTCATAGCGTAGTTTGAGCTTTTCTTTCCGGAGCGTATAGTATCAATCTAGATGACATTTTCAATATCCTGGTTTATCTTGAGTGATGAAATTAGTTGATTTGCTTCAATTACTAAAGTTTTCATTTAGAGAGCATGTCATTCTATTTTATTTCCCATACAAAAGCTGCAAATAATTACGAGTTTCCCAGGTCATCAGTTTCTTGTTACCTACTTTTGGTTAGATACTGTTTAGATGTGCTGCTCAGTTTACAATCATGCCAGCTTTCGGAGTGATTGTCAGCAAATTCTTGGTTCTTCTACCAGTTCTTTCAGTTGGTTTAATTTTGCTCTCTTGTTGTCCTGGTGGTACTGCATCCAATGTGATAAGACTTTATTTACCTATGTTGTTCCTTTTAGAATTCATCTTGAAGCACCTTTTCAGGTAGACATTTGCATATGCTAGTTGGAGTTAACATGGCTGATAATCTAGGTGATTATTTCCACCTTTTCTCTACAAGTCAATATATATATTGTTATTCTTTTTTTAGAGCTTATTCTTACATTAATCTTTTGTGTGCCTTATGTAGTTTGTGGGTGGAAATGCATCAATAACCAGTTCTCTTGTAGGTAGCATTCGAATCAGAGAAACGGGAAAAGCTACGTTTCATATAGGGCTTAAGATGTAGCATCTATTTGTCAAATGTACTTGAGAGTCCTACAGGGTTGTAAGCTTGTTCATTGGGTATTACTTAGGTCAGTTGTAGTAGATTTCTAGATTGATGGCACCGTTCTTGCATGGTTTTGGACCATAAATACAACATAACTGTCTTAATGAAGGCACCTTGTTGGGACCGGCAGTAGTCCTCAGTTTAGAACTTGATGAACACAGAAATGTGGGGATCTTTCTGGGTAACCAAAAAAAATGAAGGCATTACCAAAAATAAATCAAAGAATTTAAGAGCTGAAGAAGACTTATTTCTACTTTGTTGAGTTACTTTTATGATTTTGATATGGGAGCAAAGTAATGTGCTGTAAAAGATATTAAATCAGGATATCTTCCAAAGCCATATTATGCACAATCACACTCCAAATGAAAGAGTAGATATTGATTAGCTTAAGTAGCGACTAGAACTAGTTTCAGTATATATGTCAACATTTTCAAGAGTTGATTAATCGATTGGAGCACCTGAATTCTTGACTACAAGATATCTTTTTATTTTATTTCACTGAAGTAGTGTTACAGGTGATCTTAATCACTCAAGGGGATGTTCCACTATCTATTGTAATGACAATGTGCGCTACACTAGGGGCTGTACTTCTCACTCCTCTTTTGACAAAAATTCTGGCAGGAACATATGTTCCAGTGGATGCCATTAAACTTTGTGTCAGCACCCTGCAGGTAAATATTAAAAAGTACTGTAAATCAAATATTTTTAATCAAGATATTCAATTTTTTTGGTTACTATGGTAATCATTTACTTCTGGTCTAGGTGGTGATTGTTCCAGTTCTGCTAGGTTCATATATGCAGAGCAAATTTCCCGCTGTTGTGAAGGCTGCAGCGCCTTTCACACCACTGTTTGCTGTTTTAGCTGCATCATTGCTAGCATGCAGGTTCTGATTGCTGTTGTTTTGTTTATTTTCATGAAAATGTTTCTTATGATTTATGTATCATATCTTAATTTCTGTTCTTGAGTTTAATCCAGTGTATTCTCTGAAAGTGTGGTTCGTCTCAAATCATCAATGGTTGGTTCTTCATTGCCAAGTGATCTCTCTCCAATTATGTATGTCAAATCCATGATGTCTGGAGAACTAGGAGTCGTAATGCTCACTGTGCTGCTTTTGCATTTTGCTGGCTTCTATGTGGGGTAAGAATGGCTCCCCGTTTTTAACTTCTAATAATTTCAGTTGGTTATGCTTGACTTCTTTTTAAGTCTATATAATTGTTTTTCTTTTTTCCGAACTTGAAGGAATGAGTAGAGGGATTTAAAAGGATATAATATTTCATTACATTAAAAATGTGTCCGCTGTGGGTTACAGTGCTCAATAGACATACCTTCACTATGCTTGTGGAACATTTCAAAAAACAGAAATTGTTTATTTTAGTGATCATGGAATTATCACTTGAGTGATGTCAAGACATATACATTTTTACCTGTGTGATTTCTGGATCATTTCAGAATGCAAGCTGTACTTGCTAAACGAGGCTAACTTATAGTTTCATTTTAAGTTAATCGTACAAGAAACTCTTCTTGTGTTCCTATGTTGTACACATTTAGTTTATGAAGAGTTATTAATATGTAAAATCTCATCATGTATGTATCTGCTGGTATCTATCCGCAGCTATTGGTGGTTTCAAAGAACCACAAAGGCGAGCAGTGTCAATCGAGGTATATTAAGTGATCTTTGAACATATTGAGACTTTGGCATGTTGATTTAATTAATTTTAATCCCTGATGTTTATACCTCACAAAGCTGAAGTTTTACCATACTTGAATTCATGCATGTCTGTTTCTGTATGGTTCTTCAGATTGAAATTCTTTGATGGTCAGAACCATGCAGAAATGAGAGTGAAATGTAAGAATACTGTTTGCCAGTCGCTTTGGTTCA
Organism: Swietenia macrophylla; assembly: GCA_032401905.1. Taxonomy (NCBI): domain Eukaryota; kingdom Viridiplantae; phylum Streptophyta; class Magnoliopsida; order Sapindales; family Meliaceae; genus Swietenia; species Swietenia macrophylla. The sequence continues at coordinate 6,508,887 of CP135563.1, read as the reverse complement.
CTATAATGTCTAAAATTATAGTAATACTCATCAACAAAAACTCACTTGTTCCAACGACTGTATATATTATGCACATACATAAAAAGAAGGAAGCAACTCAATGTAAAGTTATCATTAAGCCAATGTCCTAAAATTTGCTGATATCCGTGAGTGAAATTGAGTATACTAATAGTAATTTTCATTTTGTGACACTTATTTGCAGGTCGGTATGCAAAATTCTTCATTGGGTGTGGTTTTAGCAACATTCCATTTGGCTTCATCAATGGTTGCCTTACCTCCAGCCATGTCAGCTGTGATTCTGAACATCATGGGAAGCAGTTTGGGTTTGTTTTGGAGATACATTGTTCCTTCTGATTCAAAGAATAATCCTAAAATTGCTGAGAAGTAAGGATGAATCCTTCTCTCGGGGTCAACAAGACAAAAGGTTATGCTTTTGAAAATTAACAGCTCACACGGAGGCAACACAAGCCCGAACATTTTTGCAAATTCAAACTCTTGTGAAGGGAGTTGAACACCGGCCTTGGCATTTTAGCAGAGAGAGAGCCACCAAAGCACTTGTAAAATAAGCAAAAACATTTTTGATTTTGTTTGACAAAATAACATTTAAGGATATATTTTTCTTATTCTTGACAATCAGAGTCCCTGAGGTTACTGGAAGTTGACAATTGCATGTTTACCCTGTTAGGATTAACATTACGTGTTAATTGAATGATTTTTTTGTTCTTCTTCTAATACTTCATGTGTTAATAGACTGACTTTTGATCTTTTCCTGTCACAAAATCTTAATGAAAAGAACAATAAATATATTTAAATTCAACGTAAATGAGATTAAAATAGAAACGTCCTTGGCCAAACCTATAACACATTGTAAAATTGTAAAACATCTGTATCCAATCATATGAAATAAAAATACCATTTCATTAGAAAACTCTTCTCACAAAAATAACTGGGGATAGAAATAACTTACGCAGGCTACATGGCAATTGGTAAACATCAAGATCCAATCTTTTAAGGTAAATTTCTTGCTAGTTTGCGAATTAGTTATTGTTCTTGTTGCATTTAAAGATCCCATGCCTTTACCATCGCTATAAAGAGAAAACTAGCGGTTTTCTTGAGCAATACAAAATCGAGTTAACACCAATTTATGCAAAACAAACATGGAAGGCAGTTTTATTCCGATGAATATACTGATTGATTGATCAATTTCCATCGTTCTTCTTTTCCCTTCAAAAAAATTTATCTACTCGCACATGTCACATAATTAGTGTAAATAATAATAATGCATCAATGGTGATTCATTTAGTGTAGCATTTTACTTAATAACCTGAAATTTTAATTATTGTTTTAACGATAATGCATCAATGGTGATGTTGGTCTTGTCAAAATTGGTATAAAATGCGAGACAAAGACAGAGACAGAGACAGAGACAGTACAAACATAACAGTTATTGCAACAATCTGAAATTCTTTCCTTTCTAAGAAATTTCCTCCTATGACAACATATATCAATTTTGTACATATTGATGGTGGCATGTGACATTGATTTAAAGAAAAAATTTGAAGTGAAATGGTTTTATATCGTCAATATAACTGATATAATAAAATTATTTTATTAATAAAGCATGAATAATTCATTGTAAATAAAAAAAATTTAAGTATATTTTATAATTTTTTTTCGTTACATTAATTAAATAATAAGATCTATTTAAAATTTTTCATTCACTATTAATAAATAATTTTTTTTTACTTTATTAGTAAAATAATTTTATTTTATTAATTATGATATAATCGTTTCATTTAAATTTTTTTTATTTATATTAATATCTAAAAATAAATAAATATTAACATTAAATGACTTCAATTTAAGAACTAATTATAATGCACAAGTTGCATTGATTATTAACAAAAAAGCCCGGCGATAACAAAAATTTTGATGTAATTTAAATGATTATTGTAATATAATTATTTAAAATTACGTAAAATTAAAAAAAAAAAGATTATATTGAAATTTGCTTTTTTAAAAATATTAAAAATAAATTATTTATTAAAATATTTAAAAAATAAACACTTCTGATTTTGTGGGTCCTTTCCGACCAAATACCGAACTTACGCAGACAAGAATTTCTTCGAAATTTCATGTTCAGATCTCTTTCACACGCTCCTCTTCGCTTGGCAACTTCCAAACTGAGTAAACCGATAACTAAATTAACTAATAATCGTTATTCGATGGTTAATAACATTTGAGTCCCTATACGTTTACCATTTTACAAATAAGTAACGTTATTTTTCCATCTGTATCTAATAAATCCCTCACCCCTCAAATGCTCAAAATTACCCTTAGAATACTGAATTTGGACAGATATGTGATGTAATACTAAAGGGTATTTCAGTCATGTCGATAGAGACAAAGGACCTATTTGATACAAATGGAAAATATTTGTGTAACATGAAAACTTAGGAACCTAGATGGTATTACGGCTACCTGATAGTTACCTCAATCAAAGCGAAAAAACTAAGCTTTCATCTCGATCGTCCACGTCATCGCCCTGCCCACACATACCCCTTCAACGGTCCAGATCCTCCCAAACCCAAACAATCACCACCCTTCCCTTGGGTCTTCTTCATAGCCAATTTCAAGCTCAGCTTCTCAGCTTCAGATCTCTTCAAAAATCATTTCATTCAATTTTAGTTTATTTTTTTCCATTTTCTTTTAGAAATTTCTGAAAAATGAAAATGCAAAAGAGCAATGAAGTCTCGGTGACAAGCCAGCCGAGCCCGAAAACAGAGAGGCTGCCGCTGCCGAAAAGATCAAAGACAATATCGGAGGAAACCCACTTCCCGGGCCCACTTTTCCCGGCCGTACGTCGGAACGACAGACTGCCGGATCTCCGCGTGTCCATCGACTCCTATGCGTCGTCGTCGCACAGTAGAATCACTCCTACTACCAGCAGCGGCTGTAGTAACGGAGGAAATTTTAATGTCAGTAACTTTAACGATAGAGATTGGATGTACCCGTCGTGTTTGGGCTCACATATGGGTCGGAGTCGGGTTAAAGTAAAAGGGAATAAATCGCAGAAGCTCGAATTTGAGGGGGCGGATGGGAAGCACAATATTCAAGAAAGGGGCTCGAACAAAAAAGAGGAGGAAAAGAAGAAGACGAAGGACTTGAAGAAGGCGGCTGTGGTGGCGAGTGAAGGATTGGTGATGACTCAGTCGAGTTCGGCAAGTCAGCCAGCTGCAAGAACTCAGGGTTTAAAGAGCTCCTTGATGTTTTACTCAGTCAGTATTCTCGCATTTCGTGAAATTATTAATTTAGCTTAAAATGCTCGAAAACTAAAGAGAAAAATCAGTGAATTGAAATGAAATGCACACTATAAACTCCATCTGTTGCTAATATTTTATGTTTTAATTGTTTTGCAGCTAATTTTGAACTGTATATTATGTGTATGTTACGCTATTTACCTGTGGGATAGAGTTGTAAAACTGGAGGTATGTTGATACTTTGGATTTTAGAATTTCAGCTTCATTTGCTGCTTTTTTTTCCCTTCATATTGAAATAATGAGAATGAAAAGGAATTATTGGAAAGGCTTTAATTTTAGAAAAATACGATAGCTAATTTGTTATGTTTCAATAACCTTTTTTATTTTTATTTTTTTGAGTTATAAGTATAAAGTAAGAAAGATAAAGAGCAAGGCTTGAGATCCATTAAAGAAGAAAGTTCTTTGCCACATTTCTCATTTGTTTCACTGGTGTTAATAATTTGGATATGCTATTTGATCTTAATCTTAGTATATATCTCCAACACTTTGATGAGTATGAGAGAGAGAGAGAAATGCTCATCTAGCTGATATGTTGATTTTTTGTTTTCATAAATTTCTTCTTTTTTTTATCCTAATGCAGAATAATAACAATAATTTTGATTTTCTATAGAGGAGATGTAGCTCCACTTTGGCTAGCGTCCTGAAAAGAAAATTAAGAAAAAGATTCTGCGCTGCCATAATTGCATCATTAAAAATTGTTTCATTTATATCTCTATAATGCTCAAAGTCTATAGGCAAAATAACTATGATAATATTTAGTAATTATCTCTTACTATTGGTGTTCAAACTCAGGTTTAGGTATTTTTCTTTTCATATTTCTGAACACAAACTGATTTTCTTGCAGGAAGAGAACATTAGGCTTCATATATTATGTAGCAATAAAAACGTTGCTGGCAATAACAGCTTTGAAGGTTTGCATTCTGAAGATGATAGCTTAGTTTCCAATTTCCGTATTACTCACAGTAGAATGGTGGCTTTGTATACTGTGGTATTCACACTCATGATGCCATTCTTATTGTACAAAAATCTTGATTATCTTCCCCAAATAAAGAATTTCTCAAAAAGAACAAAGAATAACAAAGAGGAGGTTCCATTGAAGAAGAGAATTGCATATAGGGTGGATGTGTGTTTCTCTCTTTATCCCTATGCGAAACTGCTTGCACTTCTCTTTGCAACTAGCTTTCTCATAATATTTGGTGGCTTGGCATTGTATGCGGTCAGTGACAGCAGCTTTACAGAAGCTCTTTGGCTTTCATGGAGTTTTGTAGCCGACTCAGGAAATCATGCTGATAGGGTTGGCACTGGGCCCAGGATTGTTTCTGTCTCTATAAGTTCAGGAGGCATGTTGATATTTGCAATGATGCTCGGACTAGTCTCAGATGCCATCTCAGAGAAGGTAGATTCACTGCGGAAAGGGAAGAGTGAAGTTATTGAAAAGAATCATGTACTGATTCTTGGTTGGAGTGACAAATTGGTAATCTTATGGATTGATTTGGCTAGATCCTGGTTGTATGAACGCTATATTCCCAAGTGTCAAAGATATTACAATTAAAGGAATTGAGTTAAGAAATGTTGTTTTTGCTGTAGGGTTCACTTTTGAAGCAGTTAGCAGTTGCAAACAAGAGCATCGGTGGCGGTGTTATTGTCGTACTAGCAGAAAGAGACAAGGAAGAAATGGAGCTGGACATAGCAAAATTAGAATTTGACTTCATGGGGACTTCTGTCATATGCAGGAGTGGCAGTCCTCTAATACTAGCTGACTTAAAAAAGGTAACCTTAGGTATCTGTTAAATTTTTTATTTTGTCGAAGAAGAGCATTCAGATCATTGTTCTATTTTATTTCCTCTTACCAATTCTCTTTATTTCTTAATTTTGAATTTTTTTCTATTTACAGGTATCAGTATCAAAGGCGCGTGCTATCATTGTACTAGCAACTGATGAAAATGCAGATCAGGTCTTAGAAAATTGCAATTTTCTTTGGTTGTCATTCACTTGCATTGCTTCTCGTGGAGCATTAACTTGACATTCATGCTTCTGTTGCCAGAGCGATGCACGTGCTTTAAGGGTTGTGCTCAGCCTCACAGGAGTGAAGGAGGGTTTGAGGGGTCATGTTGTTGTGGAGATGAGTGACCTTGACAATGAACCCCTGGTAAAGCTTGTTGGCGGAGAGCTCATCGAAACAGTTGTTGCACATGATGTGATTGGACGCTTGATGATACAATGTGCTCTGCAACCTGGCCTTGCACAGGTTTCTAAAAATGAGCTTTCTTTACTTTTTCAACACTCTGTGTATGAAAATTTTTATTAAGTAACCAAGGAATCTGCTAAATCTGCTTCCACCACAACCACATTGAATTCTGTTACATGTTTAGATTGTGTCTCCAGGATCCTTAAGATCATCAAGATGATCATAGTATGAAGGGAGCTTCATTGCTCTCAACTTTATACTGGCTGTACACTTTTTATGCACTGCTACTATATGCATGTTTTTAAATAAAATTCCCCCCATTTTCAGAGGTCAGGTACCAAAATATATCTTGTCAGCTCTTGCTGTATAGACTGCAGTTTACAGTTCTGCATCTATTATCATAAGTTTTTATATCATGTGCTGATACATCTTTTCTCACTTCCTCAAACTTATGACTTTTTCAGGCTTCCTCATTTTAGCAGCATCCTAAACCTAAGTAAAAAAATTCCTATTTATTGCACTTATTGATCACTATTTCATATCAACTGAACCAGTTTTCTTAATATTTCCACATGCTTTTTATTTGCATTGCTATTGACTTCTCATGCAAGAGTTCGTGCCTTGTATAATCCTTCTTTTGTTGTCACTCATCTACCTTAACTTTTTCAATACCTCCTGTACATTAACAAGAGGCCTTACCAACTAAACTAACTGGTAGCCAGAGTTTTTTTCCTTTTAACTTTGGGGCTGTCAGTGAGTCTAGCGAGACCTCCAACTTGCCAAAGCTACTCTTTAACCAACTGAACGTCACTGTTGGTTATCTCCACTTTTCTAACTACCCATGCATGATTATCCTTTATTTTAATCATTGGTGTTTTCTTGTTTTGGCCAGATATGGGAGGATATATTGGGATTTGAGAATGCTGAATTCTACATAAAAAGGTGGCCTCAACTGGATGGACTGCATTTCGAAGAAGTGTTGATTTCGTTTCCAGATGCAATTCCCTGTGGAATTAAGGTTGCAGCAGATGGTGGGAAGATAATATTAAATCCAGATGATAACTATGTTCTAAAAGAGGGTGATGAAATTCTTGTTATAGCTGAAGATGATGACACTTATGCTCCAGGTCCCCTTCCAGAGGTGATCTTTCTTATTTCTATATGGCAGCGAATTAAATATATTCAATAATTTCTCTCCAATTGAAGACTTAGCAGCCTGAAAAGTTGCAAAACTAATTCTTTTAATGGTTTTAAATAGTCCATTCTTCGCATTGATTTTCCCTTTATATTCAAAAGGATGCATAAATGCATCATATATTTGGTTTATGTGTTTGGATCAATTATATTTTCCTGTTGGTGTCCTTAATGTGTTCTATTACGTAAGAATAGATAATCATTACTTCAATATTATCTGAATAGTTCATGAGAAATAATTTTTGTTATGCAAAAAGGTAAAAGTTGTGGTCTCCTTGTTAGCATTTGTGCACCTTTCTAGTGCTAATGCCATATAACTGGTTGGGTGCATGTATTTTGCAGCTTTCTTTGACCAAGAAGAGAACCGAGCAGTGAAATTTCAAGTTAACAATCACAAAATGTTTTATATCCTCTGGGTACAATCATCAATTATTTGTCTTCAACCCTACAAGAAAAATGATACTTTAGTTTTTCTTCTTCATAAGATCGATGCTTTGCTGGAAAACAGTGTTTTTCAATGGTTTTTGTTTATCTCGCTTATGCCAAGTCATTTGTGCAGGTGAGCAAGCGATCTTTCCCAAAAATATCTGACCCTCCAAAATATCCAGAGAAGATATTGTTTTGTGGCTGGCGCCGTGATATTGATGATATGATTATGGTAATATGCTTTGTCTTCTATATTACCTTTAGCTCACCTTTTGGTATAGATTTATTACATTGCAGATCTATATCTGGAAATGAAGAAACACAAGGACAATCAAGCATGGACCGATAATGGAAAATGATAATGTTTATTTAGAATTTTTTTTATTTTACAATTGAGTTCTTACCTGTTATATGTCTGCGTTTATTTTGCCAGGTACTAGAGGCATTTCTGGCCCCAGGTTCAGAGCTGTGGATGCTTAATGAGGTTCCTGAAATGGAAAGAGAGAAGAAGCTTACTGATGGTGGACTTGACATCTCTGGGTTAGTGAATATAAAACTTGTGCACCATGAGGGAAATGCTGTCATTAGGCGGCATTTAGAAAATCTACCTTTGGAGACCTTTGATTCTGTAAGTTGTATTATTTTCTGCATTCTCTTTTTCTCTCCCTGTCACGACACAGAAGCAAAATTACCTATTTATAGGAATTAACTGCAGGATTGCAGCTTAGGATTTAGGAATTTGAACTTCTAAAAGGCAAGACCAAGAGTTGGTTAGGTCAAACTTTATAAATATGTGCAATTTGTGCTAGCATATCCATGATCCGGGTCCATTATTTGTTTCCATTTTCCTTTTCAATGAAATTTTATAATTTTTTGTCCTTAGACTCAATCTTTCTTCTCATTATGACGAGGAAATTTACCATTCAAGAGAATGCACCACACTTTGTTTTGTTAAATACAATCCACATGGAATTGAACACTTGAAGCTGGAACAGTAACAATTAAAACAGAAAACTCTCTGAAATTCCCCACCGCACATACTGGCTTGATTGTACACAATTGGCAGAATTGTTGATTTTCGAATTTGCTCTTCTTTGTTTGAACGAATGCAAGCACTACATTGACGTTCCTTGAGGTTAGTCATTTCCAACTGATTACTAACTCTAAACGGACAGATATTAATTCTTGCAGATGAGTCACTGGAAGACTCCATTGTGCACTCTGACTCACGATCTCTTGCCACCCTTCTCCTGATTCGAGACATACAGGTAACCACTACTGCTACCTTTCAAATGGGCATATGTAATTTAATTTATAATTGCATCACTTTGCTATTGTTGTTTTACACTAATCATATTTGTTTTCTTCATGGTATCTCAATGCATTTTTATGAAACGTGTGTTTAGATTTCTGAGTACTGACAAAAGCAGCTTCTTTCGTTGTGGATTTACAGTCAAAGCGTCTCCCTTACAGAGATACAAAATCAACTTCCTTGCGGCTATCTGGGTTCTCTCACAGCTCCTGGATTCGTGAAATGCAGCAAGCTTCAGACAAGTCAATTATTATCAGTGAAATCCTAGATTCTAGGACGAGGAACCTGGTATCAGTGTCCAGAATCAGTGATTATGTATTATCAAATGAGCTTGTGAGTATGGCGCTGGCAATGGTGGCTGAAGACAAGCAGATAAATCGTGTTCTTGAGGAACTTTTTGCAGAGGAGGTATGCTATCATGTCCTTTTCGAAGCTTAATACTTGTGGTCATACAATGGCAGAAGTATATGAAATTGAAAGACATAGAATCCGAATTAAACAGCCAACTTTATGAGTGCATTTAGTAGTGTAAAAACAAAGTATAAAATGTAAAATTCCTCCTCCTGGAAGTTTTGTAATTTGACACTATATCTGTATATTCTTGTGGTCCAACCAAAGACTTGGTCAATATTGTTCCCACAAGGTTTGTCTGCCTGGCTATGGAAAACTAATTTTATTTGTCATTTCTGAAGAAAACTTCTTGTAATTTGACATTGGATTGAATTTCCATGTCATTGGATTTTAACACTGCCGTAAAGGACATTTAACATGTGATCTTTCATCTCCATTGGTAGTTAATACCATCTACTATTGAAGTTGCAAAGCCTGTAAATTACAGACCATTTATAACTTGTAAGCAGGAAAATGCTTTGTTCACTTGATTTGTTAACTTCATGCAAATTCTAGGTGGTATGGGTGCGCCTGTTTTTTGAATTCTAGTTTGATATTTAAAGCTACTTAAAACTGTCGCATGCATCTGACTGGTCTCTGCTTTTCAGGGAAATGAGATGTGTATCAAACCTGCAGAGTTCTACCTGTTTGACCAGGAAGAGATTTCGTTCTATGATATAATGATTAGGGGTCGACAAAGGCAGGAAATTGTAATTGGCTATCGGCTTGCCAATACAGATCGTGCCATAATTAACCCTTCACAAAAATCTGAACCAAGAAAATGGTCTCTTGATGATGTTTTCGTTGTCATTTCTTCCGAAGATTGAAAAAGAAACCAAGCATCTGTCAGGTTCAGTTCACTCAACAATGACAAATCGCTGTGTAGCGACTTACACTTCACTCGGACAATGACTCCCCGCCATGACCTCCCATGTCTTTTATTCCGTTGTTCATCAGATTCCCAATTTACTCCATGCACAGCATTAGAGGATACTCCGAATAGGTTCCGTCTGAATCTAACTTGTGCTGTATTGAAGCAGAATTTACATCTTAATCAACTTTGACTCTCATAATGTTGTACAAACTGTCTTGTACTGTTGTTGTGAAAACAAATTGATTCTGCTGAAATGTAGCAGAGTTTCTGGGGAAAAAAATCTCAATGACTTGGTTCCTTTTTGTATCAATTTACAGCTTTTAACCTTCTGAATGCTTACATCTATAACCTTTTCTCATGCCTTTAATGGAGAATGCTGAATTGGAACTTGAATGACTGGGATATCATTGCTTGTGATTCTAAAATATTCACTACTTGCATGCTACTTGGAATCCATGCATGAAATTTTGACTATTAAAGCTTAAAGAAACTTAAGCAACACAATCTCAAACGTAAAATCCATGGAAAGTTTGCTACATAGAATGCATGGGGTACAGGGAATGACTTTAATACATACGATAAACTTTGCAGTCAATTCATGACATCAAGACGGCAAATTTACAACACAAACTTTAAGAAACTTTCTCACAACAAAGAACAATTTTTTTTTACTCCCACACTACAAAACTTTCACCCTTTCGTTACACATTTTACACAACAATTTGCCATAATCGCATCAATCTCTACAGGAACTCGTTTCACATTGAAATATCCATCATATCAACAACCAAATTCTCCATCATCAAAGCTGCAACTTCCCCTGAGCACGCCATCTTGAAGCTTCTCTTCCCTACAGTAGTACAAAAGATTTGAGATTTGAATCGCGCTACCATCAAAATTGGACACAATCGGATTGCAGCTATTAAGAACATGGCATAACAGAAGCTTACCAAAGAATGATGACGATGTTGTCGTCGTTTTTGTTGTTGTGTGATTTGCATTGGAATTAGGCAACTTCAAAGGGCAAGATGAAAGTGGAAGAACAGGTAGATTTTGACAGTTGCAAATCTCAATCATGTAGCCATCTGGGTCATGAAAGAAGAGTTGATCAACTTTTATGCCACCTTCTTCAACAAATGCAGTCACATAATCAATTTCCATTTCCTCCAATTTTCTTATAACAAGTTTCATGTCTGAGCACTGAAATGAAATGTGATTGTCTTTTGGATTTATCTTCCCTTTCTTTTCTGCAACTTTATCTGACTCTAGCAAATGTATCCCAATTCCATGGTTGAATAACCTGAAAAAAAATATGTATAATTACAGATATATTTAAAATAAACTATTAACATTTAATATAAGTGACTGACAAAATAAGTGAGTTTTCACTAAACAATAATTTTTAATTCAATCCTTAAGAGGGCTACATGTACATATATATATTAGAGCCTAAATGATAATGCTTTCTATTTTTTATTTCTTTCGTTCTATTGTTAGGGGGCCAATTCTAAAGTTTTTGACAAACTCATTAAAGAACAAAACTTTCCAACAAAGAGCTGGCTGTCACCATTTAAGTTTATCATATTCCACATGTTTGCCTTGTTGATTTCTCCATTATGACTGATATGTAAACTATAATCATATTCGAAATTAATCTCCTATTCTTGCAACTTCATGCATGAATTAAGCTATAATTATGGATGCTATGGTTTTTAAGTTGTATATTTTCAAACTTGCAAAATTTTGGATAATATTATAAGACATGTTTGATAAAGTATTCCTCCAAATAGTAAACTAAAATATATTTTTTTTCTATTCCTAAGAAATTGTTTATTTCTTATACTTGAATAGAATATTAGAAGTGGTTGTAGATTGGTTTAATCATAAAAACTTTTGGGTGTTTCAAGAGGATCAGGTTTGAATTCCATTTACTTCATAATTAGGAGCACAAAAGAAACGTAGTTTTAAACTAGCTTAAACGCTTTTCCATACTCAAAAGGAAAAAAGAAAAGAAAAGAAAAAACAAACACTTTGAAAAAATACAGAGAATTATAATTAATTTTCATAAGGTTTATGTACATCCACTGCACGTTCTTGACCTTGAATACGAAAAAGCATGGCATGAAGCATTCATTCCATAACTGGTTAATGTGTTTAACTACCATATCTACAATAAGATCTCTGCTGATGATGCACCTCTTTTTATTATTATAATTTAAACAAGAATCCAACTTTAAATTTCTTATATCCTTTTTATTAGAATTCAACCACCTTGAACCCATGAAGAATGAGGTTACTAGGATTTGAAGTTTCAAGTAAACTCCAAGAACTAAAAAGAAAGGAAGAATAAATTTATGGAAAATGTAATAAAATAGAGAAAATGGGTAAAAGAAAGAGAGAAAGAGAGAGAAATGGGCATACCAAGCTCCTTCAAAGTTGAAAGAAGAAGGTCTTTTGATCAGTACAAATCCCAAGACTTGTTCATAGAACTCCACAGATTTGTTCACAGCTTTGCATACAAATGATACATGATTCAATGAAAGAATTGGCATTGTTGCTACTTTTGTTGTTGCAGAAAATTCTGAAAATGATGACATTCTTGACAACATTTTCTCCACCTCTTCAATCTCTCCAATATTTCCCATCTCTCTTCTGTTTTCTTAATCTGCAATCTTTCTTTAACTACTGAAAAAACTCTCTCCAAATCTCTAGAATTCTTCCACTCCCACCCTATGTTGAGACTTCGAAGAAAGAAACAAATCCACATGTGTTTTTATAAAGGAAAATAGTTGCAAAGTATCACTGAGAGTGGGGTACTATAGAGTAGAAAATAAATAAAAGATAGGTAGACTTACTTATTACATATAGTTTCCAACTCATCTAATCTGGACAATGAGAATTGTCCAGTCACTGTGATCTTCATATTACAGTGTTTTAATTGTTTACCGATCCAGTTGATTGAACTGATTAACTAGGAATTACCCTAATTCGTGGATAAAATTGTTTAAGGTATCTAATTTTTATTTTTATAAATAATTTTTTATTTACCTTAATTATTAATATAACCAAAATTTTAAATAAAACAATCGCATCATTAAATATATTTAATTTAATAGTAATTAAAATTAATAATATATGTACTAAATATTTATTAGATATTTAAGGCTTTCTTCTGTATAAGTTATGCTAGGATAATTTATTAAAGAGTGGAAAATTTTGTGATTATTATGAATATATTATTATAATTAATATTATATTTATCCAAAATAATAAATATTAAAGCTTAAAAGTAATAATACATGGTAGCAAAATACGATATAATCACGGCTTTACGAAAACAAGTACTGGTAAACTGTAATTTCATTCCTCCATCGCTACAGCTTTCAAAGGAGAACGACAAGTCAGATCATAACTTTAATTTGAACGACAAAGTCAATTCCGTGCAACATACTTATGGCCACGTGAAACATGTCGTCTTTGCCCGGTGAAACAGGAAATGGAGTAGGGTCAGCCTGAGCTGTCCGAAAACGTGGGGTGGGCCCCGCCGTGGAAAACGTGACAAGGCATTGATTCGTTGATTGATTGTCCCGCACGCGTCCTTTCGTACTACAGTAAAAAGTAACAACTGCCAACTTTTTTTTTCGCATCACCGATATCTCGTGAAACTGGTTGGCCCAACGGATGTCGGGCGGTGGTGAGCTGGCTTCTAATTTTGTGGTGATAAGAAGAACAACTGTACACGTGGAACTGACTTCAGGTATTACTTGTCAATAACTTTGACTACGTTGACAAGGGAAGGGAAGGGAAGATACGGAATCAGAATGCTTCATTGCCTCGTCTGGTCCGACTGGTTTTTATTGATAAGCAAATGACGCATGAGCCAGTGGGAAACTGGTAGGACGCATCCATGTTTGCTCCTTTCTTTTTAAAGAATAAAAAATATATATCATACTCCCCCTACTTAAATTCCAATTACTCCATTCACATTTGTTTGATAGATAACGTGTTTGAAATCTTGGATTGGGCTGCAAAATAATAACGTGTTTGATAGATAACGTGTTTGAATAATATCTTAGTTATAACTTTGGTTCATTTCTTTAAAGTTGTAATTATTGAAATATCGACCTCATCGAGTCCCATTAATCATTATAACACTTGGGGCTCCATTATCAATGGAGCATCCAACTATTTCGAGATATTGGTACAATGGCATACTTATATTCCAAGTGGTCATAACTGAAAACATGTGTACAATATTGAAATTCCCAATCCAATTCACTCATAAATTCTGCATCAATATCTTTATGACTGCTGAGGAGACATGACAAAGTAGCTACAGTGAAATCTTGAGGTGCTGCAAAACTGAAAATTTTCTCTAAAGCAATTAACAATTTAAGCAGCAGCTGGACAAAAAGCATCAGGCAACAAGAATGGTTGCCAAATAAATTCACGTTATCATTATAAATCTGACGGATGAAAAACATAAAAATATGGTAAGATTTGAGAACAAAAATTTAGTGACTCCAGGAGCTATACAACCAGCAAGATTTTCTTTTGAGCAGTCACTGATTTTATAGAAAAACCTTCAAAGACTGGCATTCCGGATTGTATAGATAAAGAGCAAAACTTCAGCTTTAGGCTGTATCTCTGATTTCTCACTAGGTTGCTTTCCCTTTGATGTGAGAAAATCCAAATGGTAATGAAGATAGTATCTGTGTATGATAGCATACTTTGTACCTTGGATCAAGGGGTTTCGAAGGTTGCAAAAAGAAATAAAGATCAGTTCCACATTATTTCCACAATTTTTGGTCCTACTCTCCTTTCAACCAAATGAAAGGTAGAGCTTAAGTTGGAAGTAGCCAATTCACAACAAGTCGGGCTATATGACCTCATGTATGCACAATATTGTAGAAAGGCGGCAGTAGTTTTACCGACTCTGAAGCAACTACCATCACAGCAACAAAGCAATCATGCATCACGTCCAGCTATGCAGCAGCAATTCCTGCCGGCGGAATGCTCAACAAATCTCTCTGGAGCACCAAACTCTAATAAAGGAAAAACATCAAGCAAAAGCCAAAATTAGGTTAAACCATACTCCTCATTCTTACAAACCCATTAGTTTAATATTTCTTGCAACAAAGCTCATTAAACCTGAAAAACAAATGTTGTCAACAATTAACTTTTCCATAAACTGCCCATTTTCAAAATGACTGCCATGAAGCTGTGCTCCAATAAGGGACATTAAATGTTTTTCATGACTTTTTCATGGTGATCAGCTAAAGATACACTTCATCCGTAGTCTCTTTTTAGTTTCAGAATACAACAAAAGAGAGGAAGCCAATCAACTATCATGCAATTTCAACTATAGAACTTCTGAAAAAGAAAAACATTTCTGTTCAGATATCTTGAAGCTTCCCATAATAGATCCTCCCTTTGATACCAGAATTTCAATTAATGGCCAACAAAACCATGATCTTTGATTTTTGTTTTTTTTTTTTTTTATAGCTCACTTTTTATACATCTCAAAGTCGTAAGATTCAAAATTTTACATGTAAATAGAGCCTTCAACTCTCATTGCTGCTTAAGAACCTGAGAGTTTACCATTTCATATATCCATCAAAAGCATTCAGGTTCTGATGCTTGTAAACCCTTTGTGCAAGTGAATTTCACGATGTGAAGACACGTTTATGCAAAAGAATCAACATATCTGAGGTCAACTGCTTGATGTAAATATACCTACCTGATGAATATGAAGAGCAAAAAACCCAGTTAACTTCAATGAAACAGATTGTGTGACAATGATCCAAACAGCAAAATAAGGATTCAAGTGGCAGCACCGAGAGATAAAATATAACTCACAGGATGGAATATTCATGCTGACTATCAAATTCAAGTAACGTGAAATAAATGCTTAATTTTTACACTGCCAGATTATTTTATTACCGTTATGAGCACATAAGGAGCAACAGTGGATGAGACCTACTATCAATCTTAAAGTTCATGTATAAGATACTCTAATAGCACCATCAGAGTGCAGAACAAAACGTAAATAATTCTTCAAGATCAAATCCCATCTAAATATGCTACAGACTTGATGAGCCATTCCAATCACAAAATGACATCTAATGGAAATGATATCTAAAGTAAAATGCATTGAAGAATGATTTCTCAACAAATGTACTTGTGGTGACGTGCCCCAATAGATATGGAAAATATTTGGAGGCCAAAGGCCAAAAGGATTGTTATGCCTATGAATTCTTCTTTTGCCTTTGCAAAGGGCCTAGGTTAAAATGCCTTGTTACACGTTGTGTGATCCACCATTATTCAATATTTCTCACACTAATTTTAACCGTTGATTTAGGGCCTGTCGTGACAATACTTTTGCAACAGAAAAAGTTATATGAAGAGTAAGTACAGAACTCACCACCCAAAAAGTCACAAAGGACATCATGAGGCACCTGCATCAGTGAAAGCTAGAAGCTACTGTGACTAATCAACAATCTGCTCTCACTTTTCGCTTAGTTTAATAAATTCATCATGCCTTCTTCAATACATGCCGCATTTCTTGTTACCAAAAATGCGCGGCACAAATATTATCGCCCTCTGTCCACTAAATAAATTTTCCACTAGAATTCCTAAAGAAATAACATCTACCTCTAATGCTTTCTAGTTTCTATCATCAATCAATATAACCCAATCAGCGTCCTCCTATAACGTTACTGCCTTTGCATTCATTTTCCGCTTGATAAGTAGCACAAATAATGCCAGGAAATCCTAACTAAGCTTTCTTAGACAGAACATTCAGTGTCCTCTCCCCGAGCACTGCTTCATAAACTTTTATCCTCTACTTATCATATCTCCATCTTCACTGATTCATGACTGCCAACATCCTCAATCCCTGAATCAGATGACATACTTGAGTCCTCTCCATCTCCTCCTAAACCACAGTTATAGTTCTGTTTCCTTATTTTATCATTATCAGTAGATAGATTAACATTTCCTTTCCTTTTTGATCCAAATGCTACAAAACCAACTGGCTTCCTTCTATCATTCGATTTATTCATAAGATGAATGTACCTATGCCTCATTCCCATCAATGGATGCTTCTCGATCAAGAATTCTTTCCTATAAGCCTCCCTAAGTACCACAGTTTGAGTCCTAATCTTATTAGACACATAAAAGAGCCCCGGATGATGCACCAAAGCCTTTTTAAACCTATCACCAAAACCTAAATAATTTCCCAAACAGAACAAATTCTCTCTCTCCGTCTTCTTCGACACCAAAAGCCACAACAGCTCATGAAGAACCGCCACAGCCCACTTCTCTGCCAGGTC
Organism: Swietenia macrophylla; assembly: GCA_032401905.1. Taxonomy (NCBI): domain Eukaryota; kingdom Viridiplantae; phylum Streptophyta; class Magnoliopsida; order Sapindales; family Meliaceae; genus Swietenia; species Swietenia macrophylla. The sequence continues at coordinate 6,491,849 of CP135563.1, read as the reverse complement.
GCTACTTGGCGCCAAATGAAATGCATTCTCATATGGCGAAATGTATGGCAACTCCTGCCATTTCTCAACCCAGTTCATCACTTTCTTCTCCAAATCAAATCCTCTTGGGAAATTCATTGAAAACCTCAAGCACTTTCCTTTCTTTAAACTCGAAAAATCACCATAGCATGCTTTTCTTTCCATTTCCGACACTGCAAGTTCTTTCCTCCAGGAGATCAGCTCCAACGCGAGCGCTCCTTTGTCAGTACTACAGTCTTCAATTTCACAAACCTGAAAACTATCACAAAAACGTAGTAAGAGACCCATAAAGCTTACTCTAAAATATCACTATGCTAAAATTTAGCTCTTTATCGTTCACAAACCTGAAAATAATCTGGATAATCGGTGAGAAGGGAAGTCACGTAGTTATAGGGGAGACCCAGATCAAATTTGAACCTATTGACGATATGCAAAGGCAATTTTCTCGCATTAGTCAGCATTAACAACTTCGCCAGCCTTTTAACCGCGTCACTCCGTTGAGTTGGCGAGCCATGAACGGCTGATTCTTCTTTATGGATGCTCAAAGCTTGCGGGGTGAGTTTGACATGAAGAGGGAGGGAAGGACCCGGCTGGAACTGAGTGAAAACTGAGGGGTATTTCTGGAAGAATTTGAGGACCGTCGTCGGAAGGTCGAGTTGGGATTTGAGAGGAGAAAGAGCTGAGAGGGGGAGAAATTTGGTCGGTGAAGAGACGATTTGATTTTTGAAAGAGAGAACTTGTCTCAAGTCTTTCTCTTTAGAGACTACTGTGTCGAGAAACGGATCGCGAACCCATTTCACCTTGGCGTTGACGAAAGTCCGGAAGTTGTGGAGGCGCTGCGGGAGCTTGACGAATATCGGCGGCGTCGTCAATATTGGAATCATGACGACTCACCAGAGACGGCGACTGCTTAGAATGAATTTATGTCACATCAGCTTTAAAGGCCGAGCCCATTAAAAAGCCCAGCCAAGTCGGGTCGGGTAATAATTTTGCGGGCTTTTTCCCGGGACGGTTTCCATAATTTACTAGATTAATTTAATAATTTGTAACATAAGAAATTATAAATTCTTTAATAACTTTTTGTCAATATTTATGATTTTTATTTATTTATTTATTTTAATATATTTTATTTAATAAACTTAAGAGATACTATCATCAAATTTACTTGTGAGTTATGAAATATGGGTCAATTTTATTTACGCACAAGTGAGATTGAACTAAATTACAGGATAAGCGAGTCGAAGATATCATTATTTGATTAATTTAATATTTAAAATTTGTTTAAAATTTAATTTCTTCTCATTTTTATTGGTTCTTTGTGAACTTTTATTAACTTAATTCAAATTTAAACTGAAAATAATTAAAATTTTAAAAAATAAAAAATAAAATAAAATATTTAAATTAAATGAAATCAAATTGTTCTGATTCGATTGTAATCTTATTACAAAATTTTTAATTATATTTTTTTAGTTACTCATTGTCAATTAATAACCTTAGTCGATTAATAATTATCAATTGATGAGAAGTGATGAAAGTTTATAAATAATTAAAATTTCTTTTAAATGATAATCACAACTATTTTTAATCATCCATTGTTAATTTGGTTAAAAACATGTAACTATTAAATGCTCGATTTATTGAATAATTTGTAAAATATAAAAATGCATCTAAGATATTCGGTCAAATATTACCAATAAATAAAGAATAAATACACTTTTTTGCATCGGAAATTACTTTTACATCGTAAATAATATGTTTTTTCTTAAAAAAAAATATTATTGGAGATAGACAGTGAGTTAGTTTTATATAATATAAATAATTATTAAAAAGGAGGCCAAAGATCAAGGCCGTCTTAGCTCAGTGGTAGAGCGCGTGGCTTTTAACCACGTGGTCGTGGGTTCGATCCCCACAGACGGCGTTTTTTCGTTTTGGGGGCGAGTTTGTTAAGTTCCTTCAATGATTGCAATTGTTTTTGAAATCTGATTTTTCTGAATTTTTTTATTTTTTATTTTTTTTATCTTCTCGCAATATTTATTTATTTTTTTTTACAACATAATTTTTATAATAATAAATTAATAAAATTTCTTTAAATAAAGTTATCAGTATCAAAAGTTTATAAATGTTTAATTAAATATACAGTATTACTCATTTATTCTCCTTTATTAGACACGTAACAAAATAAATTTATAAATATTTAATTAAATATAAATTTTATGACGTATTTGTGAACTGATTTAATACATTAGCATTTTTCACGGTTTAAGAATTAAGCAAATGTTATAGGTACAAATTTATTCATTACTATAATTTTAAATTTTTATGAAGATAAAATAAAATTCAAGAAATTTAAATGTGCATACATGCAATGCGCGTGCGCGCGAGCGAGAGAGAGAGAGAGAGAGTTGATAACAATACAATTTTACAATATTAATTTTTATCCCTAATATTACGTTAAGAATTATGTTACAAAATAATTAATTAATTTATGGTTAAAATATTTATTTTTA
>CP135563.1:6453053-6484496 GCA_032401905.1 Swietenia macrophylla | reverse complement strand
TCGGGCACTGAAATCGTGCAACAGAAGATGAAAGCACTAGAGGCGTTAATGGCAGCCGCGGGCGTGCACGTGACCAGTGCAGGACAAGACAGGCGTTGTTATGGTAACTTTAATATCACTTTTAGATGGGTAGTTTCGGTATATCACAACACTTTTATCTAAATTTTTTTAATTATTAAATTTAAATTAATATTTATATTTTAAATATTATTTATTATATATTTTAAATTTTTATTATATGTATTAAATATTATTTATTATTTATTTAATATTTTTTATTTTAAAATTTATAATTTTTGTCACACAAAATTTTTTGTACGATAGACAAATCCTTATTCAGAGGTATAAAGTGAGTATGGATGATTAGATTGATAAGATGCACGTTGACATGACATGAGTGTCCAATTGAGTTCGTGCCTAATTCGTGTTCTTCATCAACCACAAATAATTAACTTAAATTTTCAAAATTATATATATAAAAAAAAAAAAATCAACACTGCACTAATAATATAACCATTAAATTAAGTGATATTTTATAATTATAATAAATAAAATTATAAAAATTAAAAGTATAGCACGATTTGATACATCAACATAAATAATAATATACTTATAAATCATAACAAATTAATATTTTAAAAATTAAGTAGGACACAATTTTAGTAAATTAATTTTTAAAAAAATTAAATAAGACATAATTTTAATACAAAACATGGATTATCTAATTGATTCTTTCTTAAATTGTGTTGAAAATGGGTTGCTTGAGGATGGTTTGTGGCAAATGGACTGTTTTGGCCCCACAAAAATGATGCCCACATTTAAACTTGAACCAATTAAGGTGTTTATGAGTGTTCTTGAAGCCAATGTAACTTCTTACAACTTACATATCTTTGCTCAATCATCTAATATCAATAAACAAATTAATTTTTTATTTATGAAAAATATTAAGTTTAGGATCCAAAATGTTATTATTCAAATAACACATTAACTCTTAAGTTTTTCTTATTCTTCTTTCAAAAATTATATAATTTTATTATAATGAAAGATAAAGGGTATATAATAGATATTTTGTTAAGGATCCTATTGATATTTGGCATATATGGGAATAGAATGTTTGATAAATCCACTCAATCTTAACACTTTCTGTAGAATTGCACCTCTTTTAATTTCCTTGGGCACGAAATAGCTTGTTCATATGCTATCTTTTAATTGGATTATTTTTTTATAACAATTATCTAATTTAGTTTATTGGCACCTAAAATATATAATTTAATCATTCTTATATTATCAGTTAATGCATATGATAATTAATTTATAATTTATTAAAGTTATATTATTTTTCCTACTTTATTTTTAAATTGATTAGTGTGAATATCAATATAAAAACTATTAATTATTTTTTAAAAAAATTTAAACTTTATTTCGTGATGTGTTTTTATCTGACTTAATAGCAAACACATTGTCTTATCAAAATGACAATTCACAAAACGTGCAATAAATAAATAACTCATCAGAAATTTAAGATATTTGATAATAAAAAGTGAGTTAAAATTAATATAAATTCTCAAATAATATTTTTTTACCATCTTTATACATGTTGATGAACTATAAAAATATATACAACGTAACCAAATGTGCATAGATAATAATAAAAAAAATATTGGACTAGCAACAAAGTATAAGTATGTAACATGAAGTATTGATGACAGACACTAAGATGAATTAATATCGTGGCGTACAAAATACTCTATTCATATTAATATAAATGAGGTAATAGTTAAATTGAGATTATGATCAATTTATTTTTTTATTTTTACCTATTAATTTTTATTATCAATAAAATTTATTTTATACGTTTTCAGATTTTAATTTAGTAGCTGATGCTTAGAATTTTAAGTTCTCAAATTTTGTAAAGTTACAATTTAAAGTTCTAATAAAAAAAATAATATTTAGAAATTCAGGTTTTAACTTTTAAATTATTCTTAAAACTTTAAGTTTTAATTACTAAAATAATAACTTTAAGTTCTAATAGGCTGTAAATCTACGAAAAAAGAAAAATAACTAAGAGAGAAAACCTTCTAAGCGAGAAATTCTATAAGTTTTTTTTTTTAAAAGTTTTTCTTATTCTCTTTCTAACTCATTATGCAATTCTATTTATAGATAAAAATAATTTTTTTCAAAAAAAATAGTCACTTTTATTAATGTATTTATCAAATTACCTAAACATATATTTGAATAAAAATATTCTTCGATCTAAACATAAAAAAATTTCTCTCCTCATTTTATCATTTGTTATTTTGAATCTTTTTTGTAAAATTTACATAATTGATAAAAAAAGATATTTATAAGTAATTAATTATATATATTTATTTGTTATATATGTTTAATTCTGATATTGAGTTGTGTTGAATGGGAGTAAATTAATATGGCAAATTGGGAGGAAAAATTGTGCACAAAAGTGGAAAATGTGTGCCACTTGAGCTTATTTTAGTTATTATAAGGTATTTTTGTACAAATATATACTTTGGACTTTTTTATGAAATAATTAGTAATATGACTAATTTTGTAAATTTATTAATAAAAATGATTATATTTGAAAATTTTTAAAAATATGATAGTATAATTGATATTGTACAAGATTACAATAGATATTTTACAAGAATTTCATTGATATTTGGCGGTGGACTATTTGGCGTCAAAACACATAATTTAATACGAAAATAAAATTTTAGTTTAATTAATATTTACATATTTTAAATTTACTTTACTGTACATATTTATTCTTACACATTCCCTTCACGCAAGTTTTCACCGTGAGCCTTAAAGCGGCCGAAATCGAACGGTTACCCGTTGGCCGAACCTGTCAGAGCTCCGAATTCCGATCTCTTCGCAAAAGTGACCGGAAAGTTGCCTCTTCTATTCAAGGTTCCTTTCTCCAGCTCAAATATCTCCTCTTCACGTTGCGTTCGCTACTTTTTCTGGCATTTTTTAAAAGGATTTTATTTGTGATATGTTTGAGTGACTATTCTATTCGAGAAGTGAAATATAGAGTAACGACTAATATTTGTGACGAATTATCTACGTGGGCTGGGAAATTATGTTTTCAGTTAGCTGAATTGGAAATTATCGAATGATACTAGTAAATTTGTTGGTGGCTTGGATTTTTTATGTTAACTTTTTATGTCAATTTTCGTGGGATTAAAGGGGCTGAAAATTTTTATGATAGCTAATAGAAAGCGGGTTTTTATACGAATAAGCTAGATTCTCTAAGAACAGAGCAGATTTTGGTTTAGGTTTTTTGACCCTAGAACGGATTTTCTTTTTCTTTTTTCTTTTTTCCCTAGTTTATTTACAATATTAATTGAGACTCTTTATAATAACTGCATGTTTTTATTTATGATGATGCTTGACATAGCTTGTTTTTCATTTCTTATGATTTTATCAATGAAATTATGGTTGCTCTATTTATGTTAAGTTTTTCCACGTTGTAGGATTAGTCTTCTTTGCTCTGCAAAAATGTCTGTATGAGTAGTTCTCACTTTAGTATGTGACACTATTTTCTTTTTACGCTTGAATCCATGAAATATAGCGCTATTTTCTTTTTAAATTTCAATCTATAAAGTATAGCAATATTTTAATGTTGGCTTTGACATGGTGAAACTCTGCCCTCATTGTTTATGGCCCCTTCAATTAATAATTTTAGTTTAGTGTTGATAACTAGATTTTGAGTTATAATCATGATAGAGCAATTGATAGATTCCTCCACTCACCTGAGGTCGGACAATGTGGAGCACTAATCGGATGTAGTCAGAACGTAATCTTTGTTTTGCAATTAACCTTTCAGGGGATGGTGCCTGTGGACTGATGTGTAAAATTTAGTTTTGCCTGGCTCCAGTGAATTATTGCGTTTTAAGGCATTTGTTGGATATTTTTGGGTAGTCAGATTCAATTTGTGTGATCTGGTTATGTGGATGTCTTGTGCTGGTGGGGGGTTGGATGTCCCTGAGAGTTTGGGTGATTAAGGTTTTGATTTTAGAGATGTTTCTGAATTATGTTGCGGAAATGTTTGAAAAATTATTCTGTCAGACATTCAGTAGAAATTACCTTTGTTACAAGTGGCTAAATACAACGGCAAGGATGAGTGCCTTTTGCTTCAGACCATAATTTAAAAGAATTTGGTTGAATAGATTGTTTCCTATAGAAAACAAATAAAACTTAATTGCATAGTTTTATCTTAGAGAAATAACTTTCACTTTGTAGTGACTGCCACTAGTACTTGACAGGTTGTTGTTAAGTTTATGGATGAGGCCAAGGGAAGGTCCTGTCATCAGATTTGTTTGTGACTTTGTTAATAAAATTGTCCTGTGAATTAGATAGAAATATAAAATAGTTGGAGAAAGAAATTTATCTCCAATATGATTATAGAAGCTTTTTAATGAAATTGTCCTATGACTTAGATAGAAATAGAGAGAAGTGATAGTACAGAATTTATCACTGAAATATGGTTACTATTTTTATACTCATACTGCATAGACCTAATTCCGTGCAAATCTTGATGTTGTAATTCTCTTAGTGTTTTTACTTATTTGTTCGATTTTGGTCTTGATTTGTTTATCTTGGTAGATTCATGTGCCTGTGGTAGAATGAAGGTTATATTTTCCTTCGTTTTCTGTTTAGTTAATGCAAACAAACATTTTGAGAATTGCACATTTATTTTTCATTTTTTCTTTTTAATTGTTTCTTTTTTTTTAACTTATTATATTGGTTTGCTTGATTAGAAACCTTTGATCTGATATCTTAGCTTTTCCTTGTTGTTTGTTGTCTACAGTTACTGCTGTTGTTTTGAAGTAAGCATACAACATTTTTTATGGGATTAAAACATAATCATACTTTATAATTGAGTTCTGCTTCCTTATGTTACAGGCTTAATTTTGTTGACAAGTTTAAGCTGTCTGCAGGACATGGATCGGTTTGATCGAGATGAATCTCCAGCGAGAGAAAACTCTGATGAAGGAGCATATCATGATAATTTGGACAGAAATGGGGCTGAGCATCGGACCAAGGACAGGAACAAGAGTAGGAGCCGAGGAGATGATAAGGACCATAGAAGTAAAGACAGAAAAGATTTGGAAAGAGATCGAAAGGAAAGGAGGAAGGAAGATAGAGATGAGCGTGATAAGGAGAGAAGCAAAGACAGGGAAAAATATAGAGACAGGGACAAGGACAGGAAGGAAAAGGAACCAGAGAGAGAGAGGGAAATTGAGAAGGAAAGGGGAAAGGATAAGAGTCGAGACAAGGAAATAGAGAAAGAGAGGGGAAAAGATAAGAGTAGAGACAGGGAAAAGGAAAGAGATAAAGCCAAGGACAAGGAGAGGGAGAAAGGGAGAGAGAAACATAAGGATCGAGAGAGAGAAAGGGAAAGTGAGAAGGATAGGGACAGAGGGAAGGCAAAAGAGAAGGGGAGAGAGATGGAAATAGATAAAGACAGGTCAAGAGAGAGAGAACGAGGGAGCAAGAAGGGACACGAGGAGGATTACGCGAGGAGCGATGGTAATGCACTTAAATTGGATAATGAGGATGACAGGGATAGGGATATTAACAAGCAAGGGAAGATTTCTTTCAATGACAAAGATGGGGGAGAAGATGATGAGGATGCATTGGGTGGAGCACAAGCATCATCATTGGGCCTTCAGGATCGCATTTTGAAGTGAGTATATATCAATTCATTCTTTTGTTTTCATGTTTTGTATTCCCTTAATGTAGTCAATTATCCTTAGGCAGCTTGCTGGATTCCTTTTTTTATTTTTTCTTTTTCTTTTGGGTAGGTCATAAGAGAACAAGTTTGTAAGATTGGTATGCTTGTAGAAGGTTTTGCTTGATAGCGTATTCTATGATTTTGTGGATCTATTGGTACTGGTGTACTGTTACTAAGAAGAAGTGCCGCCTCCTCCTTTCTCCTAGAAGTTTAAGCATCATTTTCTGGTGCTCATATTTTAATCAATTTGTATCGTTGCATGTTCTAGTTGATGGATGTTTCAGCAAATATACTCCTTTAGCCACAAAACCATTGAGTTGTCATTACTTTCATGAAAAGTTTAATGTTTTTATTGGGGTTTGTTATGATATTTAAGTCACAGAGGCTATCCTGAAAAAAAATACTTTGGATAGTGATGATTTTAGATCACAATATGAATTGCTGAATGTAAATAGAAAAAACATTGGCGTTCTGACTATCATAGATATTCTCTGCATTATGTCGTTATTGCATTTTTCCATATCCATTCATCCATTGCCTGGTCTTTTGTTTAGTATGGAGTCATTGATGTTGTTGGTATCCGCATTTCCATTCTGGTAAAAAATATATGTAGTCTTCTTTCTATTTTTGTAAATGCACTGATGTTTCTTGGTCTGTTGTATATTATGGCAAGTATGAATAAATCACAGACATCTTTCCTGCTTAGTTTTCCAAAATTTCCTTAATTTTGTGGTATAATTCTCCTATATAAAGTGTGCTATTGGAATTGGTCCTTCTAGGCATAATTTGTTGCAAATTGTTGCTTTTGTGCTGATTTTGTTGTAGGCATGGTAACTGCTATGTTATTCTCAATTCATTTTCTTAAAAACATATGGAAAAACTTTCTGATCTCTATATCCTTATCATTTCCCCAGGATGAAAGAAGAAAGACTAAAGAAAAAGTCTGAGGGTGTTTCTGAGGTTTTAGCATGGGTTAATAGGAGTCGAAAGCTTGAGGAGAAGAAGAGTGCGGAAAAGGAGAAAGCTTTACAACTTTCCAAGATTTTTGAGGAGCAAGTTAGTTTGTCTTTTGGTTATGTTCCTTGTGTCATGTCTTAAAAAGGTGTTCATATCAAGTGATATTAAAAACCAATATGATGGTGTGTCTTTATGCAGGACAATATTGTTCAAGGAGATAGTGAAGATGAGGAGGCAGGGCAGCATAATCAACGTATGATTTCCTTTTACTTGAAAATTTTCTTTTTTAATAGTTACCATTATTATGAGTTTGTATGTGTGTAGAGTTGCATAATACCTGTACTTTATTTTTACATAGAGATCTCATTTTTCTTAATAAGTGACGGGCAAATGCTAAATGTGTTTGAGTGAGCCATATCTTTTGAAATATGCTGGACATTTAGCACAAGGACATGAACATATATTGGAGAATAATGTTAGGTTCTGTTAATTATGCTGAATTAATACATGCATTATTACTGTTTTATGGCCAACTGGTTTAAAACTTTGGAAGTTTGGTTGGTGAGGCAGTGGATATTGTTTCTGGAATGTGTCTTTTAACATTAACTTCTACGCATTCTTTTGCCTTTTAATTTACACGGCAGCATTTTTTAAGTACTAGCTGACAGATGAAACCATGTCTTTGTGAGGTATTCTAGTTAATCTATCAGATTGATCTCATTTCTTTTTCTGCAACTCCTGTGAACAGATGATCTAGGGGGGGTTAAAGTTCTTCACGGTCTTGACAAAGTAATGGAAGGTGGAGCTGTTGTTTTGACTCTCAAGGATCAGAATATACTTGCTGGCGGTGACATTAATGAAGGTATAACTAGTTTTACGGGCTTTTACTTTTACAGGCCCTTATGTCCTTAAATGACAAGATATTGTTTTGTAACAGAACTTTTTGTCTGATGTGACAGATGTTGATATGCTTGAAAATGTTGAAATTGGTGAGCAGAAGCGGCGAGATGATGCCTACAAGGCTGCAAAGAAGAAAACTGGAATCTATGATGATAAGTAAGATGAGCATTACTATAGTTTCAATAGATAAGTATATATATCACCCTAGAATAACTGAACCATTGTGATGTGTTCTGGTGCTTAGGTTCAATGATGACCCTAGTTCTGAAAAGAAGATACTTCCACAGTATGATGACCCAGCTGCAGAGGAGGTTTCACACTTCTCCCTTCTTTTTGCTTTTTGTCATTTTGAGCTGGTGTATTGTGATTGTGTTCTTAACTGAATGCTTTTGTTCAGGGACGGATTTTGTTCTTAACTTAATGCTCTCTTTCAGGGACTAACTCGGATTTTGTTCTTAACTTAATGCTCTCTTTCAGGGACTAACTCTAGATGCAAGGGGACGCTTCACTGGTGAAGCAGAGAAGAAACTAGAGGAGGTAATTTTTTCTTGCTCATGTCTTAAATCAGAAGCAGTTTTAAGTGATATAATCAGGTCTTATTTAGCTGATGCGGGCTCCTTTTTTCTCACCAGCTCCGTAAAAGGATACAAGGTGTTTCAACAAATAATCGCTTAGAAGATCTCAACTTGTCTGCAAAGGTTACGTCAGATTACTATACCCATGAAGAAATGGCCCAGTTTAAAAAGCCCAAGAAAAAGAAATCAATACGGAAGAAAGAGAAGCTGGATTTAGATGCCCTAGAAGCAGAAGCGGTCTCTGTAGGTTTGGGTGCTGGGGATCTTGGCTCTAGGAAGGATGGGAGAAGGCAGGCCATTAGAGAGGAGCAAGAGAGGTCTGAGGCTGAAATGAAGAGTAAGGCATACCAATCAGCTTATGTGAAAGCAGATGAAGCAATTAAATCACTGCGAATGGAACAAACACTTCCGGTCAAATTGGATGAAGAAGAACCTGTTGTTGCAGATGATGATGATGATTTATATAAATCCTTAGAAAGAGCTAGGAAATTAGCTCTTAAAAAACAAGAGGAAGCATCTGGTCCTGAAGCAATTGCACGTGTTGCTGCTACTGCTGCCAGTAGTCAAACTGCTAATGATCAAAACACCACAAATGAAGAGTCTCAAGAAAACAAGGTTGTCTTTACTGAGCTGCAAGAGTTTGTCTGGGGTCTTCCACTCGGTGAAGGTACTGTTTCTTTTGTTAATGTGTCTGGTTAGAACTTATGCTACATCAGACTTAATGGTGCTGATCAAACTAAAAATATCAATTAACATGGACTAATTCACATATACCTGGCTATTTAATAAAAGATCAACTACCAGATACCAGCTATGTTTTGCATCTTAAGAAACTTGGCCTTTACCATTGAAACTCTATAAACCTGGCTGTTTGAATGCATTTCTATATAATAGTTACTATATATTTTTTTGGATTCTCCGCATTTTTTTTTTCTTATGCATGAAGTTTACATGCTTGAGTTTGCTTGCATTAATGCTCAGTATTTATTCTGGTTTGGCTCTTTCAGAAGCCCATAAGCTGGACCGCAAAGATGTTTTCATGGATGAAGATGAGGGCCCGAGAACTTCTGACCAAGAAATGAAAGATGAATCTGGTGGATGGACAGAAGTTAAAGATAATGAAGTAGATGAAAATCCTGCTACAGAGGATAAGGAGGAATTAGTCCCAGATGAAACAATTCATGAAGTGGCTGTGGGGAAAGGATTATCGGGAGTGCTTAAGCTGCTCAAGGACCGGGGAACACTTAAAGAAGGCATTGAATGGGGTGGCAGAAACATGGACAAGAAAAAGAGCAAGCTTGTGGGAATTGCTGATAACAGTGCAGATACTGATAGATTTAAGGATATTCGTATTGAGAGAACAGATGAATTTGGGAGAATTGTAAGTATTTGCTAGATCATCTGATTACGTTATAACTTTGTGGCATGGCATTCTTAATTTTATAATATATGGTCTATATCATGCATGTGGTGCTCAGGATTTGGAAATATGGATGTTGGTTTTGGGCAGGGTGAAAATATGCACTTATTGAATTCATTTCTTGTTGGGTGTTTTAAATACCATGTTTTATTTTAATTGGAGTGATTATGATCATTAGTGTACTTTTGGCATGGTTTTGCAAAATATGTTTAGGCTTCTCACAATAAGAAGTAGATTGCATTCATTGTGACTTGTATCAGCATGTTGACATGAAGAATTGTATGTTATCACTTCCCTTTGGGAAAAATCCTTATCCTAGGAATGAACGAGGAAACAAATAGGTGTACTATACAGTGTATTCAAAAAATTGAAGCTGCATGATTTCATGCATATAGTCCTTTGTTCAGGTTGCAGATAGGTGCATTTCATTCCTTCTAAAACTTGATGAAACCATCTTTTATCAGGAATTATATATTGTATAAGCTTATGACATTGTGGAAATATAGTGACTGCGTCCTCTTCAGATATAAAAAGGATGCAGTAAAATGAAGATAGAAAAGAACATGTTTCTGGTTTTGCATGTCCTTGTTGTGCAAGCTAAAAGCCATAAATTTTGGACTGACTAATGTTTTAGAACTTCCACGACAATGGTAGAGTCTGTTGGTCTTCATGCCATTGCGATGAATTTAGCCTATTTTATAAGCCATAAATTTTGCATTTACTGAATGAAATGAGTTATGATACACGAATTATTTCTGTGTATGTATTTCATTGTTGATATTTGCTTGTTTCTTCCAGTTGACTCCTAAGGAAGCCTTTAGGATGATTTCTCATAAGTTCCATGGGAAGGGGCCTGGAAAAATGAAGCAAGAAAAGCGTATGAAGCAATACCAGGAAGAATTGAAGTTGAAGCAAATGAAGAATTCCGATACTCCGACAGAATCTGTAGAGAGGATGAGGGAAGCTCAAGCTCGGCTGAAAACACCCTATCTTGTCTTGAGTGGTCATGTTAAACCAGGGTATGGCCTGTCATGAAATATTATTTCTTCTTGTTATTGCAAAACCGTAAAATTTATTTGTTCTGTATTTTACATGAATATATTTGATTGATCAGTTTTTATTTTCTACATTCTAATTGTAGGCAAACTAGTGATCCTAGAAGCGGTTTTGCTACTGTTGAGAAGGATCTCCCAGGGGGTTTAACACCCATGCTTGGTAATAGAAAGGTCAGTGACGTTTCACATTTCTTTGTATATGCATCAATGCATAGAGAAAAGAGTGAACAGCTATTGATGAAATGACATTAATTTCAAGTTCTGCCACTTTCGTTTTTGTGTTTGAGGGGTCTCACGATATACTATAATGATTCATGTTGCCTGTTTATTTTTGCCATACTATTTAGGTTTTTGGTTTGCCTTTTCATTATCCTGAGAGCTTTACAGTACCTGTACGCAGGATCTCTATTAAACTAGGACGTAGAGCACCCCCACACATATATGGTTCTGTTCCCTCTGTCTTTCCCTTTCAACGGGCATTTTCTTTGCGAGAAAAGACTCTCGACTAGCATTAGATACTAAGTGTAATATTTTCTCTGTCAGGTTGAGCATTTCCTGGGGATAAAGCGCAAGGCTGAGCCTGACAATTCGGACACTCAAAAGAAACCTAAAAGTTGAAGTGTTTTCTGGTCGATTATCAGCTGGTATTGATGCTAACTCTCGGAGTAATGTTTTGGGAAGCAAGTGGTAGAAAGTGATGTTTGAGGATTCCTTTTCTTTGACTGTGTAAGTTCGCCATGCTTTTCAGATATAGCAAACTGCTGATCAGTGTTGATAGGTCAACATTTTGATTGGCTTTTTAAGTGCAAATAGAGTTCATTTTTCAGAGTAATAAAGTGTACAAGATTTGGATAGTAAATTTGTATGTTGGATAAAGGGTATATAAAACGATAGCTATCTGTGATTTAATGCTCACATTGACCTTGTGTTGCTTAGCCATAGGTTGGAGATGAAGTGGGTGCTTGATTTCTAGGTTTCTGCTTTAAACTTGCCATGAAACTATTTTTCTCTCTTTTTGCTCTCCCATTTTCCATTCATAGTCATTATGACCTCGCAATAAATGGAAATTTCAAAGTTTTTATTTACAATTTAGGGTGACTGCTTTTGTCTCTAGGAATGCGTCCTGCCTCCTCCTCTGGTTCTCTCTCCTCCTCCACCGACGCCTCTGTAATTGCCTGAAATTCTCTCCTTTCTTCCTGTTTATGTATTGTTTATTCTTCCATCCATACCTGCCTCGTTTAGATACTTTAAGGGCGCGTTTGGTACGCGGGTGTGGATTGTATAAAATGTATCTGGATATTGGTTAAAATAATTGATGTACTGCACTGAATTAACAAGTAGTGCAGCCAATTTTGACCAGACGAACCAGGACTGTATTGGCAAAGGAATTTCGCCATAAAAATTAGTCTTTTACAGTATTTGGTGGCAATTTAGCTCGGTATTTTACCGTGCGAAGAAGATTTTGTGCAGGCTCTTTTGACCGAACTGAGACCCGCGCCGCCGTCCGCAATGCCCCACTGCTTTATGTCTTGTCTGTATCTGTAAATTGACGAGGGTTTAATAATATTATAACAATTATATAAATTAATTTATATTATTTTAAAATACAATAATATTTTTCCTAGTAATAATTCTTAAATATCACAGCCGTCTTACTTTTCTATTAGTAATTCGTAAGTGTCGCAGCCATCACCATTGACCACACTTTCATTTAAACAATTAATTAATATTATTGTTAATTAATAAAATATTAATAATAAATATTAACATATAAATCGAATATAATACGTAACATGAGGTAATACAAGCCAATTGAGTTAATTTATTTTAATCAAGTCAGTCCAGGTAAGATGGTAAATTAAACTGAGCAGGTGGCGAGATTGACTTAGTGAGTGTTAACGGAGCCTTTATTTTAACGCTAGGCGACGGCTACATGTGGACGGCTACGTATGGATCCGTAATATAATAATCCAACCAACATGGAGTATAGATCCCCCAATTTTAACGGAACCTTTATATTAATTTAATTATGTCCGTTATTTTTTATTAATAACGAAAGAATTGGCGTTTTATTATTCGTATCAGCACAGCACGGTCCTCCAACAAAACTTACGATACAACACTCAGCATTGGATCCAAGCCTCGCCTGCCTCCAACATTGAATTTTAAACACGAAGCAACTACAAAACGAATCCTCACTCTCTCGTCTAGTTGTCTTCTCCATTTTCATTCCTCCTCCTCCTCCTCCTTCCTCGTTTAATGGAAATGGATGAGTCCGTAGTTTCAGCTTGCGCTTCAGCTTCTCCTTACGAGCTTCTCTTCAAAGCGCTTTATCTAATTCCTTTATCTCACTATTGCTTGTTCGCACTACTGAATGGCCTTATCTTTCTCTACAATTTCTTGGAGATTCATTTCCTTGGCGATTTCTTCGCCGGATTCAGAGGCGATCCTGTCCACCTGACCTACAACGCCTCCTCCAAGCTCTACCAATCCGTCGCTTCCAAGTGTCACGTCCTTCACGGAAGGTCAACTTTTACTACTTCAATTTCAAGAGTTTAGCTCATGTTTGCATTATTTTCCTTGTTTTATGGAACTTTAGGAATGTTTCTGACGGAATTGAGGGAGGATTGTGAAAATTTTTAATTTTATGACGAAATTTATAGCTTGTAGACTCTGATGGCAATGAAATTAACCCATATATGAGCTCCGTGGAATGATGGTGTGCTTTTTTGTTGGGTGGTTTTTGATGATTTATGCAGGTTCCATTCAACTCCATGGCTGTCCAGTCCTCATCTCCAGACGGCTTTCCTTAGTTTGTACGAGAAGTCCCCGGATGTTACCTTCAAACGGTTAGCATTTTAAGTTTTTATTTTCTGCTTTAGTTTTTCACTCGAGGCATGAATTGTTAGTACCCATTATTGGCGTGTTTGGGCAGATGTACTGGACTGGCCAATTATTAATATTTGCACAATTTTTTAGGCTGACTCATGTTTGGCAAATTAAGGAGCTGGACTACGCAGACCAGTCCTGGGCTGCAGTGATCCCGTGGCCCCCCATGGGTCACCCCCGCACTCCAACATTTTTTTTAATAATAATAATATAATATATTAAAATAAAATAAAATAAAATAAAATAAAATAATAATATAATATTATAACAAATTATTTTATTTTTTATTTTTAATAAAATATTATGAATTATTTTATATTTTATTATATTTGATTACAAATTATTTTGTAATCACATGTAATATAATATAATAAAAATATTATAATATTATAATAAATTACATATAATAAAATAATATAATTATGTATTATACCAAAGATAATATAAATTTTTATTTAATCTACTATAATCCAATCTAATATAATTCAATTTAATCTATTTAAAATAATTCAGTCAAATATATGTTATCAAATGCAACCTATAAATCTACCAAAGGTATAATTTAATAGGGTATAAGCATGATTTTATATGAGAAAAATTTTAAAATAACTATTTTCTAACAAACTAACCAACAACATATTATTTAGACAAAAATGCCCCTCATAGCCAAAATTTAAACTTAAAAAAATTTGCTTGACATTTTTGTTTTCCCACTCAAAATCTTGCAATCACACTAGAATATGTTGCTTATTCCTGTGTTTGGAATTTTTCTTTTGTTAATTTTGATGTTTTGGTTTGTATGATTTTGACCAAAATCAGTTAAAAAATTAATATGAGAGGCGTTTAAAGATTAGAACGTGCTTAAAATTAGTTTGAGCACTGTATGTGGTGGTGTTCAAAATTTTATTAAGTTTTTAGTTATTTGAAATATGTTTATCTAAAATCTTTTACTCTTAATTAATTTGATAAAAAAAATAAAATAACGTAATTATTTTCAAAAATTGACTAAAAAGGATAATTATTATGACAAATACTCCTTTTATGTGAATATAAATCTCGTTGTTTCATGTAACATGCCTAATTAGGGATAGTGATCTTGATTCTAAACAAGATAATGCAATGCAGTGTGAAGAAAAAAAAATCTCATTGCCTTTCTGCTTTCAAAATCAAGCTAAAACACAACAAATGCCAATCGGCCTAAAGTAGGGAGTGGTCAAAATGTAATTTAGAAATCTGATATCAACATTTGAACAATTAAATAAGCACTTACATGCTTGAAATTGGCACTCGTATTTTACATATTATCTATGTTTCGAGCTAAAGGATGGACAATTCTTGGGATTTTGTGGTTGGGCTGCCATGGAAGGTCAAAGAGTGAAAAAAATTGAGAGAAATGTTAATTCGACTTTTATTTGAATTGTCCATAAGAGTAGAAAATAAATATTTATTCTTATTTGCATTTTTCCCTCAGTCATTGGGGATTGGGTAACAAAGTTGGTGGAGTTAAGAGTTTAATTGCTTGTGTTGTGGTTAACACGATGGCCGCTTGTATTTGTAACTGATATCTATTTCAAGAAGTCTAGGGAGGAGCATGAGATTAAATGCTGTGTTTTTTGTTTTATTTTATTTGTTTTATGCTAATATTATATCAGCTACATTTCTCAGACAGATAATCCATGCTCCTGACGGTGGAACAATTGCTTTGGATTGGCTAGCATATAATGATGGTTAGTATTGATGGTATCCCCATATTCAGGATGTACTTTCACATGAATTTGATGTCACATCACCGAAGTATTATCACTTGTGTCATTTGATACATTGACACTGTATTCCTTCGTGTTTATGCAGTATGTGGTTAGATAGCAATATTTTGGATGCTCTATTTTTCATATGTCATGTTCATACTTTTAGTTTTCCACGTACTTGGTCCAATGAAGGTCGTTTTGTAATGAGTAACTGGATATTGTACAACATATTCTTTCCTTAATAAGCTTGAATCCTCAAAAGGTATGGCCTTGTATTGAGCTAAATTTCAGGGAAGATTTTACTTAGTCATAATGTCTTGGATACTCCAAGCATAGAAACTGGAGCTAGTAGATGAACATACGCTTTTAGCAATCACTATACTACTGCAAAAGATATGCTTAAGTTTAAAGTTGTCTTTAACAATTAAAACGAGGTTATTGACAGTTGTAATAGTTGGAATCATGTGGCCTTTCCATGAGATGCACAAATATTTGGCTCTTCAATGTAATTTCTGAATTTCTAATTTTCAGTTATTGAAGGTTTCGCCCATGTGAATGAAAGCATTCTAAAATGTGATAAAACACCAATCATGGTTGTTGTTCCTGGCTTAACAAGCGATTCTTCTGCAGCTGTAAGTTTTGCGCTTTTTACTTTTTATTTATTAATTTTTGTATCTCTCGATGAGCAAAAGTTGAATTTAACAACTTCGGTACTTTTTAACTCGGTAAATGAGTAAGCGTTTAAACACACCAATACAGGCCAGATTAATGTTGATTCACCCACTCTCTTGTTCTTATGTTATATTTTCTTGCATCTTTCGATACCTCTCTTAGGTTTTCTATTGTCTAACGCAGTGACGGAGATAGAACTTTATTAAGAAAGAAGACTGGTTACAACGACAGTGAACCTGTACTTAACCAATAAAACAATAATTACACAAAAGGACAAAAAATTTAAACGAAAACAGTTTGCCTGTCTCTACTAATGAAGGAAAATAGTATCCTGAAATTGTTAGAAAGGGGAAATGAAAATATCCTGAGTTTGTTATAATTATTTTTTGTTTATCTCTTAGTGGACTTCTATTCACTGCTGTATGCTACAATAAGATGAGAGGTTGATTCAATATAACTGTGCTAACTAAGACAAAGCCATCCCTTGTTGACTTTCAAATACGCGCACAGTGACAGACACACAGTAACTTTTGGTGACTACTTTACAGATGCAACTGGGAGCAAAATTTGTTGTCATTTCATGTAAAATTAGTAAAATTCGATTAACTATTTCCACTTCATAATACTTTTGGCTGAAATTATGTTTGCGATGCCTTAATGGTTGATTCCTCTATTCTTACTGTGCTAACTAAATCTGCTTTACTATCAGCTGCTCTCTGCCTTCGTTTTTCCGTTAACATCTGATAAATATGTATTGTGAAACAGTATATAAAGCATCTTGCCTTCAAGGTGGCAAGACGGGGCTGGAATGTTTGTATAAGCAATCATCGTGGGCTTGGAGGAGTTCCGCTAACTGTGAGTTCTTATGAAATATATATCTTATATGCATTCGATTTCTTATGTTAGAACCACTCTTATCATATCGAGTAGTGAGTCGGCTTTTTGTCTTTTCATCTGTTACCATGATTATTGTTTGCTGCTAGTAATGGAATTGCATTCTTGTTTTTTTTGCTCTGCTTTTAGCATATTTTCTTCTTCTTCTTCGGTTTTTTCTTTTTTTTTTCTTCCTTTTGATGATTAGGGTTTAGATCTGAACATTAGTTGAGAGCAAAGAATTACAAAAGTAAGAAGAGTGATTAAAATTACTATTAATCTAAATACATTGTAGCAAGGAAGGAAATGAAGACCAGGGTGTAGTCAAAACAAGGTTATTAACACTGTTCCATTCTGGCCGGAATAGCTGGGATTTTCATTTCATGGAGGAAATTATTATACAAGAAAACCCCTACTTTCTTGCTCAAAATATTGGCCATTCTTTTCTTCTTTTGGTTCGTATTGGCTGAAAAAGTGATTTCACTGTCTAACTCTCTGTTGTAACTGCTTTATTTCAAATTGATATCTTGAACATAGAGAGACAGAAAAAAGAGTGAGATGCTGTTAAGTACCCACGGAAAATTGCATCCTGCTTCTGGTATGTGACAGCGAGGAAAAGAGGAAGAGATACTTTTAATATAAAAAAGGGGAAGGTTGTCCGTATATGGTTCTATTCTTTGCCGTTTTCTTGGGTAGTTTGGAATCATCATAGTTTATTCCACTTTAAAGGCAGTTTTTCTCTGGCGACCTTTTTTAGAATTCTGAATAATTTCAGAAAGTTTCCAAATCTTTTCTGGTTGTAGATTGCATGCTGATTTGAGTTTTCTTGGTGTTATGATTCATGTTATAGATTTGGGGATACAGGTTTAGACTCTAATATTAGATTCCTTAAACCTGATTTGATGGTTGTTGAATGATATTTTTTAACTTTTTGATTTATTCCCTTATCCATCATGAATTGTTTTATGATTAAAGAAAGTTTAAAAAATTTGTATAAGATAATTGTCAAGGAGAATCTTCTTATTCTTTTTATTCTTTTCTTTCTTTTTTGAGAGTTATCTTCATGTTTTGAGAAATGTGTAATGAATGATCTAATTTTTTTGAGTGTTTAGTGACAGTTCAATTTTAATTTTCTTTTCTTTTGCTAATTATAATCTCATAATGCATATTTTATATAAACCAAAATGGTTTTCATGATATCACATGAAATCTTTCTGTGACGAGATTAACAATCTATGTGATGAGTTAGGGGCTAACAACATTTCTTTATTGACTTCGGACAAATAAATGACCAGGCTGATCGCTTTTATAACGGTGGATGGACGGGGGATATCAGGGTAGTCATTGATCACATTCATTATCAATATCCAGAAGCTCCTCTATATGCTGTTGGAACTAGCATTGGTGCCAATGTTCTGGTATATACTTCTGCTGGCATCTTTCTTTTTCTGATAACTGAGTGAGCATATTTTATGTACAAGTGCCGAAGTCCTGTTTAGATACTATTGTTACTTCATTTTCCAATTTCTAAATTGCTTTAAGGTGCTTTTGCCTGTATTTTTTAAGCTGTCAATGTCTTTGGACTGAATTCTTACCAGTGTTAATTATTTTCAACATAGTGCTACTCCATATTATATTGTATGGAAAAGCACAAATTTAATGCAAATGTTTTTTGAGTCTGCTAAGTGATTCCCTAGGCAAACCTATGTACTAAGTGATTCTTACAGTTTGCTGGATTTTCTAATATATGGAATGTCTGCATTTATGGCCTGCACTTTCTCCATAGTTTATTACTTGTAAAAGGTCAATTGAAGCATTGTTTCTGATGTTACAACTAGTTGTCCAAACAGCTATGTTTTCTTTGAGAGATAGTTAACATGACTGTGAAATTCTTAGTTGTCCCAATCCTCTTTTATTGGTTCTTTTGTGTAATAAACTTGTATATTTTGTGTACTTATAACATGGAGTGTTTTTTTCCAGGTAAAATATCTTGGGGAAGATGGGGTTAAAACTCCTATTGTTGGAGCTGCAGCTATCTGCAGTCCTTGGGATTTCTTGGTTAGTGCTTTTATCTGTATTTGTATCTCTTGGTTTCTTTGACTTAATTCTGTTAAACTAGAAAATCTAAATCATGGAGCTATTGGAACTTTCCTGTCTTTAATCATCAAGCTTTTATGCGTTTTAACATTCATTTGTCATTAACTGGGTTCCTTATGGCTATGCAGATATGTGACAGGTTCATTAACCGCAACTTTTCCCAGAAAGTTTATGACAGAGCACTAGCAGGCGGCCTACGAGATTATGCACAATTGTATGTCTTTGTTACAAAAGCTTCAACACCAATCGTTTTATATAATGCTGTTGATTTTCTTGGAAAAAGGAAAAATGCTCTTATAGAACAATGTTCAATTGCTCTATCACTTTGATTTTGTCTTTCAGCATAAAAATTTCTTGATCTTTTCATATTGTTATAACTTGACATAATCTTTGTTTTCTGTAGGCATCAATCTTTTTTTGCTCGTCTTGGAAATTGGGAAGGCATTACAAAGGTACTTTCTTCTTTATTCTTAAACTTCACCTTGAATATACGCATATAACATGGATTTAAATGAAGTATGTTACAGTTAGCATAAGCTGATGACATGATTATTTCCTTATTGTCTTGCCAGTCGAGTTCCCTTCGACACTTTGATAAGAGTGCAACTTGTCTTCTTGGAAAGTTTGAGGTAATTATGTTTGACAATCTTCATCTTTATGGCCTCATTAGACAAATATTCTCTTGTTTACGAGAGGGTGGATAGCCATTACAGGTCTTAAAGTATGCTAAAAATGTTCAACAGTCTTTGTCTTTATGCCCTGATTAATTTAAAGATTATATTGTTTCCCAGACTGTTGATGACTACTACAGGTATGCCACTAGTACTACTTTTGTGAAAAATATATCAGTGCCTCTCCTCTGCATTAGTGCCTTGGATGATCCGGTTTGCACAAGGGAAGCCATACCGTGGGAGGAATGCAGGTAGGTCCTGGTATCATGATTAAACAATTGTCTTTTCTTAAAGTTTCTTTCTATTCTTGCATTCCCTCAAAGCTATGGTAGGTTTTATTGAACACAGATCAACATCACATAGATGTAAAGCTTCTTTTAGTACTCACCAAATTACCCATTGAAACTTATGAAAAAGGGGAAATTATGTTAATATAGGAGAAACCTATCATTTGTTTCATTCATCTTTTGGGAAATAATAACAGTTATTATTACTTAATAGTTTACTTCTTATTGTTTGCATTCACATGAATCATGGTGGGATCATTGATATTTAATTAATGTTATTTATGAACAGAAAATTGTTATAATCTTCATGTAATATCCTTATGCAAACTTATAAAGTTTCTTCTTAATGCATTAAAAGGGAAAAAAATGGCAACTATGTCAATCTATGAGAAACTAACCTGTTTGACGCATTTATAGGGCAAATGAAAACATTATCCTTGCTACCACAGAGCATGGGGGACACCTAGCTTACTACGAAGGGATGACCGCATCAAGCTTGTGGTAATTTTGCTTTCTCTCTATTAGTATCTCCAATGATTTTTTTTTCATTCTTTATTTTTCTTTGATCTTTTATAGCATTTCATTATGGTTTGTGTTTGTTTCTATAAGAATGTGTGTTTTTGGGTCCGTCTCATTGTGTAACATATGCCTGATACTTGTTTGCTAGACCTTTTTAATAGATTGATGGAATTCAATCTTGGAATTGGTTATATTAGCATGGGATGAGCGAAAATAAGCATCCATCACTAATTAAGCTGCCCCTTTTTGTCTAAAATGTTTTCAATCAGGCGTGTCACATGCTTATTAAGAATGTCTCTAGTAAGACATGTTACACGCACATGTATGCAGTTATGTATCTCATTGTCTGAGTTGGAATCATACATTTGATTAGCCTGTCCGCTGTCCTGTCAGTAAACATTACTTTCTTCTGTTTGCTTGCAGGTGGGTGAGAGCTGTTGATGAATTTTTAGACGCCTTACACAACAGCCCATATTTAAACAGAGCAAAGAAGGTGCGAAATTCTCAGTTTGCTCAAACACACACACACACACACACACACACACACAGAGCACCCAACTCCGAATTCTTCCCGCCCTTGAAAAAAAACGAGAGATAAGGAAAATTTGATACCTAAATGAACTCTTGTTCAGTCCAATCTAACTCATAGTGCAGAGGCTTACAGAATCATAGTGCAGTCTAATTAAAAAATGAAGGGGTTTTCTTGGCCATCTATAATTGTGGGTACGAGGTAAATTATATGACATGGTTAGTTTGCCTTGCAGGTGCAGGAGTCTTCATTGCCTGCTCAGGTAGAATCTTTGACTGATCAGAGATCCTACGTAAAGGTTGCAGAAGATGGAATGGTGGCCACCGTAGGCACTGTGGCATCGAACAGAGTAGTAGTAGATGCACTAAATGATCCGGTTGCTCAAATTAAGAAACCCGAGGATGCTAATTTAGAAACAGAAAAGAGTAATCCCACGACAGAGGAAACAACCCTTCCCGGAAATGATGATTTAATTGTTCCGATAAGAAGACGTATTGATCGGCTCATACGACACAGCAGGATGACCATCTGGTTACTTGCATGTCTTGCCTTCACAAGTACATGGCCACTGGTAGGTTCTGCTTTTATGTTCTTCTTCAGAAGGAAGTTCAAAAGCTCTTTGACTGGATCATAATTATACCTAAATGCATTCAGTTCTTGGGTGAAAATTTGTAATAGTCGCTACTGATTAACGATTAAATAATGTCTTCGGATGGATAATGAAGATGTATATGAACATCTGATGAGATAGATGATACATCAAAGTTTGGGGAAAGTATACGGAAGGTTCTTCTTAAAAAATAAATTTGTAATAAATTCATTTCTTCTGTGTTTTATCCAATAATAAAATTCACATCAGGAAGGGAAGAGAGAGAGAATAAAATTACTTTTTTGTACCATCTCTTACATACAAACTAAGAATAAAGAACTTGTATTATTATTACTAAATTTTTAAAGGGACAATAAATATTAATTATTAAATAAAAATGAGTATTTTTTTTTTTAAAAATCGTTTTAGAAAATCATACTATTTTAAATTAAAATTAAATATATTTTTTTCTTCAATAAATGCTGGAAAGTTGGGATTGAATAGAAGATATTTAAAATGGATTACAACTTGTATCATCCTGATATATATGTCCAAATCTCAAAGACAAGGATGAGTAGCAAATATCATATAGAACTAACAGGCGTCTAACAGATCAGATCAGATCAGATCAGATCGGTTCGTCAAATCAAGCTAGGTTAAATTTGATCAGCTTAAAAATAGGTGACTCTGGTACAACTCACTAGCTTAGGCCACAGTGAATCGTACCCAATTAACCCGAAGTTGTTATTATTTATATATAAATATATATTTTTATTTTTTTTAAATAGTGGGACCCATAGGCGAGGGTTTTTGCCCAACAAGCCCAGCTTAACCCCAACCCGTGACCGGCCTGGAAATGCTGGCCCAGCCCGGACCCGAAATGGGCCCTTTGACACCATTCATAAAACTTCCAAAGCATCCAATCTCTTTTGAAAGGTCAATTCCTTCAACCTTCGAGCAATATTTGCTCCTTGATAGCTAAACAAATATTTGCAATGGATCTGTATTTGAGAAAAATTAAGTATACATCTAATGTACCAAATAATTCATAATTATTCTTTAATAATTGCTAATCCTTCTGAGGGGCAAAAGAAAAAAAAAAAACTGTCCTTAATGAAAAGATTCAATCCTACTGAAAAAACCGATGACTGAACAAGGTTTCTGAGGCAAGTGTACTATTTTTGTGAACAATTCAAAAGATTGACCAAAAAAAAAAAAGTTGTTAAAACACCCCAAATTGTCACATGACTGAGAAAATGCTCCAAAATGATCTGAGAGTCATCCGATATAAACTTTATAATGGGTTTCAAAGCACTAACTTTTGGTGCATTTCAAAACCCACAAAGACGTGGTAATATGTTGGAGACTACCTAATCTGATAGATTGGAATTGAAAGTAAATTTCCGTGAGCATACAAAAAGGCCAAAATCCCATGAAAAGGCTAGGTAGGCCAACTATGACAATCAGAAAATCAAGGAATAACTAGAAAGGCAAATTCCAGAATACCGCGACAGAGCATGAAATTTTCTAGCGAGCTCGGATCATCTTCATCTTTGATGCTGATTTCTTCATTTGACGAGCACGCTCTTTGGCTTCCTTCTTGTGAATAGCCTCTGCAGAGCGCTTTGCCTCAGCCTCCTCCATCATCTTCTTCTTCTCTGCTTTCTTTCTCTGCAAGGCTTCTTGCCTGGCATTTTGAAGTTCTTTGTGTGCCTCTTGAGCGGCCTTCTGTCTTGCTGCCTCTGTTTTAGATCGAGCCTGCATTTGATTTATAGCTTTAAAAAATGTGAGAAACATGGCATATTTATGATTAAGGTAAATCATAGGTTAACAGACCTGAGGGCTGAGCTTGTAACGTCCAATTAAATCAATGTAATAGGGTACTAGAGCCACCAACAGAGTCATATCAGCCATGTTGTTGGCATCAGGGAGGGCATACTTAAACAACAACATCTTCTTGTGTGTGCCAGGGTGTTGATCAGAAAAATGCATTGAAATGAAATCCTTTCCATACTTCTCAAAAGCTTTGTCACCAAAAACCTGCAAAATACCAATTGCAATTTATATATGCTGCCTATTTTTCAAGGAGACAAATACTGCTGCTACACAACCTAAAAAAGCATAGGGCAAGAGCGGAAAGTATGAGAATGAGACATAAATGAAACTGAACAATAATGTACAAGAAACTGAAGCATACACATTAGAAAATAAAATAAAAAATTATTTGTTTAAATAAAACTATTTATTGCTAATACAAGAGAACACAACACTATAACACATGTACAAGATTTATTTGT
The DNA here is from genome assembly GCA_032401905.1 of Swietenia macrophylla. Taxonomy (NCBI): domain Eukaryota; kingdom Viridiplantae; phylum Streptophyta; class Magnoliopsida; order Sapindales; family Meliaceae; genus Swietenia; species Swietenia macrophylla. Next base: position 6,460,663 of record CP135563.1, on the reverse strand, counting down.
TTAAATCCATCAACTTGCTGTTAAGTCAATCCTAAATGAAACCATAAAGAAAAATTTAGAGCAACATCAAGGATTATTGTTTCATGGCAAAATGATCAAACTAACAAAAAGCATTGCATGGACTAAAGCAAGATTGACAAGTCTAATAAAGCAGATTTAATAAACACTTCTAAATCTAAGATATAAAATAAAGTGAATCAACAAGGTCTTTGTGAAAAGGACCTGCCTTGGGTTTGAGAAGTGTTCTTAATTTTCGCAAAAGCAACCTACCTCATGGATAAGAATGTGTTGGTGACCTCCTTAGGATAAAGAATACTGTTAAATCTGCCGCTATTCTTTATTTCATGAGGTTTGATACCAAAAAATGAGGAAAACCTATGAAACACAAGCATATAGCTATTTTCAGGCTTTAATCCACTAAAATTTCAATCTTGAATAGTTTTAAAGGCTTTTCCCTCTCTAAAATCTCTTCGTTTCCTTCTTAGTTTTTCTAAGGAATTATAGATCAATTTCTAAAGACGTGGATCTGAATTGTAAATTTGTTTTTGTGAAAATATGAACTTCAAAAGTTTTCTCTGCAAATCTCCATCTTTGGAAGTGTAAATTTGTTTTCCATGTAATCTACAATTTTGGATTCCTAAAGTGCTGTACCTTTGCTTTCTTTAAGCCATGCAAACCACAACTTTAGATTCCAAAGAGTAGTAGATTTGATTCATTAGCCAAATGAATCCACAACTCTGAAGATGGTGGGAGGAAAACTTCAACTAATTTTAGCTACAAAAATGGGGGGTAAGTCCTCCCATTGGCTACCACATTGACTTTTGGACAATCTTTACATGGTACTCAAATTAATCTTACAGACTTAACATGCAGCTTGGTTAACTTGGCTTAGGATAGCAAGCCCTTTGATGCTGACAAGGAGGGGATGAAATTCTGCTCTTATAACCAGAAAGACTATTCAAGGACCACCATTCCTTCCGAGCTTTTATGGTCAAGCATGCCTTCTCAAGAGCACGCATGCTATTACAACATCATGTGTTCAAATAACAGAAGTTAACAAGTGGTTCATGTCGACCAATGACTATGAGTTGACTTGCAATTTAGCTTTAAGAGTTGAGGGATAACTACTATAAAACAAAAATAATACAAACAGAGCAGTATGATAAATACAAATCACAAGTTTGCTCAGCTAACAATGTCCAAGCACGAACTGGGATTTGGTCATACTATGGTCAAGCAAAACTTGCACCCTAACATTATGTTTGCTGTTGCCAAGCTGGCCTAACCAATGTCAAGACAAAATCCTATTCAACCATAAAAAAATCTATCCCAAGAAGAAAGAAGTATTTTGACACAAACATTGAATAAAGAAATAGTGACAAAATTTAAGAAGATTCCTTTTCCTAATAGGAATTCAACAATAGCTTGAGGATCTATTTGTAAGTTATGACACCTACTTTTTCATTTTCTTCGTAAAGCTCTAAACCACCCAATAACTTCACTGTCAAAGTGATCCAGCAATCAAATTGACAGTGTCTCCTGACAGGTGCTATATCTATTTGTAAAACCCTCCAGTCACCCATCAAAACCCAGAATTACATTCATTGATTGGCTACAAATACAGATCAACAATTTGTTGTATCACAAATAAATTATGGAAAGTGATACTCAAATTTTAAAGGTCTAGAAGAATACTAGTTGCTTGGCTTATCAGATTACACTATGACTCATTCGAGGCAATGGAGAGTCAGTTTTTCCTTTTGCAGAGTCTGCACCTTTTAGGACATTTGGAATTGCTGGTCTTTTATGCAATCTAACCACATTATCTTCTCAATAAACAATTCTCATAAATCATCACAAAACAACGATATTTTCTTACTATCTTCTTACTTGATCAACATACTACACAAAACATAAATGCAACCAATGAAAGTTCTAAACACCACAATTTCAATAACAATAACAACCAGCAATAAATTATCAAAAAAAGGAAAAAGAAAAAACAACAATCAACGAAAATGGCAACAAAATAATCAATGAAATTGGTAATAAAACAATAAAATAAACCAACCTGTTCTAGCACTGCGTCCGTGATCAAATCTCCAGCAACCTCCTTACTCTCCGAAACAACCCCCAAGTCTTCCGTCACCCATTTCTTCCCACCACTCGGCGCCGCCACCAAATTAGCAAACCTATTCAAATCCCTCACCTCTTTCTGCATCGTTTTCGCCGCCTTTTTCTTTGCCAGCGCAAAAACCACGTGATCCATCGCTTCATCGTTCATATAAACCTCGAAGCTGATCTCATCCTTACAAGGTACCACCATATTATACAACCTCGATATCAAATCGTGCCTGCTTCTCAACTCCATCGTCGCCAACAATCCCGAACAGTATCTACGCCCACTCGCGTAGAATTTGAACACGCTTTGACCTTCCTTCAGCAGCAACGGCGAGTCGTCTCCTTCTCCCACGCCCAACAGACTGAAGTTCTTTTCAAAGATTGAATCCTTTGTAGCAAACTTCGCCGCCCAGGCTAACGCAAGATTCTCATTCTCCCGTTTTCCCGTGAAGTAATTTATAATGAACATTATCAAGAAGGCGACACAAACAATCTCGATGGTGTACGACGACAGTTTCCTCGGAGGGGCGACGTTTTTCACTTCCGGGGTCGTGTTCGTATCTGGGGTTTGATCGACAGAGGCACTTTCGATAGTTCTCATCGTTTCAACAGGCTGCTGTTGAACCGGAACGCCTTCGAACTCATCCTCGTCCCAATAATCAAAAGTCGTCGCAGTAGACGGAGTTTTTGCCTCAGGATCAGAATTCGAGGGCTTTCGATTAGGATCAGAATCCGAAACCGATTGGGGATCTGGAGAGTTGAGATGGGTAGTCGTGATCGAAGGCGGAGGCGACGAACCTGACTGAGTTAAGGGGAGATTGGTTACTTGATGAAGGTTGAGGATTTCCTCCTCGGCGACGTCGTCTTCGGCATCGAAACCTTCAAAGTGCGAATCGGCGAGGACGGAGGAGACAGAGAAGGACAAAAGCAAGAAAGGGAGGAGGAAGAAGAGGAGAAAATTGGGTCTGTTAACTCTCTTCATCGGTGGCGCTCGGAAAAATGAATTTTGGGGAAGCGGAATAAATTAATAGAGAGGGAGGGACATGGCTGAGAAGAAGAGAACACTGTAAGGGATTGGAAGGACGTGCGGGGACGAATTTGGGATAGTTTGGGAATGTGAGGAGAAAAATGATATTATATACATTTCAACAAGAGCATCGTATTTCTAAACATTTACATTTTTACACATAAGGACACACAGTTTCCATTTGTAACAAATGAGTCCCTACTACAATAGTTGCAATAAAATTACTAAAATACTCTTTAGTAATAACATACATATTCAAAAAGATTGCTATCGTTGTCAAGAATCAATGTCATAAGGGTAATTTCAGTAGGAACCAGGGACCAGCTGTTCTTTTAAAGAAGAGTTAATTTTCGTTAACCTCCTTTATTTAAGGATAAACTCAAAGTTAGTCTCATTTATCGTAAATTATCACTATATCATCACACTGTTATTAAAGAAAACTAACTCGAGAGTAAATTTATGATTACACCATAATTTTATTAGCGGTTATAATGCAAAATTTTTAATTTATTTTAAATTTTTTTTAAATATATATATATTAAAATTTTATTAAATGAATATCCAAATTAAAAAAGATGTTAGGATACGTATGCATGCTAGTAGAATACCATAAGCAAGCAAAATAACAAACATAGTATTGTACAAATGTTGTATTGTAGTCATACAATCTTGTGAAAGCTTCAAAAACTGCATTCTTACAACTGTTGAATTAAAACCAATTACAATGCCAAAAACAAATGAAGTTTTGTCTTAAAATTAACCGTCCTCAAGTATTGAAATTTTATTTCTCCAAGAACTCCGAAATTTCGAACAGATTAGAAAAAGGCAAGGACAATAGGCCAAATGGATATTCTGACAGGATTGTCACTGTGTTGAAGATAGATTGTGTAGGCAATTCCTGTGAAAGTACACTGAAAGATCGCACAAAGCAAAACAATAATTTCAGGGACAGTACCATAAATTTTGTTTATTGGGGGTATTAAAAACCAAGGCATTTTCTGCTTCCATCCCCATGAAACTCTTGCCTTTCGTCCCTTGTATACAAGTTCAGTGATGCATAAAACCATGATCAGAAGAGATATTGACATAGCTATAATTGCATATTGAATCTTATGCTTGGAAGAGAGCTGCTTCAAAACTAGGGATGGAACCTCCAGAACCAAGTTTGTGACAACCAATGCCTGCTTCAGGATAACTTGGAATTCCAAAATGTTGTTCCTTGCGAATACTTTCCAAAATGTTGTTCCTTGCGAATACTTTTTAAGGTTCATGGAATGTGCCGTTGAATGTTATTAAAAACTTGATTGGAATTTTTTTGACATCAATTAGTTTCAGAAAGTTCTATCGGTTTGATATATATATATATATATATATATATATTCCAAATAAGAAAAAAAGAAATAAGCGTGTTTTTATATAAAATTTTAATAATATCATGTTATTTTAATTTATATTTCAAGTGATTAAATGATATTCAATAATTAAATGATAAAATTTTACAATTTATAAAATAATTAATTATCTGGTTTCTTTATCAAATATATAAAAATTATATAATCAATTGAAATTAAAATCGGATATAACTTATAATAATAATAATAATAATAATAATAATAATAATAATAATAATAATAATGATTTGTTGTGTAAGATAAAAAGTAATGATATATCGCTTTTTCTTATATAAATTTTAAATATATAGAACGAAAATAAATAAGAGAGGAAAAATTATTTTTAAAATATATGAAATATATAAAATAATAAAAAATTAATATAAAACTTTTGAAATTTTCAATAATTACAAAATTACAATCATTCTATTATACGCACATCAAACATCTAGAAAGTGGAATGTTGTTGGATTGAAATTGGGAAATTATATAATCCATTTAATGAATGCCATACCACATGCCATGTGCCATATGTCACATTATTTGACATAAAAATTTATGATGTTAAATTTTGTTAGTACATAGAATTTCTGCAAAGGGCCATCGTATAATCCTGAGGTCATTGCAGATTTTCTCTCAATGGGCTGAGACTAAGAAGATAGATGGAGGGCAAAATCTGAGTAATCGGGTCTAATTAACAAAGGAGACTTAAATTTATGAGAATTCTTCTTAATAAAACTCTTGTTGTTAGATTTTTGATGATAATAAAAAAGATCAGAATAAAGTAAATCTATTAGAATATAAAAAAGAAAGTTTATAGAAATATATATATATATATATACGCGCGCGCGCACATATATGCATACATGCACAATGAACAGAAACTTTATTTTGTTTGTGCATAATATCATACAATCGATCTCTCACACAAGATTTAGAAAGTAAGATAAACTTCATAATCACACACACTTCATAATCAGTCCCTCGTACAAGACTCAGAAAGAAAGAAAAACTTCATAATCACATACTTGATAATCAATCTCTCACACAGGACTCAGAAAGCAAGATAAACTTCATAATCATACACACTTAATCCTTACATATAAGCAACCAGCAAATCAAAAGCGATCTCCCTCAGGTGCTGATTATGGTGTTGTTATACCTGCGAACAACAGTACTCAAGAATTGGTTAGTCATGTCATAATCTTCTCATACACAAACACACACACACACACACACACACAAAAGAAAAATTATTATGTATAGATAAATAAAAGAGGGAGACAATTAAAGCTAATTACTTCCACACTTAAGATGTCGAGGGACATATCTTCCACAGTTCTGAACGACCTTGATAGCATAATTTATATCGATCAATGCAGCAACCGGTCGAGTCATCACAGAGCAAATACATTTCACATGCGAAACCCTTATTCTTTCGCAGCAATACGAGCTCGGACGCCTTCGAAATAACACAGACTTGCAAGCATTCACCAGCATCCTTCTTTCTTGCTTACAGTGAGCTGCCGTTTGCGCCACCGAGAAATCGGCATTCAATAATATTACTGCAAACATTAACACCACAAACAACATATATGCTTTACATCTCTCACGGTTGCCTTCCATTTTTGCTGCAAGTAGAATGATCACGTCTGCAGCACAGCCGCAAAGAGACAGCACCAATTGTAAGGTTATATATATTTGAAAATTAATTAGAGTAATCTTGTTTATGTTTTCTAAAGTCTTCTATTATTTATGGTTCTCTGATTTCTTCTGTGTATTTTCGCAGAATTCAGTGTATCGTAAGTCGGACGTTCAACAATTGACTTCCGGCCGCATCGGCCGGCTGAAAATGTGGCTGCGGGATAATGCAAGTGCCATGTAATTATTATATTGGAATCATAGATTTGAAGTTACAAAATGATAATCTATACAGTACAAAGATTAATATCAATAATCTCAATGAGCTCTTAATAATTTAGTTGGACTAAGTGGTATCGGTATGTTCATGATTTAAAATAATGATAGCTTATAAAATAAAAATAAAAATAAAAATTTTACGGATTAAGATATAATCAGACTTATAAAATTAATTTTAAATTTTATTAAAATATAATCTTAACTTTTTATTATTGATTATACTAACAAAATTCGGATCCTAATCCAAATTTTATACATTGATGTTGTCATGTGTTGTACATTTTTCGTATTTTTAAACCCTTTGCGGTAAGCTCGGGTCAACGACTACAAAGTCGATACCGTTGGGAACACAAAAGGTAGTATTTTAAGAAGCCTTCACGTCATTGATGATGTATAATTAACTTGCTGGAGACATAAATTTTTACACCACCTCAAATTAGCTGTGCAGTGCCTAATTTTGTTGCCTGTTTTGAGTATTTCAACGGGGCTACATATAAAAATTAGAATTGATGTGATTGTGACTTTTCATTTACAATGGTTGTAGCATTAACATACCTATCCAATTATTAAATATTAATTATGGGGTAAGCTTCTCTAAGAATTTTTCGTCACATATACATTAACTTTAAAAATTAAAAATTATGCGAATCATAATAATGGCGAGAAGCAAATTTTAATATTATTATTATTATTATTATTATTATTATTAATATAATAATAATAATAATAATAATAATAATAATAATGATGATGATGATGATGATGATGATGATGATAAAAAATAATTAAAGTTGAGACAAGGTTCTATTTTTTCATGTCCTATGTTCAAAGCACTGATTCTTTTCCCAATTCCTTCAGGTGGAAAGCTAGCGGAAGGAAATATTAAACAGTGGCAGCACCAGGAACTGACATAAGCTACGCCAAAATGACTCCAATAAACAGTTAACCAACTAACGAAGTGAAGCAGTCTGTTGAACAATTCCTCTCAAACCCAATTGCCCTCGTATGCACAAGCTTAAACATACAACAAAACATTAAGCAAAGTTTCTCCAGGCAAGTCATACAGATAATCACCCAGAACCCAGTTGAACCACATGAAAAAAGCATGATAATACATTTCTACACACACACACACACACACACACACACAC
>CP135563.1:6329418-6451918 GCA_032401905.1 Swietenia macrophylla | reverse complement strand
TGATTTCAACCTCTGAAAAATTAAAATGAAGGCACTTTTTGTTCACTAAGGACTAGATACCTTATTAGGGGAATAAAATGCCAGAAACTTTGACAAAAAAATGAGAAAAACGAGATTTTGAACAAGGTACATAGTGCTATTGTTTTGAGTCTTGGGGATAAAGTTTTAAGAGAGATATCGAAAGAGAATACAATAGCAAGCTTGTGGCAGAAATTGAAAGATAGATTTATGATAAAAAGCCTAGCCAACAGGCTATATATAAAAAAGAGATTACATACTTTTACTCTAAAAGAAGGAGGTTCAATCAAAGATCATCTTGATGAGTTTAACAGAATAATACTTGATCTGGAGAACATTGATGTCAAAATCAATAATGAAGATCAAGCCATGATACTCCTCAGCTTTTTACTTAACTTCTATGAACACTTCATGAATACTTTTAACTTTTAGAGTAGAATTCTTTTCGATGCAGAAGGTGAAATTTGCATTGAATTCCAAAGAATTAAAGAAAAAGTCAGATGCAAGACATATAAGCAATGTAAAAAACCTGTCAACAAAAGGTAGATCAGATAAAATGAACAATAAAAGGAACAAAAATTGGAGATCAAAATCAAAGAACAAGGTCTACAATTGTTTTCAATTTATAAAGAGGGTCATTTCAAGAAAGATTGCCCAGAAAGAAAGCAAAATGTGAAGAAGAAGAATGAAAAGAATAGAGGTGCAACTATTGCATTTGAAAGGAATTATGAGTCAACTGAAGAAGACTATATTCCAGCAATCCTTTTCATTGCAATTGATAAGAAAACAGAAAGCTAATGGATTCTTAATTCAAGGTGTTCATTCTACATTTGTGCAAGTAAGAATTCCTATCTTTTATAAACCTTCTAATGGCGGAAAGGTACTAATGGGCAATAATGTATCATGCAATGTAATTGGAAAGGGCATTGTTGGATTGAAGTTGCACGATAACTCTATCAAAGACTTACATTATGTGAGGTGTGTTCTAAAATTAAAAAGAAATCTAATATCTTTAGGCATGTTTGATTAATAGAGATGTATGTTTAAAGTTGAAAATGGGTTCATAAAAGTGACAAAACATTCCATGGTTTAATGATGGGTCATAGGAACATTGGTCTATACATTATAAATGGTTCAACTATAGTTGCAAATGTTTTATTAGACTTAACATCTAAATCTGACAAAGGTAGAGTATGGCATTTTCGATTGGAGCATATAGGTGAAAAGGGAATCAAAGAACTTAATAGACAAGAATTATTGGGGAATGATGGAGTGGAATCATTAAGCTTTTGTGAAGAGTGCATTTTGAAAAAATCACATAAATTGAAGTTCTTAAAAGGTGAGAGTAGAACTAAAGGAACACTAAATTACACATACAGTAACCTATGGGAACTATTTCAAGTAATAACAATGAGTGGTGGAAAGTTCTTCTTATCAATAGTAAATGACTTTTCTAAAAACTTTTGGGCATATATTCTCAAAACTAAAGATCAAACTTTTGAGAAATTCGAAATATGAAAGACTACTTGAAAAAAAAATTTAAAAGAAAGGTAAAAAGGTTTCGAACAAATAATGGTTTGGAATTTTGCAATAAGATATTTGATGACATCTGTAAAAGTGAACGTATAGTAAGCCATAGAAATGTTAGAATGACACCCCCGCAGAATGGTATTGTAGAAAGGATGAATAAATCCCTTCTTGTAAAGTTAAGGTGTATGCTAATACATTCTAAGCTCGACAAATCTTTTTGGGTGAAGGCACATATGATAGTAGCTTTCATGAAAAACAAGTGTCTTGTTATTACTTTTGGGAGTAAAACACCAGAAGAAATACGGTTTGGCAAACTTGTAACCTATCATGATTTAAGAATTTTTGGGAGTCCTATTTATGCTCATGTAAGGTAAAAAAAATTAAAACCAAGGGCATTAAAGTGCGTCTGCTTGAATTATCTATAGGGAATCAAAGGTTATAAGTTGTGGTATACCAGTCTTAGCCTACCAAGGTGTATGATCAGTAGAGACATAACCTTTAGTGAGGAAAGAGTTGATAAATTCTTACTCTCGTAAGGAAGAAAATGGCTTTAAAACAATGAATGGTTTAGGTAAGACTCAAATTAAGGTGGAGTCATTAACCATAGTAGAAGGATCAGTTAAAGATCAAGAAATTGAACATGAAATTGATTAGAACCAGGCAGAACTCCAAGATTATCAGCATGTAAGAGATAGACAAAGAAAACCATAAAACTACCCTCAATATTTAGCTATGTAGACTTTATTACATATGCTTTTACTGTTGTTAAAGAATGCATTAAGGAAAAACCAGGAATTACAAATAAGCTATTATTAGCATACACAAGAAGCAATGGTGAGCCGTAGTAGATGATGAAATAAGGTCACTATTAAAAAAATCAGACCTAATTATTGGTAAAAGAGCCATAAAACAGAAAAATAATAGAATGTAAATGGATATTCAAATTGAAGAATGACATTTAAGCTGAAGGATCAAGGAGATTCAAGGTAAGATTAGTGGCAAAGGACTTTACATAGAACAAAGAGGAAGATTTAATTGAAATCTTCTCACCAGTTATAAAACATGCTTCTATAAGAATGCTATTGGCTTTAGTAACAACATTCAATCTGAAACTTGGCCAAATAGATGTCAAGACAGCCTTTTTAGACGGGAAACTTGAAGAAAAAATATAGATGATACAACCTGAAGTATATAAGACTTCTGATAAGAAAAACTATGTTTGTTTATTGAAGAAATCATTATATAGCCTTAAGCAGTCACCAATGCAATGATATAAGAAGTTTGATGCCTTCGTGACTTCAAATCAGTATTCAAAAAGCAATTATGATTGCTGTGTGTATTTTAAAGTTCTTAAAAATTAAGAATACATCTACTAGTTACTATATGTAGATGATATGTTGATTGTTAGCTAAAATAGATATGATATGGATAGGTTGAAAGAAATGCCAAGTCGTGAATTCAATACGAAAGATCTAGGACCTATACGGAGAATTTTAAGAATTGAAATCTTGAGACATAGAAGCTCAGGTACCTTGTTTCTATCATAAACTTAATATGTTTCAAAAATATTAAATTTGGCATGAAATAAGCAAAATTAGTCATATATCCACTGGCTAGTCATTCCAAACTATCAAGCAATCAAAGTCCAAAAACATACCTTGAGAATGACGAAACGAATAGAATCCCATATGCTAGTGTTGTAGGAAGCATAATGTATCTAATGGTATATGCAAGACCTAATGTAGCCAATGCCATGAGTGTAATCAGCAAATTTATGGGGAATCCACGAAAAGAACACTAGCATGTTGCTAAATGGGTACTCAGATGCTTAAGGGGTTCAACTAATATGGGATTAATATATGACAAGCATAAAAGTTCAAGAGAGGTAGTTGGATATGTTAACACAAATTATGCAGGAGATGTTGATAAAAAAAGATCATTGATAGGCTACTTATTCACTGTGTATGGATGTTTGGTTAGTTGGATGTCCTTCCTTCAATATATAGTTGTCTTATCTACAACTGAGGTTGAGTATATAGTTGTCACAGAAACTGTAAACGAGGCAAAGTGGCTTATTGGTTTAGTTAATGGATTAGGAATAAAACAAAGTTATGTGAAAGTGTTTTATGATAGTCAAAGTGCAATTCACTTGGGAAAAAATCAAGTGCACCATGAAAGGACAAAACACGTAAACATAAGGTTGCATTTCTATTGCATTTCAAACAATAGAAAACGTTACTGATATGTTGACAAGTGCACTATCATTTACCAAGTTTAACCGTTGTTTATACTTGGTTGATGTTGATAGTAACGGATTATTATTGGTTGCAAGAGAAGGCCTGCATATTGATTACAAGAAGAATTATGAAAATTGGTGTTTCAAGCTTGAATAAAGAAACAAAGGCTGAGATGGCATGATGACTTGAATGAGTTAGTTAGTTTATTTCTTTGTATTAGCTAGATATTGTTAGTTTTAGTTAAATTGGTTATATTCTTATTGAGAGATGAATGAGTTGTCTACAATGTCTAACTATATAAAGTAGATGTAAATGCAATCTTTAGGGGGATCTTGATGGAATTAGAACAAGTGATTTAACAGAGAGATGAAGGCAAGAAATTGAGAATTTGAGAGAGGACTTTCAAGTTCTCAAGTTTATCAGTATCTCATCTAGTGATCATCCTTTTGTATCTATTGTACTTGTGTTGTATTTCAAGCTTGTTAATCAATGAAGTTGTGAGTTGCTCTTCCCATGACTGTAGGTCATTTTGTAATGGCTAAACCATGTAAATGTTCTGAGTCTGTGTTCTTGTGTTGTGTGCTTAAGTTTCTTTGCATTTGAGTTAATTCTTCTCTGTTGATTCATCTGGTGTTCTTGTATTTGATAAATCCGTGTTCACAAATCAATTTCATGTTAATTTGTTTTGGAATTTGGTGAGCTATTTCTAAGGCCCTAGTTTTTGTACCTATGTAGATATTTGTTCTCCACACTTAAAAATATGTTTGAAAGCAAAATACCGCCAAAATAACAGTAAAATACTCGTGAATTTTTTAAATAGTTATTTATGAAAATATCTAACTTTAATAATAAAATTAACGGTTCATGTAAATAAATTTTGATAAATGGATACTACATGTATAAATTAAAAATTTTATATCTGATCTACGTTCATTTAACCTTCCGTGTGTATATTTTTATCTTAAAAACTAATTGGATTCTCATGTTCATTTTACAGCAAACTCCAAAACGGTGGATCTGGTTCTATTACTTAATTCCTACGTCCAGGACAGTAAAATTTTTGCTGACTTCCAATGCGGAGATATTGATAAGGCAATCATGGCATTTGGGGAAACCATAACAGTCGCTGGCTACATTTCTAAAAGATTATTTTGGCTTTGAACACGATGGTTTAGTTATTTCAGCAGCTGTTCTTGGTATATTTCCTATAACATTTGCTTTCCTATTTTCATATTTTGTTGGGCGATTGAATTTCCAGCGGCGATGAATGCCTCAGCATGTGCAAATAACTAGAGCAAAAATATTTTAATCCAATTTGATATGAACGGATTTAAACTTCAAATCTGTCATACTACCAATGTGAGTGCGTTTGAACCCAAATTTCTTGTACCATTTTAAGAAAATTTTCGAATTTAACTTACCACCACTCACTTATTATTATTATTATTATTATTATTTTACAAATTATATTTTGGGTTAAACGTAAAATTTATAAAAAGATTACTAATAAAACAGACCGAAAAAATCTCCTCAAATAAAAATAAAAAATGCTTGTTGAGCAGTTAATCATATTTATATATTTATCTTTAAAACTAAAAGACAGACGTTTTCATGAATAGATTTTAATTGTGGGTTAATATAAAAGACACTCAAGTTGTAAAAAATAGACAGTAATACCCTTGTTATTAATAATTTTTAAAAATAAAAATCGGTCATATTTGTAATTTTCTGTTTTTTTTTTGTTTTCAATTTTGTTTTTCCAGCTCACTTTCTCTCTTATTCCCAACATCATGATTTCTCTCTGTCTCCTCCTTTTCCTTTGTCAAGTCTACCGACGCGTTTTGTAAAATGACCGCAACTTTTTTGGGTTTCCTTCTATCATTGGGAACAAAAGAAGATAAAAGATTTACAGATGCTTTCATTTGAATGGAGGAGAGGAAAGAAAAAGGAAATAGGAGGCAGACAAAGGGAGAGAACAGAACAAAATAAGAAACTATCAAGTGTTAATGGTGCTCTGAGTGCTCCCTTCTGCTCAACAGGATTCAAAGTTATTGTATCATTCTCAGCAGCTTCTTCAACTAGATTTTGATGCTTTGTGCCTTTTAGCATGTTCACATTTTACTAAGTCAACTAAATAATCTTGACTAATTTTATTTTTATGAATAGACCTTCTTTGCTATTATAAAAAAACCCTTGTTAGCTTCTTGCTAGCTTATTGTAGACCAATAGTGTAAATAATATGATTCCTTTGATCTTTATTTTGTGTGCTTCCTCAATTTCTTGAAAGCCAAGAGGAAAGAAAAACAGTTAGTTTGCTTGGGACTCCTTTAACCAGATTTATATTTACTACTCTTACCGTTTGCTTTTTGTGCTGCTGCTCTCTCAATCTCTCTCCCCCTCGGTTGATCATCCAATGAGTTCATATGATTTGCCGCCGTCACACGACTCCGGCGAGGCATATATCGTCACTGATCAATACCCCTTTGAAGATTACGACGTCGACGAATATGATGACCATGAACAATGCCCGTCTGAAGATTACTACGTCGAGGAAGATAATGACCCTGAACAATGCCCGTCTGAAGATTATTACGGCGAGGAAGATATTGACCCGGAACCATACCCATTTGAAGATTATTGCGGCGAGGAAGATATTGACCCGGAACCATACCCATTTGAAGATGACTACGGCGTGGGAGATATTGCCCCTGAGCCATACCCCTTTGAAGATGACTATGGCGAGGAAGATAATGCCCCTGAGCCATACCCCTTTGAAGATGACTACGGCGAGGAAGATAATGCCCCTGAGCCATACCCCTTTGAAGATGACTACGGCGTGGGAGATATTGCCCCTGAGCCATACCCCTTTGAAGATGACTACGGCGAGGAAGATATTGCCCCTGAGCCATACCCATTTGAAGATTACTACGTCGAAGAATATCCGGAACCCGACTTGCAAGATGACTTCGTCGAGGATTATGTCGACAATGATGATTTCATCGAGGAAGGTATCGACAATGAAGAATATCGGGAACCTGAAGAGTTTCCCAATGACGACTACGATCTCAACCTGGAAGACCTCATGAATGAAGATCGTTACATTATCCCATGGGTAAATTTACATGGCACAGAAATTCCATTCATTCATTAAATATGCCTGACTTTTTCAATGGAATTAAATTATTGATTTTAATTTCGTATGATTTCTGTTCTAGTAGTAATTTGCATAGTTCAGTCGAGAAGAGTAATCTTCATGGTAAAGTTCATTACATCCAATTCTCATTTTGTTTGTTAATTAGAATAATTGACTCCATGATTTACGCCATGATTGCCTCCTTGATTAGCTCCGTTTATTGATTACCTTGAAGATAATCATTTTAGCCCATTGACAGTAAATTACTTGAACTCTTTTGATTGCACATTATTTGCAGGATAAAATTACAGGAGACAATGATACGCAAAGTCTTATTGGTCCTTCAGAAAGAATCTCCATCAGAATAGACGATGGACAAGATAATAACACTCGAGATCATGAGGCACATACAAGGGGAAATACTGGTTGGAGTTATCGTAAGGTCCATAAATTTAAATTTATTTATATATTAAGTTACATTATCTTTTTTCTAAATTTGATGAAGTAATTTTTAAGAACATTGGATATCTACCATTACTTTCTACTGACTAACAGTACTGCAATAGATCTTAATTCTCACTCTTATCAGTCCCGGATTTTCGTACATAGGTTGATATAGAAAAGAAGTTTGTAATCGCCAACTTCATCGTGGAACTTCCCTCAGCTGTTTTTGATCAACTTTCTTCTGTGCACAAACCTCAGTACGCACTCTTGAGTATGTTAATGTCATTTGTAGCCATGGTTATGTGCATTGCAGAGCTCGTTTATAAAGCTCGAAAAGAAAATTTTACATGGAAATGGAGGAGCAAATTACCCTGGTTATATTATCTCTCACGCAGACACAAACCTTTCGGAAACTTTAAGGATATAGTAGGACTGGTATGTGCTTTCTGTCAGTGTATTTTTGCAACAATTACTTTTATGTTTGCTCGTCGACATGCTGATAACCCAATCAATATTTCTGTTTGGCCTATCGTTTTTGCCTTTGGTCTATTATGTTCCAAGTTTTCAGAGAAACAACAGAGGAGTGGTGTATAAACTGTATTATGTCTTTTTTTTTATGTGACATATGATTGCTGTAATTCTTAGGGTTGTCCCGTGTTGTAGAACATGTTATAAATATGTAATGGTTGAAAAATAGCACTAGTTTCATGTTATAAATATGTAATGGTTGAAAAATAGCACTAGTTTGATGGCCGCATAAATCTCTATTTTTCATTCATTTTTACTTGGTATCAGAGTCATTCAATCGCAAACATAGCCACAAACACCATGACTACTAGTTAGAGCACTGCCCATGTCACACAAAATCCCTGACCCAATTCAACAATTAGATGAGAGTGATTTTATTTAACTTATTAATAAAATAAATTTTCAAAAATGATATATCAATATTTTATTACATATAGGCAATAGTTTTCATTTAAATATCACTGGATTAGTAGATTCAGGCACAGATCAAAATTGCATTAGAGAATGTATAATTTCAACCCAATATTATGAGAAAACTTCTGAAAGATTAAGTAGTGTAAATATTTTAAACTTAAATGTTAGGTATAAACTATTTAAGGCTCAAATATGCAATCAAAATTATTGTTTCAAAAATAGTTTTATGTTAATCAAAAATCTTAACCAAAACATCATTTTAAATACACTTTTCCTTACTTAAATCTATCTGTTTATAGTAAACGACAAAGATATCCATTCCAAAGTACTAGGAAAGCAAATCACCTTTAAATTTCTGTCCCCCATTAATAATAAAGAAATAACTTTATTCTAATAAAATTTCATCAGTCAACAAATTAATCTCATAAAAGATAAAGAAAGTACATTTAAACTTAACAAAATAAAATTTATTATTTTAAGATAGAAAAGCAATTAGAGAATCCTACTATTCAAGCAAAAATCTTAAATACTCAAAAACTTTTTGAAAAATAGGTATGCTCGGATCTACCTAATGTTTTTTAGGAAAGGAAAAAACATATCGCCTACCTTCCCTATAAGAAAAACTTTAATAAAAAATAGATACCTGCTAAAACTGGATATATTTAAATGAATCATGCTCTTTTGAAACATTGCAAAAAAGAAATTTAAAATCTACTCAACAAAAATCTTATTCAAAAATTTAAATCCCTGTAAAGTTGTTTTGCTTTCTATGTTAATACAAATTCAGAAATAGAAAGAAGTGTCCAAAAATTAGTCATCAATTATAAATCATTAAATAGGATATTGCAATGAATTAGGTATTTAACTTCCAATAAAAAAGATTTACTTAAGAGATTAGATAATTCAACAATATTTTTAAAATTTGATATAAAAAGTAAATTTTGGCAAATTCAAATAGTTGAGAAGGATAAATATAAGACTACTTTTACGTACCATTTAGACATTATGAATATAATGTAATGTCATTTAGACTCAAAAATATTCTATCAAAATTTCAAAATATTATGAATGAAATATTCAATCTTTACTCTCAATTCCTAATAGTTTACATCGATAACGTGTTAGTCTTTTCAACATCCATAGAACAATATTTCAAACATTTATATACTTTTCTTCAAATAGCAAAATATATATATATATATATATATATATATATATATATATATAGTTTAGTAGTGTTAGCCACTAAGATGAAATTTTTTCAAATAGGAGTTAGATTTATAGGTCGCGAGAGTTATCAAAGTACTATTTAACCTATCAATAGAACTATTAAGTTTGCATACAAGTATTCAAATAAAATTAAAGACAAAACTCAATTACAAAGATTTCTAGATTCCCTCAATTATGTTGTAACCCTTATACAAGAGATTACAAAAGAACTTAATTCCACGGATAGACCAACATGCCAAAATAGTGAAATTAATTAAGGATAAAGTCAAAATTATTGGTTTAACCATTCTTAACCTTAGTTCTTCTCTCATCGTAGAAATGCTTTTCTTATTGTAGAAATAGATGCCTCGGATATAGGATATAGAGAAATTTTTAAGAAAAAGGTAGAAGGATCAAATAAGGAATCAATAGTTAGATACCACTCAAGAATATGATTTGGATCTCAAAAAAATTATTCAACCATTAAAAAAGATTTTGTCAATTATTTTATATACCATGAAATTTTAAAATGACTTATTTAATAAAAGATTTTACTCAAAATTGAGTGCAAATCTACAAAAGAAGTTTTAAAAAAAGATGTCAAAAATTTTATTTCAAAATAAATTTTTGTCAAACGGCAAGCAATTCTCTCAAATTTTGATTTCCAAATCACTTATATAAAGGGTAAAGATAATTTCTTTACAGACTATCTTCACAGACTATCTCACAAGAGAATTCTTAAAAGTAAGAGCCCAAATAAATACTTAAATATTATAGCAGACAAAAAAATTATGAAAGCCTCATATTACACAATAAAGAATCAAATAACAGGTAAAATTTCTCTCAACTCAATATCTCAATATCTCAATATCTCAATTTTCTTGTCTCTCTTATTCTCAATTACTTAAAATTAGGTTATCCACCAAACTTGAGTCATGTATTCAAAAAATCAATGAATCATCTTCTTACTAAACTAAAGAACTAGTTTTACACATTTAAATAACCTTCTATTCAAATTCTGTTCCATTAAAAGAAATTCAAAGTGTTGTTAGAAGATTTTTTACTCAAGATATTCAATTTATTATTGAAAACCTTAATAAAAATCGTAAATTCTACGAATCAGTGTTTATTAATACTAATTCTATAGAAATCACACATCACAAAAATTTTCATAATTTTTATAATATAGCTTATTCAACTTGTAAGATCAAAAAAGTTCTCTATTCAGATGAATTCCTTTCCTTACATATAACCTATCATTTTTGTCTCATTCGTACTCAAGGGATACAATTATATTGATTATCAAAAAGTCTAGTTCAATATGCTTTTTATCAAATCTTTTGATCACTCATGCTTCATTTAATTCAATAAAAATTATCCAAAAATTATGCTATTATGGTTTGAAGAATTGTGGTTCTTTTTTGGTCCAAATGACTTAATTTATCCAGATAAAATTATCCAATTTTTTCTTCCTTAGTATAAAAAAAAAATTTCAAAACACCATATTTCTCAAGATATAACTTTTCATATAGATTTTCAAGTTTTATGGATTGTTTTATGAAATTATTCTCTAAAAAAATTCTATTTAAACTGCAATCTTTTTATAAGAGAATTCAAAATTAAGCGGTGGGACAAATTTGATATGAATAAAATTGTCCTATCAATAATGCGACAATGAGAAAAAGATGGATTTGAAATTACGAAAGTAGTTTTAGAGATTTACAAATTGCCTTCTATTTTATCAACTTTAATGCCAACTCTAACCAGCTAAAATAAAATTTTTACTTTCTTAAAAGACAAAAAGAAATACCAAAAACAAATGAATACAAAAATATTTGATGAATTAATTAAACAAATAAAGGTAGACAATGAAGAGTTTTCAGCAAACTCAAACTAAATGCCTGATGACCTTTTTAGTGGGCTTCTATTTCAAGACCCTTCTATATTCTGACAAAAGAAATTATTCAAGTTCAATTATTCAACATCAATCATCACAAGAAAATAATCAACTTTTGATGTGAAAGCTTACTCTTTGGGTCCCATTTTTAATTGTCAAGAAACAATCATGACAGTTTTACTTTCATTGCAGCAATTATTCAAAAAAAGACTACTTTATTAAAGACTATTCAAGATTCCTCATGATAACCTTGGCCCATTGAGACTTTATTCAAGATTCCTTATGATAATTTTAGCCTATTAATAATTCAAAATAATTACAATAATTCTTTTCAATATCTATAAATGTATTCAATTCGGAGGAGAAATCATTAAAAGAAAATTCTCGAAAAATCCTTTGTAAAATTCTCTCTTGTGTAATATCATACTCTATAATAAAATCTTCCAATATTTTTAATGTTTTCAAAATAGTTTTCATACGCATTACTTATCATACTGAAATTGAATTTGTAAATCAAATTTTAAGATTACAAGTTTCATTTTCAAATCATTATATTAGCTTTCAATTTGCAATACCCATTTGCTATTTCAAAATATGCATTATTCAAATTATTGATTTAGCAAGTGATCATGAACACATTTTCTGTTGTTTTGATTATCAACATTCAAACTCGATAGTTCAAAGGTCTTCAGTCAATTTTCATCTTTATTGTTAATTTAAATATTCAATTTTATTCAATTCTTCTGGATTTTAATTATTGCTAGGTAAATTTAGCATTAAAGGAATAATTAAATTTTCTTAGGAATAATTAAAATATAGGAGAATTGAAGAAAGTTGAATAATTAAATTAATGGTAAAGATGAAAATTGACTGGAGACTTTTGAATTATTGAGTTTGAATGTTAATAATCAAAATAATAGAAAATATATTCTTGATACAAATTTGCCTAGGAATAATTAAAATCTAGAAGAATTGAAGAAAGTTAAATAAGTAAATTAATGGTAAAGATGAAAATTGTTAACAATATGGATATAAAAATATTCAACTACCATCATGTCAAAAAAAAAGAATAAACTTAAAACCATTACCTATTATAGAAAGCTCAAAAAATAAAAAAATTCAATTTAATGAATCTTATTAGAAAAAGAATAAAAAATATAATAAACAATACCGACCCAATAGGAAGAAAAATATTGTATATTAGACTTGCAAAAAATCAAAACACACTTCAAACAATCATATAACTAAAAATAAAATCTATGAAATATTTAAAGGCCAAGATGAACTTGAGAAAAAAATTACTTAATTGCTATTAAGCGAAGAATCTAGTATTCAAGAATTTAGTAGTTCTAATAGTATACAACAAATTGACAATTTAGTATTGATAGTAAAAATACTCAAAATTATAGTTGTTCAGAAGTTATATGCAATTGTACTAGTATCACTATGATTAATAGAAACAAACAAGATAAATAATTTTTGTTAAATATTAGAGACAAAATAGATAACTCGGATGTCAAAAGAGAATACTACTTAAACTCAAGGACATTATTACATAGGAACAATAGGTTAATAACCTAAAACCTTTTAGTTCCAATAAAATCTTTAAAAAATACCTACTCAAAATTTATTCAAACAAGTCACTACTAGAGAATTACAAGAGGAGTTAAAAATATTTAAAAAGAAAATTAAGGAATTAAATTAAAAAATTCAATATCAACAATTATTACAATTACAAATAAATGTGAAATTAGATTTATTAGAAAATTCTAGCCAAAAGGGAAAAGGAATCAATAATGATGAACAAATTGCAAATCAACAAACTTCAACAATTAGATGAGAGTAACTTTATTTAACTTATTAATAGAATAAATTTTCAAAAATAGTACATTAATATTTTATTACATATAGGCAACAGTTTTCATTTAAATACTACTACATTAGTCGAATTAAAATTGTATTAGAGAAGGTATTATCCCGATATAATACTATGAAATGTCCTATGAGAGATTAAGTAATACAAATAGTTCAAATTTGAATGTTAGGTACAAATTATCCAAAGCCTAAATATGCAATCAAAATTACTGTTTCAAAAATAGTTTTATTTTAGTCAAAAATCTTAGTCAAAATATCATCCTAGGTACATATTTTCTTACTCAACTCTATCCATTTATAGTAGATAACAAAGGTATCCATAACTAAGTACTAGGCAAGCAAATCACCTTTAAATTATTGTCCCCTATTAACAACTAAAAAAATAACTTTACTCCAACAAAATTTCATCGATCAACAAATTAATCTCATAAAAAATAAAAAAAGTCACATTTAATCTTTACAAAAAGTAATTCATCATTCCAAAATAAAAAAATAATTAGCGAATCCTATTACTCAAGCAAAAATTTTAGATATTCAAAAGTTTTTTGAAAAACAAGCATACTCAGACTTACCCAATGCTTATTAGAAAAGAAAAAAAATAATATTGTCTACCTATTTTATGAGAAAGATTTCAATAAAAAATAGATACCTATCAAAGCTAAACCTATTAAAATAAATCATGATCTTTTAAAACATTACAAAAAAAAAAATTCAAAATCTATTCAACAAGAATCTTATTCAAAAATCCAAATCCTTATGGGTTTGTTCTGCCTTCTATGTCAATAAAAATTAAGAAATGGAAAGAGGAGTCCTGAGATTAATCATTAATTATAAATCATTAAACAAGGTATTGCAATGAATTAGGTATCCACTCTCCAATAAAAAAAAATTTACTTAAGAGATTATATAATTCAACAATATTTTCAAAATTTGATATGAAAAGTGAATTTTGACAAATTTAAATAGCTGAGGAGGATAGATATAAGACTGTTTTTGCTATACCATTTAGACATTACGAATGAAATGTAATGCCATTGGAACTCAAAAACACCCCATTAGAATTTTAAAATATTATGAATAAAATTTTCAACCCTTACTCTTAATTCTTAGTAGTTTATATTGATGACGTAGTAGTTTTTTCAACATCCATAGAACAACATTTCAAACATTTATATACTTTTCTTCAAATAGCCAAAAGAAATAGTTTAGTAGTGTTGGCCACCAAGATAAAACCTTTTTTAAATAAGAGTTAGATTTCTAGGTTACGAGATTTATCAAAGCACTATTTAACCTATCAATAGAACTATTGAGTTTGCATCCAAATATTCAGATGAAATCAAAGACAAAACTCAATTACAAAGATTTCTAGGTTTGCTTAATTATGTTGTAGATTTTTTTTCAAATATTAGACAAATCTTTAAACCCTTATACAAGAGATTATAGAAGAACCCAATTCTATAGACAGTGACTTATTTAATAAAAGTCTAATACTTTTCTCATTGTAGAAACAGATGGCTTGGATATAAGATATGAAGAAATTTTCAAGCAAAAAGTAGAACGATCAAATAAGAAATCAATAGTTAGATACCATTCAAGAATATGGCTTAGATCTCAAAAACATTATTCAACTATCAAAAAAAAATTCATCAATTATTTTATGCATCACAAAATTTCAAGATGACTTATTTAATAAAAGTCTTTTACTCAAAATTAACTGCAAATCTATAAAGGAAATTTTAGAAAATGATATCAAAAATCTTAATCCAAATGGCAAGTAGTCTTCTCCAATTTTGATTTTTAAATCATCTATATAAAAAGTGAAGATAATTCTTTGTAGACTGTCTTACAAGAGAATTCTTAAAAGGAAGAGTTTAAACAAATACTTAAACACTATAACAGATAAACAAATCATAAAAGTCTCAAATTACGCAATCAAGAATCAAACAATAGGTAAAGTTTCTTTTAATTCAATATCTCAATTTCCCTCTCTCTCTCTTATTCTCAATTGCTCAAAACTGGGTCATCCACCCAACCTAAGTCATCTACCAAAAAATCAATGAATCATCTTCAACTTAACTCAAAAAATTTTCTTACTAAACCAAAGAACCAATTTTACACATTCAAATAATCCCTTATTCAAATTATATTGTATTAAAAGAAAGTCAAAGCCTTTTTAGGAGATTTTTTACTCAAGATGCTCAATTTGTTATTGAAGACCTCGACAAAAATCTTAAATTATACGAATTAGGGCTCATTAGTACTAATTCTATAAAAATCACACATCACGAAAATCTCCACAATTCTGATGATATAACCTATTCAACCTATAAAATCAAAAGAATTCTCTATTCAAATGAATTTCTTTTCTTACACACAATCTGATTATTTTCTTTCTCATTCATACCCAATGAATATAACTATATTGATTATCAAAAAGTCTTATTCAACATATTTTTTATTAAACCTTTTGATCACTCATGATTCATTCAATTCAATAAAAATTGGTCAAAAATCATGCCATCATGATTCAAAGAATGGTGGTTCTTTTTTGGTCTAAATGACTTAATTTATTCAAACAATTTATCCATTTTTCTCATCCTTGGTATAAAGAAAACACTTTGAAACACTATACTTCTCAAGATATAACTTTTCATACAAATTCCTAAGTTCCATGGATTGTTTCATGGAATTATTTTTTAGAAAAATTCTATCCAAAATGCAATCTTTCTCTTGTAAGAGAATTCAAAATCAAATGGTGGGACAAATTTAATATGAATAAGATTGCCCTATCAACAATGCAACAATAGAAGAAATATGGATTCAAAATTAAAAAAGCAGTTCAAGAGGCTTCCAAATCAGCTCCAATTTTATCAACTTCACCACCAACTCTAACCAACAAAATAAGGCTTCATCTTCTTCAAAAAACAAAAAGAAAAACAAGAAAAATATGTATGCAAAAATATTTATAAATTAATCAAAAAAATGGAGGTAGATAGTGAACAATCTTCAACAAGTTCAAACCAAATGCCTGATGATCCCTTTGGCGGACTTCTGTCTCAAAACCCTTTTATATTATGACAAAAGGAATTATTCAAATTCAATTATTCAAGATCAATCATCACAAGAAGACAATCAACTTTTGGAGTGAAAGTTTAGTCTTTGCGTCCCACTCTCAATTATCAAGCAGGAATCATGGCATTTTTACTTTTGATGTAGCAATTATTCAAAGAAGACTATTTTATTCAAGATTATTCAAGATTCCTCACGATAACCTTGGTCTATCAAGACTTTATTCAAGATTCTTCATGATAACTTTGGCCTATCAATAATTCAAAATAATTGTAATATTTCTTTTCAATATCTATAAATGTATTCAATCTGAAGAAGAAATCATCAAAAGAAAATCCTTGAAAAATCCTCTGTAAAATTCTCTCTTGTGCAATATCATACTTTGCAATAAAATCCTGCAATGTTTTCAAAATGGTTTCCATCCGCATCCCCTGTCATGTTGAAATTCAATTTGTAAATCCAATTTCAAGATTACAAGTTTCATTTTCAAATCATCATATTAGCCAGAGCACTGCCCTTGTCACACAAAATCAACAAACTCACAAAAATCACTCATTCAGAGCTCATTTGAAAAGGTTGAAATAAAAAGTTACATGGATATGGAGGAATGCATTACCATGGTTATAGTATCCTTCTCTAATTCACAATCCTTATAGAACAATCGTATTAAAGTTTTGATTTCGTTCATTAGCATGCTGACAATCCTATTAAAGTTTCTGTTTTGCCTATCGTCTTCGCCTTTGGTCTATTATGTTCTCAAGTTTTTAGAGAAGCCGGAGAGAAGTAGTTCATACATATAAAGATACGATACTGCAGGTTCCACCTTAACATATTGTCATTGGGCATTTGTGTGCAGTGTACAAACTAACTTTCCCTCGCTATATATTTTTCTTTTTGTTTTAAATTGGTTCGTATAGTGCTTCCCATTTGCTGAAGTGGTTTTTGCATTCTTAAGTAAAATCATTTCGAGTTGAATTGATTTATGGACCACGGAGGAGAGGATAAACCAATCTTTCCAGTCGAAGATCAATCACTAAGAACAATCAAGAACAATGATGAATCAGTCGTCATTTATTCTAAGATGAAAACCGAGAGAGGATTAAGCAAGAAAACTAACAGCGATCAACCAATAAAAAATGGTTCTGACTGCAATGCCTATATCAACCGGTGAAAGGGACCAGTTTTGATCTTGATTAATAATGGAGAAATGGTACAATATCGAGAACAAATTGCTGAAACTCAGTCATGAAGAATGCCAGCAGCCAGCCAGCACCCCCTGTTTTATTGTTTCATACTTGGAAGTTTTCAACGTTAAACTTCATTTTGCATATGTTCAATAAACATTATTGACCATATCCTAAGTCACCTGTTTTGGATTCATTTACAGTTTCACAAGTTTAAAACGCTAATCCATTGTCAAAGAAATATATTCTCTTGCACCGCGTAGGTGGTACACTAGCCAGTAATCTATTGCCATCAACGCTTCCGTAGATCGTGGAGCTTACAAGCCGAAAGTTTCTTTGTCATTTTCTGCGATTTTCTTTTCCTTTTTTTTTTCTAATATTTACTGTTATACCGACTGTGCTCCCCTCACTCGGAGCAACAAAATTTTTTCTTCCGTCTGCTTTTCTGCTGTGCTGTCGCCTGGATCAAAACTTTGTATATATCAATCGATAAACGGATAAAGAGTTCATCGCTGTTGATTCAGTCACTAAAGGCAGCCTGCGTCAATGAGTTGACCCACATTATACTAAAGAAGTTAATATTACAATAAAATATGCCGTCAAATTAACATTATTTAGAAATAGATCAACCCCAATTGAATTCTCTAAAATTATTTACAAATTAAGCTTTTAAATATATAAATTAAATCACAATTAATCAAACTATTTGTAATTAACAAAAATATTCCTCCTATGATAATCCAAAATTAGAGCATTCAAAGGAGGTCTCATGCAACAAATTTCCACAAAGTTTTCAACAAAAACAATGTGTATCCATTTTTTTTGGCATGATTTCATTAAATTGACATCTTTTTATCTATTAACTTGAGAAGATCATCCTTCTTCCATTGCACTCTTTGCCATTTCCCAATCTGTCTCTCACCTTCATTCTTCAATTTCTCTACAGCCATTTTCACATCTTCCTTCTTCACCAACAATCCAACATTCTCTTCTTCCCCCCATTTAACAGAAATTTCCTGTTACGCATGATTTAATAAGAGTTGAGTTAATGTAGGAGTAGGAGTCCATGTTTAATTAGAATAGTGAGTCAATAATTGTTATAGTGAGACTAGGTCTTTACCAAAGAATTGGTCTTTATTATTTTTAGGGATTCTTTTATTCTGTAATCTTTCTTTTAATCTATTTCAGTTGTATTCAATGGCTATACATGTCAAGGAAGTAAGGAATAACGGTTTATCCAGTTATAATAATTAATATCAATGAGAGTTGTTTGAGGCCAAGGTTCCCCTATAAACCTTAACTCTGCAATTTCAGACTTTTATTCTCTTTTCACAATAGGTTCAAACCAAAACAAAAGATCCAACCATCAGTACGTGCCACAGTAGTATCAGAGCAACGGCATCGATTCACGAGTGGAGAAGTTGGCGAACGAAGTTAACTCTCTTACTGTTGGTCAGCAATTATTTTAGAAAAACTCAATGAACTCTACTTACAGTTAATTTCAGGAAGCAACATACGACATGATCAGGAAGGGGAAAATTCAATGGCACCAAAATCTAACAAGGCGACCCGGCAATACTGATGGAGCACACCAAAATGGGTCATCAAAATTGACTTCCCTCTATTCAACGGGGAAGAAGATTCGACAAGTTGGTTCTGCAGAGTAGAAAATTTTTTTGAATTCAATCGGACGGAAGAAGGCGATCGTGTGGTACTGGCTGCATTTCATCTAGAGGGTAATGCTCAAGTATGGTATCAGTAACTTAAGCAAGAGAAGGGACTAATGACTTGGAAAGAATTTCAAGAGGACTTAAACAAGAGATCTGGAGCTACGAACTTTCAAGATTTCTTTGGGGAGCTAACCAAGCTGCGACAGGTTGGGTCAGTTGGTGAATATAAAATTCAGTTTGAGAGATTGTTGGCAAAGGCAGGACACGTCCCTCAAAATTGACAAGTCAGTTGTTTTACCAGTGGGTTCCGAGATTCAATTAAGACAGATGTATTAGCTCGTTGTCCAACAACATTATCTTTGGCAATTGGGTTAGCTCGCTTAATGAACTTCGAAATCTATCACAACAACGATCGATGCCAACATCAGAATCAAAGAGAAACCATTCGGCAAGTAATCCTACACCTAACCAACCAACTTGCAGAAATGCGACCCTTTCAGTTCGACGAATATCACAAGCTGAATTGCAAGAAAATTGAGCCAAGGGTTTGTGCTACAATTTCAATGAAAAATTTGTTCCACATCATGGGTGCAAGAAGCTATTTTTGATCGAAGCTTGTTATGAAGAAGAAGATTGTGACCTTATCATGGAAGTGGAAGAAATTGCAAGTGAAAATTCCTCCAAAATGCCTGAAATTTTGCTGCGAACAATTTCAGGGGCGCGAGCTCCTGAAACAATGCGAATCAAAGGAGGAATTGGAAACTTATCAACCATTATTTTGATCGATTCAAGGAGCACTCACAATTTCATGAGTGATGCTCTAGCTAAGAAGGTGGGCTTACAACCAGAAAGCGGAGCACGATTCATAGTTCTTGTTGCTTCCGGAGAAAAACTTTTAGTCCGGGTAAATGCACTGATGTGAAAGGGACCAGTTTTGAGTTTTATTATTAATGAAGTAATGGTACAATTTCAAGAACAAATTGCTAAAGACTTGGTCATGAATATTGCCCAGCAGCCAGCCAACTGCCCCTGTTTTATATTTGAAGTTTCTTGCAATAAACTGCCTTTCTAGCTCTATAAGCTTTATTTTCAAAGTCGACAGAAGTGCAGTGCAAAACATATCATCCTAACAGAGTCTACGGTTTTTGAATCAAGAACAGACACAAAATTCTTTCCTAGACTATAAATATAAAATTGTATTGGAATTTTTTTTAAAATGACCTAATTTCAAGGTTCATGGATAATTATAGCCACCCTAATTTCTTTTTTTAATTTTGACAAAAAATGTCTCTTAGACGAAAAAACTCTTGATCTCTTTTTTATTCTCCCAACTATAAACTTAAAAAAAAAAAAAAAAAAACCTTTGCAAAATAATCGAATACTTAACAAACCCAAACCCAATTAGTTTGTTGAGTGCCACCATACATTAATTTTGGCTTTATTTGATATCAAGCTATTCTCACTTTAAAACTAAAACTATTATAAGGTAGAAGTATTAAATATTAAGTAATAATTATAAAATATGAGCAAATCTATAAAGTATTATTAATCAGTATTATATAAATATTAAATTTAAAATATAAGTAATTAATCATATATTACATAAATATTAAATTAAAAATATAAATATTTATTCATATATTTCACTATTAACCATATTTATTTTTAGATAAATATATGAATTATATTAGAATTCAAAATACTGATATTAATTATTTTAATAAATTTTTTAAAATACTATATTATATGTGTGTGTGTGTGTATGCCTGTCACGCCCCGACTCGTGGGCTGCCACCTGACAATCACCCCATTAACTCATGCATTTCATTCACATAATTAAAATACATACATAAAACCACACTTAAAATCACTTATAACATGAGTATTTATAAAAGTTTGGAAAAAAATAAATAAAGTATTTAAATTTTAAATAATATCAAAGGTATGTAGTATCAAATATCAAAATATTGTGTGAGAATACTTTGCCAATGAACCCTAAGGAATATAAGATGAATCGAGAAACTTATGCATGAGATAATGCAAAATTAACTATGTCCATCACAAATAAATATGCATGCACTTCTCAATCTTGAAACTAAAAGGTAAAAGGAAGTGAGTATGTAATACTCAGTGAGTAAATCATTACACAACATAAAATTTAAGTATTAGATATTGGAATACTATAGTATAAACAAAGAAAACTAAATCCTATTTCAAAACACAATTTGAACAAAATATTATATTTGTGCATTTCATTTACAAATAACAGGGCTAGCCTCCTTTTTCAAGTGTCACACTAGCTCGAGGTAGATATCTAAGACCGTCAATGAACTTATTTATGTAAAACCATACATTTATGATAAGAATACCAGTTTAAAATATTATATTACGATTTTGCTTTTAATTCAATAAAAACGATATCCAAGGAAAAAAAACATTGTCCTACTAACTAATCTTGGTTTGAATATTTATGTGGTGATAACATAATTGTCCTCACGTTACCTTTTACTAGGTGGGTTCTACAACCACATTCTCTCTTATAGTAGCCTCATTTAATGCCCAATTACCTATGCGGTCTTTTTAAAGATTCGTTCATAAGCTAGTTCCTGTAATACTAAAGCAATACCAATACCAATACCAATATTAGCCCATTGGCGTTATTACTCGTATGTCAATATATATATATATATATATCAAATCATTTCAAATATATGCATATAAGCCCCAAGGGCCATTCTCAAAAACCAAGCTCATAATTTATTTAATCACAAACACAATAATAGTATGATCAAACTACAAGCCAATAATTTATTTACTCACAAATATCATATTCTAATATCCATTTTATAATTAAACAATTGTTAAAAATAAATCATTCACTTCAAAAATAGTTTGAAATATTTGAAATAATATAACAATTTACTTATAGTTCAAGGGAGGGTATACACTCCTTTATTTGTCTTCACTCGGCTTAGGTCTTCTTTCAAGGTGTCGACTCATAAAGAATAGATATAAATTTCTATTAAATACTCAACTCCAATAAAACGCTTATCCATCTAACATGTAATATGCATGCATGATTAATGTAAATCTCTAAGCTGTAATATCTATTGAAGTTTGAGTTTACACAAAATAACTTATAGAAAATAGTAAAGTTTTAAAGTGAAATCAACTCTTAAGGATAATTTGATAATTTTGAAAAAGATAGAGCTGAAATTTCACAATATAAGTCTTTTTTGAAAAATAAACTAAGCTCTCTAAACTTTTAAATGATTTTTGAATCACTCAATTTGGAGATTGTTTGAAGGTTTAAAAATGACTTAAAAAACTAGCAGATAAAATGTTTAGCTCCGCGACTCCATGCCGTAGCACACTATAGTAACTGTTACAGTATTTGTACTATAGGGACTTGCTAAAGTCTTTCAAAATTTCAAAACTAGAAGCCGCAGCACCACACCACGACACCGAATCACGAATTTGCATAGTGAAATAGAAAAATAAAATGGAAAATGGGTGGGTGTTTTTGACTTAGTAAATGAATTCCAAATTTGTCCCATAATAGTCATTGAAAAGGGTTTTAAAAGTACTATAATTTTATCTCTAATTGGTTTTAACCAAAAATGCTTCTATTTTTTGTAAAACAAGGGAAATCATGAGAAGGTCAAAATTTGCAAAAAGTTATTCAATCCGTCCTCAACTCCAAATTTAATTCTAATCAAATCAATTTGAAACCAAATTTTAAACTTAGTTTCTAAACTTTAAAAATAACCCTTCTAAGTAAAATTTTAAGCCTCAAAACATTTCTTAAATCAAAATTTCAATTTAACATTCACAAAACTCTATTTCAACCTCAAGTTGAGAACATTTGTCATTTAACCAATTACCAATTACCATGCAATAGAATCCCATGGGAAGGTTTCCTAACTCTCATTCAACATACAATTATCCTCCAAACATCATAATTTAGTTTACAATTCAAGAACCAATCCATAATACACAAATTTCCATTTAAACATTTAAATTAAAATAACTATATGAATAAAATTTAAAACTTTTATAAGGTTAGAAATCTTACCCAACACAATGGACGCTTTGACAATTTGTGCAAACTTGCTGAATTAAACTTGCCCATTAAGGTTCAAAACCTTAACTAAATTCTAGAGAGAGAGCGAATTTTTGGAAGAAAATAAATGGAGAAAGGAGAGAGATTTATTTTGAGTGAAGAATGGAAAATAAATAATGGACATTGATCAAGTATAATTGAGTAGAGGATAAGAAAAAAAAAAGAAAAAGAAAAGTTAGGTTTATATAATAATGAAAACTTTCATTCAAGCCCCTATCTTTTAATTACATCAAATTTCTTACTCTTTTCCTTTTCTACATTTAAGTCTTTCCAATAATAAAAAATTTAAATATATAAATAACAATAATTTTATAATTTTTAAAATATTTCTTTTATAAAAATTTTAAAATAGCAACTTTTATATTTAGCAAGCATATATAATAAATAAATATATATATATATATATATATATAAAGAAAAGAAAATGTCAAACTCATAAAAATAATTAATAAGCATCGATAATATGTTAACTAGTTATTAAATGTAAGTGTATGCATGAAAATACAGTTTAAGTGCAAAAAGATTAATTTACCCCTAAGGTCGAAAGAACAAGTTTTACAATACACACACACATATCTATTTGAAAGACTTAAAATTATAACTTGAACTTGAATTTGGTGTTACAAGGTGTATTTTGCATTTTCTATGAGTTATTTGTGTTAATTGCATGATTTTAAAAGTGAAAAACAATAAATTTGAGATAAAAAAAATATAGATATGTAAAAATTGGAATTAGATCTAAAAAAAATGAGTTATATCAAACTACTGACAGCAACAATATCGAGCAATTATTGCAGCTAGGATACTGGCATAACGCTGCTACCAATGTAATGGTTTTGCAATAGTAGCTGCTGCAAATAAAGTCTAAAGACTCAATTATGATCCATGAAATTGAGTCTTCTTAATTTAATTTCCAGCCATGTGGTAGCTTGAAAATGAGTCATTTTGGACTATTTTTTGAGCCTATAATGGCTTTGAATAAATAAAAAATCCCATAAGAAAAGTGTTTTTCTTTTGATTTTGCAACTTGTATTTTGTTTTAAGATTGCCTTCAATATGATAAGAATGAAAACCATGATATAATTAAAGAAATACCAAACTTATCCTTTTTAGTATATTATTATTCAGTCTGATACAAATACTAAATCAGACACCAGGCCAAATGCATCCCGTAATTTGACTGAAAACCATTCTCATGATGCATCATTTTCAAGGTCTCAAGTTATGAATGCAATACGATAAATTTGGTTGTTTCCATCAAAAACAACCACTATAAACATTGTCTCTTAATATGTTCTTTTCAAAAAAGTGTTGTCAGTGGCAATTAAAGGTTAAATCGAGGAACAAAAATTACGATTATAAAATCCAAGCACCATAAAAAGTATAAGAAGTGGTCATCATTTTAATATTAATAACTATGCCTAAATTTTTGTCTTCTAAAATTTAACAAAATTATGACAGTATTTTAAAAGAATTGGTTGGATCCTTGCACACTAATATTCGTGCTTCTTCTCTAATTGGTCATACCTTGTAATAGAATACAAGAACTCTAAACTTTCAGTATATATTATATTGAATGTTTATTATATTGTAAACTCTACCAAAGTATTGAAACTTTTTCATCACATGTTCATCATAAACCTACTTCCTGCTTGACGATGTCCTAAACAACTATGAATTGGGTCAATCTATTTAGCGCACTGATATTCCTCATTTTTGTCTGAGATAGTCATTCAAATTTGCCATTTACATTTGTCAACTATATGCTTTGCTTGAAATGATCAATTGTGAACGTAAATACTTTAAACAAAAAATGCTTCTTCAGTGCTGACAAGTCTAGTGCATCTTGTAAATCTTTTTTAGAACTAAATATCTGACCAATATGCATGTCACTAGATTTAGAATTAGAGAATTCATCCTACGACCTAGAAAATATTGATGGCAAACACTAAAGATAACTTGATATCCCTAATAAGTCATCTTGGGATCTCATTGAATTGCTTCTTTAGCTTGGTCCCATAGCCACAATATGTGTTGCATAGACATCGTCATCAAAAATGTCAAGTATGTTAATGCTTTGCATGTCTGGTTAACTATCAAAATAATCATGTGCAAGGTTTTCATTATATCGATATAAGGAGTATCATTTATAAATTATTGAATATGGTGTGACATGCTTTATAAGAAGAGTTAAGTAGAGATGTAAACTGACGCTTAGTAGGAGAATAATGTTAAGCATAACTGAATTGATTGTTCTCCCCAAAAGAAACAAATGGTTGCACATGGACTTTTGCATTAACAGGCTGAAAAGGAGGAGTGCAAAAAACTTTATAATTTATGATAGCTATAAGGTCCGTGATAATATACACCGGATTGAAAATCTTAGATTGTGCCCTCACCATACTATTCACCAAAGAAATATGCCAGCATCATCTTTTATAGATACATACACAATGAACTCTGTAAAGACATGTTTCAAATCCATTTTGATATCAATATTGAATTATACTAGATCTATATCAAAGCTTTCTTGTATTAGGTGTAATAATTGGTGATAGTTGATATTCTTTAGTATGGCTAAAAGTTGTATATCTCCATCAATATATCCCTTGACATCGTCAAAAGATATCCATTATGATCCTCCATATTCAATAGTTATCGTCAAAACTCTTTAGTCATACTTGTCAAAAAGTAACAAAATGCATATAAAATTATATGAATGATGAAACTAAATCTACCAAATTTATTTAATTTACAAATAAGTTAGATGAACATAAAATAATTATCAAAAAAAATAATTATATAATAAATTATACAATAAAATTAAAAAATTAATTATATAATAATTGAACATGTTGGTCGAGCCATATGGCTAGATTTTGAGCCCAATTTTAGATTCAAAATTAAGCCCTCCTTAGGGCTCAAAATCGAAGCCTTTTTATGCTTGAAATTGATGTAGGATGCAAACTCGAACCAATTTTCACATCTTCTAGATTTTAGGTTTTTTTTAATGTTTTTCTAGTATTTTTTATGGCCAAAATTTAACAAATTAATTCAATATGTAATAAGAAAAAAAATCCTAATATTAATGTATAGGTATTGATTCATTAAAGAAAAATAAAGCACAACTTACTTGTTTCTATTTTTATATATTTTCACAACCTTTAGAATAGTTCAAAGTTGTACAATCAATTTACATCGCTAAACTTGCATATTTAATATTTTGAATATTGATTAAAATTTTTAATAAAATAAAATGGTTAAAAAAGAAAATAATTTAAACACAGTGGTTTATGATTGTATGTGGTTATATGTGACAATAATTTTATCTCAAAATTTTGAAATAGACTAAGTTAGTGAAAAAAAAGTAAAGTTAAATATTTATATAAATAACCTTCAAAAGAAAACTATTTGGAAAATTTTTCCGCCGTTAAAAACCGCAAGAAATCAGATTCTCTTGTGCCGCGTAGGTGAAATAGTCAGCGGTTTCCGTAGCTTCGTGGAGCTTACAAGCCGAGAAGCTTCTTCGTCATTTTCCTCGATTTTCTTTTTCTTTTTTAAATGTTTCTTCTTATGCCGAAGGGAGCAAGAAAGATTTATTCTTCCATTTGCTTTTGTGCCATGCTATCGCCTGAATCAAAGATTTGTATTGGACAATCGACAAACGGATAATGATTTCATCGTCTATGGAGTCACAAAAGGCGGCCTCCGAAGATAACGACATTCGCTTCAATGAGTTGGCCAGCATTATTTCAAAGAAGTTAACGGACACTCGCTTAAAGCGGTTAACCCGGCTATTTGGAGTGAGTTCAATTTTGAAATGAAATTTTGCATTGTAAATTTAATGTTTTATCTCATAGAGATTGGATTTCATTCACCTGTTCATTGCGGTAACTAATATGTATTGTATTTGTTACTTCTATTTCATTGTTGATATTTGATTGTTTAATAATATTGTACATTGAGGAAAAATACTTTTATCATTTGTTGAGTTTGGATAGATGGGGGTTTTGTTTGTTGCAGTCAAAAGAGGCTACGAGGATCTTGGACGAAGAGAAAAGAGTACGAATCGTTTGAACCCCTTCTCAAATCATTATACACTAATCCATTTATATGGAAACAAAAATTTTCGAAGTTTGTTTGGTACATTATTTCTGAAGTTGTACCAGAACTTGTTAAAATACATGAGAACAAATAAGCATGCCACTCTCTGAGTTCTATCATTTATGTCAAATTGCTGCATTATAGAGTGAAATTATTCAACTTTTCCCTGGTTGCATCCTTGTTATTGTTTCTTATAACCTGAATCATTAATTTGTTCGTAAATAGACACACTAATCTGTTATTTTCATATCCCTCCATCTCTTGTAAAATTTTGGTGATAGACAATAAGCTTGATTAGATTTTATTAAGCTTGGCAGCCTTGAAGAAGTTTTGTTTGGTCACATTCTCGAGATTTTTTTACGGGGAACTAATTGTCAATTGTAAAAAATCTCTTGATACATATGCAAACAGTAAACATATACATGTTACAAACAGAGCAAGACGCTGAAAATCAAAAGTAATTGCAAGGTGACAGATTAAACTATAAGAAGTTGGGAAAGCTCAAAAGTTAAGTGGTCAATCCTTGCACTGTTGTTATTCTCTTATCTATTGAAATCTTGTGCTGTTGATTCCTTACTCTTGTTTTGTTTACCTTTGTATTGTATTTGCTTACTTGTCTTATTATTAGTTGCTTCTATTCTGTTGTTCCATGAGTAATTGCGAACTAATTGCATTGAAAAAAGTTACTGCACTTCTTCATTACAGTTCGGACTAACGGAGCTTTTTTCCATTCTAGTAATTATTTTGTCACGCTTATAAAATTAAGGTTCGTAAATTAAGGTTTAACGGGATAAATTGAGATAGAATAAGAAAATTTTGGATATTTCGACTAAATTTTTACTGTATGTAGGTAATACTAACTAAACCTAAAAATTCAAAACTCTACAATACTCTTAATTATTCTATAAAATCCCAATTAGTGCCACACAATATCAATTACATTAAAATTTAAAATATTTATTTATTAAATAACAATCATCCTTTTAAAATGTTCTGACAACACAACATACATAACTAATCATTACTCCAAAATATAACGAACCAAAAAGACACTTCTGCTTTACGTTACTTATTTTTATTAGTTACCCTTGAACTTGAAAAATAAAGGGATGAGTTAAAACCCAATAGTCATTTACACATAAAATTGATATTTTTAAATAAAAGTAATAATAAATATACTTTCACTTAATCATATCATAAATAACTGTAATTAAACATAAAAACTGATCATTCAATAATTATATATTTTGATCATCACTATATATTTTGCATGGTTTTTGGGCACTATTCTCAGGGACTGTCGTCTAGAAAACGTGTGGCTTGCATACTTTAAGGATTTTATACTTAGGGACCGCTGCCTATGATTTCAAGTTTACGGGCTTTTACCGTGGGACTGAAATCAGGTCCATAATCACCGGTGCTAATAAAAAGGTCATATATTATTTCACAATTTAATAATACACAGTAATAACAAAATAATTTATATATACTGCTTACAACAGCATCAACATTGAAAGTATAATTCAATAATAATCACATTTCTAAAATTATAGAATAATTTGCAAAAAGTAAGATAATACAATATGCACATTTTTGAAAAATAATTTTCTTCTTAAATTTAAATAACACCTTACTTTTCAGTTTTTAAAATATTGAAATATTTAATTATACGTGAAACACCTATCTGGTCAAGTCAGAACGTGTACTTATCAAAACTTTAAAAATCCACTTCCTTCTTGTTATCACTACCTAATAATTTTTTACAATAATCAACGCAATTCACTAAAATGAATTTCTAAATTGTACTATTTATAATAAAATATAAATAAAGTTTCAGTCCAAAGTTCAGTTAAAATCTGATCCAAAAATTTTAAAATTTTAAATTTTTAAAATAAAAATATTGTTAATAAAAAATTACAAAAAAAATTTTATAATATCAATAATTATAAAAATGTCCCAAAAATATTTACATTATAGCTCAAAAGTATTAAAATTATTAATTTACCCTAATATTTTAGAAATTTTAATTTTGACTCTAAAACTAATAAAATTTTCAATCTCACCCCAAAATTATCATAATTTTATATCTTTGTCCCCACTCAAAATTCTACAAATTTTTACCTAATTTTTAACAATTTTTAAAAAATTTACCGATTAAACTACTTTATTAAACTCAAAATTAATAGATTTAATGCTCAAGAAATTAAAATAGTAATAATCTTAACCATAAACTATCATAACAAAGTCTATTTATTATCATCAATTTTTAACAATTTTTTCACTAAATAAATAAAATTTTCCCAAAATAAGAAAAATAAAATATTCTCCTAGCTCCTTACCTTCCTTGTCCAAATTTTTCTTCTTTTTCTTCTTCTCCTTCAGCCTCTCCTTTTTTCTTTTCTTCTTTTTCTCTCTCTTTCTCTCCTCTCTTCTTTTCTTTTCTTTTCTCTCTTTTCGCTTCTCGGACCTTCTACTACATTCTCAATTTCACACACACACACACACCCACACGCGCGCCCGCTAATGGGCCAAGTTGTGAAAAATTAAAACTTGGGCATCATTTTCTTCTTTTCACATTAGACCGGGTATGACACATTTACTGTGCCAAAATTCTATCTATTATCTTCTCTAATGCATTCGTATTTTTCAATTATGTAAATTTTTATTTTTATTTTTCGAATTTCTGGACTTGTGTCAGTGCTTTCTAAAATTCATGAGGAGAACAACTAAGTACTTCACTTGCAGAAAATAATCAATAATATCAATTTCTGTATTTGAGACTTAAAATTTTTTTTTTTTTTTCTCGAGTGCAATGTAATTGTAGTTGGCAATCCTTATAATGTGCTAACTTGAGATCTTTTAACGGAATAGGTTGTCAAAGACATGATATACAGGCCTATTACAAAATCTTCAAAAAATAACTTTTTAAAATCTCTAAAAATAACGGCATTACATGGCTAAATTTTAAAAATATTATTTAATAATAAAAATAAAAAATCAAAACTTTTACAAATCGGGCAAAAATCACTCCAACAACTTTTATGTTACTTACATTAAGGATAATTAATTTAAAACAATAAATTTTATAATTATACCGCTATTAAAGTTATAATATTCTCGTAATAATAAAATAATTTTGTCCTAATATTATAATTACAGAGAGATTTTATTGTATAAATTATATATATTTATAATTTTAAATATATTTTAGTATAAAATGGAAAATTGGGACGGAGATGGAGAATTGTTCCATCTCGTCTGAAATCAAAACTCACCATCCCTGACCTTTTTTTATTTTTTTTATTTTTGATGAAATTCTCCTTGGTTCCTGCCCGAACGAGGCAAGCCCTCGTAGACCCCATCGCCACCGAATTTTTGCCATCACTACCAACTACAACTTACCTTACATGTAAAGCGAACAACTCTGATACAAACAAAATATATCAAAATGAAATTAATGCAATTAACTAAAGCAAATTAAGAATTAGGTTGTAAACTTGTCAATTTTTAGCTAAATTGCCAAAATATGATTTACTTGCTATAAATTCAATGCATTAAATGCATGTTTACTATAAAATAAAATCCCAAAAAAATATTATAGTGTATACATAAATAAATATAAAGGTTTAGATATAACAGTTATACTACGTCAGTATTGTTGAATTGGTGAGATCATTTAATCAATGAAATGAGAAAAATATATTTATTATTGTTGAGTTAAAAAAGTCAAAAATTTTATAAATTTTTTTTATTATATTAATTAAATAGTAAAATTTTTTATAATTTTTTTAATCATAATTAATGAATATATATTAATAAAATAATAAAATTTTTTATAAATTTTTTTTATTCATAATTAATAAATATATTTTTTTTATTTTATTAATTAAATTATCCTGCTATATTAGCAATACTACTGGAATAGGAGAACCATCCGGTGTAAAACTTTCTCGTACATAAAACCACATACATACTCCCTTACCATCGAATGAACAAAATATTAAGAAGAAAATCATGCATGCAATATCGGTTTCAAGCATACTTAGCTACTTCTCCTCCTTCCTTTTTCTTGTATCAGTGATCGCCTCCGTTGCTGCTTATTTTTTCATCCCAATAATTCTCGGGAGCCGCAGCGAGAATTGGAAGAATGCTCCTCCCGGCCCTGTCGGATGGCCGGTTCTCGGCAGCCTCCCTCACCTTTCTAATCGCTTGCATGAAGATTTCTTTCAGCTTGCCAAAGTATATGGTCCAATTTTTAGCTTAAATTTGGGTGTAAAGCCAGCAATTGTTGCAACATCTCCTGAAATGGCCCATGAAGTCTTGAAAATCAAGGAAGGCTCAATTTCTAGCCGCACAATCACTGAAACCA
Source organism: Swietenia macrophylla (assembly GCA_032401905.1). NCBI lineage: Eukaryota > Viridiplantae > Streptophyta > Magnoliopsida > Sapindales > Meliaceae > Swietenia > Swietenia macrophylla. The sequence continues at coordinate 6,420,114 of CP135563.1, read as the reverse complement.
TAAGAGTGATTTCGTATGATGCCATGTCTATCATTTTCTCACCTTACGGCGCACGGTGGAAGGTGCTCCGGCGAATCCTGATCGCGGAGATGCTGTCTCCGATGGCCTTTGGAAAGTTTGAGCCCCTTCGGAGGGAACAGGTAATGTTATAAAAATCATATGTATTATCGTACTTAAGTGTCTCATTCATTTCTTATGCTCTTTCATATCAATTGTAGGTACACAAATTGCTCAAGCAATTATACCCAATTTCAAAATCAAACACCCAGGTGAATATTGCGGAGTCTGTTTTCGTTGCCCTAGCCAATCTTGTAAGCAACATAGTTGTGTCCAAGAGCCTATTTGACAGCACGAAAAGGGAAGGAGGAGAGTTAAAAGAAATATTTTGGGAAATGATAAAAGTTCTTGGCACCCCAAACACAGCTGATCTTATCCCAATATTGAAGCCATTTGATCCCCAAAGACTTAAGAAAAGAGTTACAAATATATTTAAGAGATTGGATGCTTTTTATGAGAAGCTAATTGAAGAAAGATTGAGGGAGAGGGAAGGAGAATTTAACAAGATTTCTAATAATGGTAGAAAGGATTTGTTGGATGTTCTCTTGGATTATAGAAGCAATGACAAAGAAAATAATTTGGACCGACTTCATAGAAACATTGTTAAAGGGATGCTCTCTGTAAGTTCCTCTTTGTCCCTTTGTTTTGTAAGTTCATAGATGACTTCTAAGAATACAATTATTTTCTTTGAACCTTTTAATTTGTTTTTCAAGCGTAAATGTTCAAATAATATAATTAATTTGGTTGGTTTTGTAGGAAATGTTTATTGCAGGCACAGAAACAACATCAAGCACTGTAGAATGGGGCATGACTGAAGTGTTAAGGAAACCCTACGTCTACAGAAAGCTGGTATCAGAACTCGATCATGTGGTGGGAAACAACCGATTTGTAGTAGAGAGGGATATACCCAACTTAACTTATCTCCAAGCAACGGTAAAAGAAGTTTTCCGGCTACACCCCGGCGTCCCGTTGATCCTTCCTCGTCGAACAAACGAGGCTTGCGAAGTTGCAGGCTACCATTTGCCTAAACATTGCATTGTTTACGTAAATGTGTGGGGAATTGCCAGGGATCCAGCAGTTTGGGAAGACCCTTATGAGTTTAAACCAGATAGATTTATTGGATCAAGCATAGATGTGAAGGGACAAGATTTCAATTTGTTGCCTTTCGGAACAGGAAGAAGATCGTGCGTTGGCTGGCCGCTTGCTGATCGGATGGTGCATTTTTATTTGGCTTCCTTACTGCATGCATATGAGTGGAATTGCCCTTCTGAGATTTTGAATGATGTGAATGAAAGAGTTGGATTGACTCTTCAGAAGGATAAGAGTCTGCTTGGAATTCCAAAACCAAGATTGGCGGAATCCATCTATCAGTAAGCATTTTATGTTTTAGCCTATAAATTAATTTATAAGAATTGTGGGTTCCTTTGATTACTTTTTATGTCATTTCTTGTGGGTTTATTCTGTCAAGTAATTTTCAACTTGGCAATCGCGTGATTGTGGTCACCCAAGATAGCAGTTAAAATTGTTTACTGAACTCATATATGGTCTCTATCGGTGGCAAGAAAATAGGCAGCAAGTCCATGATTCTTACACTAAAAATCTCATATGCAGACAAAAATTTTTATTAAATATGTACCTTTCAAAATTAGTTTGAGGGAGACAGTATACTTTTTTCTCTAATTTTCATGATCCATTAAAGAAATGTACTATTAATAAAATTGACAATGAAAGTATTGCATTAAGTAGAATGGTTAATTAAGGTTCATTTTAAGAATATATAATTACTTTCACTGGATTGAGAGTGACTCAAGCTCTATGCATAATCAAACATTTTCTTTTAATAGTTTATAAAGAAAACAATTTATAAATTTGAAATGACAACATTGTTTTGTAAAGACAGAACAATCTCAATTTGTGGAAAAAAAAAAAAATTACAACTTGATGCTAACTGTTTTGCTTGATTAAAAATAATCAAAAGTCCTTTTAATATTAAATATTATCATCATTATAATAAACAATAAATTTGTTTATTTGCTAGATAATTTACTAAATATAATATAAAATTTTAAATCTTTCAAAAAAAGCAGGATGTCGGGCAGTCACCCAGGAGGTCCGGGTGGGTTCCATTCCCAGCAATGGAATTTTGTTTTATTTTTAATATCTTGAACAATAGGAGTGGTAAAATTGTTATTTATTCATCAAATCAAATTTAATCAAAATGGAGTAGATCTAAAATCAAAATATAATACCAACAACACCCCAGTTTTATCAAAACTACATGAAATAGACAAGAAAAGTATCATTTTATGTGATAAATTATCTCATGAAATAATAGAAGCATATTTGTTACAGTGATGATATTTAGAACCTAACCTCTTAAAACTGAGGAGTTTGGATTTCTATCATGCCTGTTTAATACAATTGAACCCATAACAAGTTCTCTTAAAAACTATAAGCCCCAGATTTATCAACCTTGTATCGGTTAGCAAGAGTAAAAACCTTGTCTCATGGTCGAGTTGTCAAAAGCCACCTGCCTTGCTGTAACGGCCATATCAACCAAGATTATTTCCGCCAGATCTTGCATGTCAGTAACCTGCTACTTGAGTATAACGTCAATTTCGATTGTTTTCTTGATAAAAAAAGGGACAGAAAATGCAGTTATCTGGTAGAAACTGCATACGCCCCAAGAGCCGACCCAGATCACTTTGTCTAGCTTACAAAGATAACAGTGCAGAGTCCGTGGACAAGTTAAGACATGAAGCAGTTTGTCTCCGTCTTTAAAATTGACTCCAGGATTATTTTGAAATGAAGACTTAAATGTACCTGGATGTTAATGAATTATTTTTCTGGTTTGTCTTCCTCTAACAACAACTGGATCATAGACTTGACAACCTCGTTATTTGCAATGGTTGATTTCTGGACAAAAAGGGAGAAATTAAATATTCATCTTTCCTGATGCAAACCAAATCATTCTAACAACCAATGACAACAGGAAAAAGTTATGCTCCATATTCAGAGAGCATAATCAGGGAAATGGAAGACGGCATATAAAATGAGAAACCATTAAAAGCCTATATTCTTCGGAACGACACAACAATAGTATACAAAATCTAATATTCTCCCTCGATGTTAACGATTGGGACTCATAATATTAATCCAAGAACAAATACTATGCAAACCCTCTCTCCCTCCATGATCTCATTTGATCAATAGGATGTTTAGTATTTGAACATTAAGATCTCAATAGAATAAAATCTGAATCTGATACCATATTGAGAAACCATCAGTCCTAACAATTTAAGGTTATACAAAAGTCCCAAAAATTAGTCCTAACAATACGATATGGCATTGTAATAATGATAAGAAAACACATTTTTAGTAGTAATTTGACAAATGACTTTAGACCCAAAAATGAAGAACGTACAAATATTTAAAATGACAGGCTTTAATCAGAATAAAACACTTTAACAGGAAACAGCTTGAAAAACACTTCCAATAAAAGCTTGAATTTATCTTAAAGAGAAGAAAGATATGTGCTGTTCCCCACCCCCATTCATTCCCTTCCCGCGACAGTGGTATAAGTAGGATATGTGGAGCACATGAAAGATCTAACCAATTAAACTAACTACCACCCACAAAGAAAGTGGGTGTATATTTCTGGCTTGAATTCTAGTGGCTTTCTAAAAACACACCAGGTGTGACAAAAATCCTAAGAAGCCTAAAAGCTTGGTGATGTAGGTTCCAAGATGTGAATTCTCCATATTATCCAACAGGTAATCACCATTTTAAAATTTTTTTTCCTGCCGAAGATTACATGTATTCCACACTGATGATGATTCCAAAAATAACAATATGCCTTGAGAGCAAAATCACCATTTCACAGCCATAGCACCCATTAGACTGATGTAATATGTGGGGATAAATAATGAAAGATACATCACTAGCAGTTGGAAACACAGATAAAACGAAATTGATCACAAGATCAGAAAAGTGCACAAGAAAGATACCTCTGGGTTTCTAATCATCTTCTTTAAAATAGAATGAAGAGTTAATCGCAGTTCCTTAAACAAGACAGCAGTTTGGGCAGATGCTGTAAGCTTTAACCACCCATCTACAGTGACCACTCCAGCCTGGGATGCAATACATAAATAAAAATTTGAAACAATGAACAGTAAACTACACAAGGAGAAATTAAATTGGTATAAATTTGTCTTTCTTCGCCATTTTACTGGGCCTTATTATTTAATTTTAACTGATTAAAGAATCAAAAGCACAAAATGATATCGGAAACAAAACCAGTAATGTATCACATTTTCCAGCATAACCACTGGATTTTACACAAGGAATCATTTAGTCAAAATCGTAATTGAACAAATTATAAACAATGACTCCTTATCCATCCAGGCATAAGTTGCTTTATACACAGAGCCTCATTATTTTTGTAATCCTAGCTGTTGAAAATATCTCAATCTATTCATGAGGTCAAAACAGTAGAAAACCACGAAAAAGCAGTGCAAGTTAATAGAAACGCACGAAAGAATTAGTAGCATTTGCAGCATGTGTAAATGATTTGCCAATGGGAAAACAATATTGTAGTACACTTCTTTCTACATTATACATTTTTTTATGCACAATTGATATCATAGCATTCATGTACTTTATAGGTTGTAGAAGATAGAATACATGCCTGGTGCTGAACGTTAATGGAACCTCCGAACAACAAAATAGAGAATGGAGAGATAATGGTAGTATCTCGCAGAAAAACTTTATTGGTTTCAACCTGAAAACATAAAAAATTCAAGGATGATGGATATCTGTAATTGAGATCATAATAAGGGGGAAGTCTTAGATTTATTATTCCAATTCCAACTTCTTTTATACTATCACGCTGAATGGCATTGCATCAGGTAAACCAACTCGATCATCAAACAGAATGTCTGCAACAACAGATGTCAAATGCCGTTTAAAAACCTAACAAAATACTGTTAAATGATTACACATAATAGTAGAAAATTGAATGGCCACCAATCTGTAAAAAAGAATGATGAAAGACTATTTCCTGAAGAGCACCAATTTAGCAGCCCACAGAGTGCAAACTAACCATAAATAGAGGGAAGGTAACTCGCTAGCAACATATTTCATGATCTTCCCAGGAAAGTAAATTAATATCAGTTTCTTTCACAAGAACTCAAAATTTCTCTTGGGAATGACTATATTAGATGTTAGGTCAGTTGGAACTATGTCAGTTGCATATGCTTGCAGTAAGCCACCCATTAATATCATGAAACAGTTATGATCCAACACTCTCTATTAACAAAATCAGAAAAATCGGAAGATAAAATAAAGAGTCAAAGTAACTCCATAGACTGAAGTGTGCAAACCTTTTCAAGGAAGACCAGGAATGGATGCTGAAATGCTTTAAAGTGACCATTCATTGAAGAAGGGTGTATGTGAACCTCTCTTCTTCCATCATACCAGACTGGATGACCCTTTACAGCAGAATTAGTTGATTTTCTGAGGTTTGTAAGAGCTACACCAGTAACTCCTTGCTCAGCGGCAGCCACATTAGGGTATAGACCTGCACATAATATCGCCTACAAGAGTGCCTTCAGAATCTACATCTAGGACAAGGGGCACCATGATTAAACGGAAAATTTATGGAAGATAAATGCCCAGATGTAATTAACATTTCAACCCAGAACCCCAACATGCCAACTAAAAAATTTATCATACTAGAAAATCTACAAGTGAGTTGACAGCATCAAGTTCATATAAATTTTCCGAAATGGTAGAGTTGTTCAGTCATTTCAATCTCTCAAGTCAACCACTTGACTCTGTACACAGGGATTCCACAATATATGCCCAATGAGCATCAACAATGGTGTATTTGGAGAATTTTAGCAAGAGTGAATTTGTAAACATGAGCGTACCTCCAACCAATAGCCCTTAGCATGCTCAAGAAATTTAAAAAACAATAACACAACTTAAAATCCCAACATGTAACGAAAACTCTAATAGTTACCAGTAATGGTCCACCATTATTACATGTCAGTTGAGAAACCTGAACAATTAACTTGTATAATGGAGAATACTGTGTAAGCAACCATAAATGATCAAAAGTGATTTTGATCTTACCTTCACGATAGAGGAATGATTTGCATACATATTGAACAATTGTGATTCATCAGAAAACCAAGTGTCAAGCTCTTCTTTCTTCTTTCCCTCACCCTGCTCCAAAAATGCATGTATTCATTAAAACCTCAAACAAAAATTATAAAAAAACAAACCTAAACGTAAAAAATGATATAAGAAGACAACCAAAAATCATTTCTGTACAATACGAAAGGTATAAAATTGCCAACATAAGAGCAAACCAGCATAGAAAACACTTCACATTAACCCAACAATCTACCAGAACAAAGATGTATCTCAGAATTCTTCAGATAGCAAGACCTAAAAAAGAAGCCCAATAAAATTTGGTCACATGATAACACAGTTCTCCCAGATTTCCATGAACTTAGCACATTTTGATTTAGCATTTTTCTTTTTTCAAAAGCGATTTTGATAGTTTTCATCCTTTGCTATATTTGCATTCAGTAGTTGCTTTTCATTACCCTTTATCCTCTGTTTATCCAAAAAATAACAATGCCAAAGGTACAAATGAAGAGCAAAGAGAGAGACTTCTATCACACTTCTGAAAAGATTAAGGTTCCAAACTCATGAATATTGCCATCAGGTTTCAGAAAAAGTACCTATTTTTGTGAATGACTATTCTCGATTTTACTCTCAGAAGCCCAAATTACCTTTTGGACACCAGCATGGTGCTTTATCTTCTACAATCCCAATTACTCTCTACCTTAAATCAAATCCCTAGCATAGGTAAACCAAAATAAACCACACAGCCTTAAACCTTTCTTCTACAATCCCAAACCTGGCACATCAATAAGCCATAGTCTGATTTCAAATTAATCCCTTATCAAGAGTTTGCTGTCTAAAAGATATAGAAAATAACCAGCAAGCATAAATGCGGACATTAACCCTGAAATATCGAAAGGACAAAGGCTTTACAAACAAAATCCAAATTCACTTCCTTTGATCAGAAACTGTGAACTATTGGTAATATTTGTAAGTGGCATAAACTCAAGTATAAACCAATGAAACAAAATCAAGACACCTGATAATTTTTAGGAAGATTAGTCAGCCCAATGTCTGCCAGCAATGTCCCCAACTGTATCCTCATGTCTCTGAAATTTTATCCAAATATCAGAAAACCAAAAGGTTGCCAAGTTTCAGAAAAGAAATAACAAACTGATTCAATTAATAGGCATATTTATGTAATTACTCAATAATATATGTCATATTGTCCCTCGATATGATTTCCAACATAAATTGACAGGCATGTAATCCAAAGAGTCATTCATACAAAAAGTAGTTTCCAGCTTGTTGACCAGCTACCCTTTTCACAACTAAACACTCTGTCATCACTAAATAATGGCAATATTGTAGGTGTTTCTTTATGCACAAAAGTGCAATCCAGAGACTGAAAACTCGAACAGATGCTAGATAATTGATAGTCAAAACCATGATTTAGACATAATTTCAGTCTAAATAGGACAGCAGATGAAAACCCATAAAATTGGGTTATCAAAAATGAGAAAGAAGGCGGCAAACGGCTTTCAAATACTTTTATTTTCCAGAATTCATTACCCTCAATGCAGCTCCGTTATGAGTAGTCATATGGCCTCTTCTTTCCTCTAATTTAAGTATATCAAAATACCCCACCCTAAAAGCCCATTCATTGTATATCCCTCTGCTTTCTCTAAGATTTCCATATCTATTAACAAATGAGATGATTCAGTTAATGACAATGTACTAAATCACATCAATTTAAGCCAACAAATATGTTCATATTAATTCAGGCAAAAACATGCAAAAATCTTACAAGAAACCGAACAGTCAAAATACTAACGTAACATATCATGTCAATAAGACGGTTCATACATTATTTAAAGAACAAAAATGATGAGCCACAGATATATCATGTTTGCTATTATAGATATTCCCAACTAGGAAAGCAGACTATCAAACAGAATCTCAGTCCATTCATGCTTTCAACAACTACCACTTCATCATGAAGCATTGAGAACATAATTGCTTGTGACTGATGAGTTACACCTCAATGCAAACTGCCACAAGCCACAAGATTCAGATATTTTTCAAAATTAGCTTGCTTATTCACATTCAAAGCAAAAAAATAAAGCATTTACGTAAACATTAAATGATCAAATTAACAAGACCTCAAAAGAAGAGTAGACCTGATCATGTACATAACAGAACTGCTCATAAAATATGAACCACAAAACTGCTGGGCAGCTCCAGCTCCTCTCTGCAAAAATTCAATTTCACATATAAGTGAACAATGCCATAAGAGAAAAACCAAACTGCAGGTTAAAATAGCAAACCATGCTATGTGTATGAATCCACCATGCGGTCAAAAAAAAAATACAGGATCTTCTGATGCATTATGTTAAATCTGCTATCAAACTAGCTGGAATGCATGTCCCAACACTAATCTATTTCTTCTGAAACTACACGATCGGGGGAAAAAAAAGATTTGTGACCTCCAGAATATATGTGCTTACAAAGTTGAAGCAAAAAAGAACTGACCTTGTGCAATATCTTCTGCCATTTCTTGTATGCAACCATCATAACCAGATGGTCAGATTGCATGTAACCATCATTCGAATCACTTGATCCATCCAGCTTATCAGTCAACAGAGACAATTTAACTCTCTCAACATTTTGTCTCTGTAATTGTTTATAAGAAAGAAAAATTATAATTACATCCACAACTTCTTGTCTTTTCTAAATGCAGAAACAGCAAACAATTAATCCAGCACTAAAAAACGCACCTCATCCTTTGGATAAACAAATGGTGATTTATAGCTAAGAAAAGCTGATATTGAGAGAATGGGTGATAAGCAACCGAATATTCCACCATACAGCAGCATCTGCAGTTTCAATGAAAATAATGTTCAATTTGCCTCAAAGAATGTTGCAAGTGACATTGTGTTGTTCTGTATTTGTGAATGAGTATGTTAATCATAACAAAGAGATAGGTACAAAGCAAATAGTATTGAATTCTGGCCATAACAGATTTTCTTGCCTAGATTAGTTATAACAAAAAACAAAAAACTTTACTGATCTAAATTTAAAAACCATTCACACTAACTAATCCTGATTGTTATGATCAAAGAAGACCTCAAAGCATTTAATTTGTCTCAAAGAATGTTGCATGTGACATTGTGTTGTGAAGTATTTGTGATTGAGTATGATAATCATAACAAATAGATAGATACAAAGCAAATAGTATTGAATTCTGGCCATAACAGATTTTCTTGCCTAGATTAATTTTAAAAAAAAAAAAAAGCTTTATTGATCTAAATTTAAAAATCTTTCACACTAACTAATCCAGATTGTTATGATCAAAGAAGACCTCAAAGCTCTCCCTATATCAATAGTGTTGCCTAATTTATAGGTAAAATATCGTTGCCAACACTAAGTTGCCGCTGGAATAGTTGCCAACATCAGGAAACTATATATATCACATTCACTCTAGAGAAAACAAGAACCAAGCAAAACAAACAAATAAATCTTAAAGCGATCCTTCCTTAAATGGTACATGCTACTGCAGCTCTGGTAAATGACTTTATCATGCCTCCTAAACACTAGGAATATCAAATCCATGCATAAGAGCTCATTGCTGTCAACCGCTAGTGAACATCTCTTCCATAATTTTCTGTCCTCTCTTTTATTTTTTGGATGGTTAGAACAATGGTTCAAACAAATATAGTTTGTCTACCTTTTAAAATGACATTTGTGTTTAGCTACAATTAAATAAACGAAAATATACGTTGTGGTACATTCTAAAAATATAAATGAAAAGTTTAAACATTCAAAGTCCGTAGTTCTTACCTATACGTTGTCAAGTTACCATATGACCTAAACCTGAGCCTTATAAGTGAGCACCCAACAACAGTATTTGAGCTCTAAAACTACCATGCAATAACGTTGAGTTAAGAACTATAAACAACAACAATGAAAAGCAACCTTTCGATTATATAGAGTTCTTATCCTGTATTTAAAACATCAAGGAAGAAACTGATGCACACCTTCCCAATCAATACATCAACAGGAAGTTTTGCCAAATGATGCCCAAGAGGTGTCAATTCCTCCTCCCCTTCAATAGCACCAACCTAAATAATTAACGGTTGCAGGGTATAAGTTTACAGAGCAAGCTGGATGAAAAAAAATAAGATACTTGAAAGAACTGCAAGCAATTGTATCCACAGACAATTTTAGTGAAATCACAAAAGATAATTCTTTTCTTAAGGGCAAGAACATTTTAGGATAGGATTTTTATCAAGAATCTGAAATGTGGGTAACTATCACAATAAGGAACGGTAGAATCCATGAGTCATATGTTATGAAAAATAAAACAAAGAAAAAATATGCAAGAAAATTATAGGCAATAATCAGTAACTCACCAAGAATGCAGAGAGAAGAGACCACTAATAAGTACAATTTCATAAACTCTTAACATACGCCTTGTTCCCAATACAGCAGGTTTTAGAAAAACTACCAACTGGTCACTACTGCAACACTTAGATACAACAGCAGCTAAGCCACAATTTTTTTGTGTTTTTAACTTTTAAGAATCTTATAAAGCAGCCCAGTGATTCAATGCTACAAAGATCAAACACTTTAACTTCAGGTTAATTTCAGTCACTACAAATGGCATTTTACTGTTCCTTAATATCAGTAGTTGGCTGAATTTTCGGCTTTTAACTGCTATTTCATGTTTGGCTTCAAGGCAATCTTGCTGGAACATCCTTTCATATGTTTATTCTGCATGGCTCTAGGAACTCCAATCTGAGCTTATTTCAAGCATGTTTTGAGAATCATATTTCAATTTTTTTCTCATTTATATTGTATTATTATTTAGACCCTTGCTTGGGCAACAAATGAAGGAATTGGTTCCACAAGGCTAATGTCATTGTTACCTCCCTTAAACTTTCTTGTCTAATATGGCCTGTGTACATTACTACTCTTTGAACTCCTCATTTAGAATGATTTTTTGCTGCCAACTCCACACAATTCTCTTCTTTAAGGAAAGAAGGAAAAAAGTTGGGTTGAGACTAACATAATGGAACTAAGACCAATCTTTTACTTGTTGATGCTCATATATATAGCGAGACCACAAGAATTGTTAACATTAAATTTAAATGTCCATCGATCACAAATTTTGAATTCACCAACCATATAACCAAGCTTATTGCTTCTGCAAATTTGAGAGACTTATGCAAAGCTGGATTACTATCTTCAGGCAATTATTAAACATTCAAGTGCAAATTGAATAACAGTTTTAAGACTGTTAGATATATTTGTAAAGTGTAGATCATGTTTTTGAGTTTTCCTTATTTGTTTATGAGATAGGCGTACATATATGCACTAGTCTTTTTGTATCAATAGACTAAAAGAATAATAATACAAAGATTTCTTTAGTTTCACTGTTTTATGGTATTAGAGCCCTAAAAGGCAAGTTTTTTTTATTTTAATTCTTCCTTATTGCTAACTCTAGCCACTAGTCTCCTGCTGCTACCACTACCATCATCTGCCACCATCTGACGATTGGAGGACATCCATCACCTCAAATGATGTTGTCGATCAAATCCAAAGGCTTCTTGATCATTGATTTCTGCCGAAACCCACTGAGAGGAGATCAGAAGAACCAAGAGTCATCCTTTGATTTGATGTCATCTAGCCACCTTCTATCGATCTGAGACCTCCGTTCCACTCAGAAAACAACAAAGACCAAAACCCCAACATCAAAACCTTGATTGCCGCCATATTCTACCGCTTCCAATAGTTTGGGTTAGAATTCAAGGTCAAGTAGTAGTTGGGATCAGATTTTGGTTTGGTTCAATCAACACAGTTCAATTCGGTTCAAAATTCATTTTTTTCTCTCAAATTCAGTCATTTGTCATCAAAATGTCAACTGATTCTATCAACTCTACGATATCAAAGGCAGTATCATCAGTAGTGGTTACTCCAGTAACACATCTGTTCTAACAATCACTTCGAAAAAATTAACGGGTAGTTATAATTATCAGACACGGGCAAATGCTATAGAAATCTAGGTCTTGAGGATCGATTTATATTACAGTTCCTGAGGAGCAATGTTGTGCATGGAGGAAAGTCAATGCACAACTGATTGCTATCCTTCAGAATTCTGTTGATGCATCTTTAGCTTCCGATGTTCAAGCACACAAGACATATTGTTCTTTTTGGACATGGTTAACTAGTATATACACCAATGAAATCAACCGTACTTTGACATCATTAGTGAATTGTTTTCACTTAAACAAAATGATAGCCCCATTTATACTTGTTGTGGGTGTATGCAGTCTAGCATTGAAGACTTCAATTCATTATATCCTTTTTTTTATGGATATTAAGACTCAGAAACAGCAACGTGATCATCTATTCATGGTTCTCTTGATGTTTGGCTTATGCCAAGAGTATAATGAACTTCAATCATCAATTTTGAGCAGTCCATTCATTTTTACACTTGATGAAGTGGAGGTTTGTCTCAAACAAACTACAACTTTAGAGAGCCCTATTCTTGTTCAGACTAAGCACACTGCCTTGGTCACTAAGCCTACTTTTGCTCCTTATACACAATAGAGTGGATAGGTTGGTGGTTAAGGATAGAATGTTATAAGCTTCATGGTCATCCACAACAGGCAGTTTTTGCTTATTGCAAGAAACCAAGACACATTCGAATGGAATGTTATAAGCTTTGTGGCCGTCCACAACAGGCAATAAATACTACTCAGATTGAGTCCTCAATTGCAGTTTCCATAGAATTAGGAGGAAACCGAGCAAAGAATCTAAAAGCTGAGTTTGCAAAATTTCTCAAGTTTCGAGCTTCCAAAGCTGCATCCACCTCCATTATTGCTTTTGTTGCATATGCAAGTCATCTTACTGTTTGTCTATCCCCATCTTCTTATCTTATAGGGCCACGGTTTGTTGATTCAGGTGCTACTAATCATATATTTGGTAATAGGTCTTTGATCACTCATATTTCATATCCTCAAACACTTTCATCTGTCACATTAGCCAACAGTACTAAAGTTCTAACTCAAGGTGTTGGTACCATAGAATTGTTTCCTGGCTGCAAATTATAATCCATACTTTATGTGCCTAATTCACCATTTAATCTTTTACCCGTGAGTAAATTATTGAATACTTTGAACTACACTATCTCATTTTCTTCTTGTTCTTGTTTAGTATAGGATCAGAGTACACTGAAGACAATTGGCACAGGATGTGAGGTCTATGGTTTGTACAGCTTGATACAACAATCATTGACCACTGTCTGCTTTATGGATCCAAATCTTAAGTTTATGCTAGGTCAGGGGGAGCACATTACAAATCCAGGAAGGTATAGGAGACTAATAGGCAAACTTAATTATCTTACTACCACAAGGTCTGATATTTCTTTTACAGTTAGTATTGTGAGTCGGTTTCTTGATTCCCCATACTCTAGTCATTGAGATGCAGTTACTCACATACTTCGATATATTAAAGGATATCCAGGTCTCCTGTTTGAAGACAAAGAATATTCTCAAATTGAAGTTTATTCACATACAGATTGTGGTGGATGCCCTATTGATAGACGGTCTAAATCTGAATACTTTGTGTTGTATGGTGAAAATTTGGTATCATGGAAAAGCAAGAACCAAAATGTGGTTGCACGGTCTAGTGCTAAGGCTGAATATCACCCTATGGTATTGGCAACATGTGAATTAATGTAGCTTAAGCATCTGTTATCAGAACTAAAGCTAAATACTAAAGAATCTATGCAACTTATTTGTGATAATGAAACTACTCTTCCTATCTCCTTTAACCAGCTTTTCATGAAAGGACAAGGCACATTGAGATTGATTGTCATTTCGTACATGAGAAAACTATAGCCGAAGGCATCATTACTGCTCATGTAGGCTCAAACAATCAGCTAACAGATATTCTTACAAAATCACTTCAAAGTCCTTAAGTGAGATATATTTGTAACAAGCTAGGTACTCATGATATATACACACCAGTTTGAGGGGGAGTGTTAGAGATATATTTGTAAAGTGTAGATTATATTTTTGAGTTTTCCTTAATTGTTCATGAGTTTGGTGTGTATATATGTGCTAGTCTTTCTACATCAATAGACTAAAAAAATAATAATAAAAAGATTTCTTCACTTTCATTGTTTCAAAGACTTAGTAAATAAATAAACCAACCTCATATAACACTGAAATTGCTGTGGTCATAGCTTCTTCCCTGGGAGGTTCCAAAGCCTAACAACAAAAAATTTCACTGTTAAACTCAATATGATGTCGACCAACAACAATGAAAAAATATGTAAGCTAAATGTAATAATATTTTACCTTGGTTAGAAATGTCTTTATCTGTCCCAAAGAAAGTAATTTGATTTGTAAACACAACTCTACCAGAGGCATCCGATGCATCTCAGGAACCTTGAATGTGGAGAGACAAAAAGATAAGATGTGAGCCAAATAAGTACTCAATAGGTATAAATATCAAGTACTTGGAAATATAAATCACTTAGAAAAAAACCCTTTTGAGAGTAGAAAGTACCTGATAAGGACGCATGAGTTTTTCATATCTATGTCGTGTATACAAAGAGAAGCAGATTCCAGGTTTTACACGACCAGCTCTTCCTTGTCGTTGCCTTGCATTTGCTCGGGATATCCAATCTTCAACCATACTCGACAATTTCTATTAAAAAAAAGAAAGCAAACATCTAAAGCACTTAAAGAGCTGCACCATTGATTTGATACAATAAATTAGCGCATAAAATAGAGCTAAATTCCATATATAACTCTGTACTGATCTCCAATTGTTAAGTTTGTATTTGGTCATGCCATGGATACCCTAATTAGGCCTTCCAAAAAATACTTTGATTTTTGGGTTGATTGCCTACCATGATATAAAAGCCAAGTGTAGTTTTGTTTTAATATTACTCCTGTATGGTTTAATTTTCAGATCAAATGAGAGACCATTTGTATTAAGGCTTCGTTTGGGATTTTGTTGCTTCTATTGTGCTTTGAAAGCAAAGCTTTAAAAATGTTTCGAATGCGAACTTTTAGTGGGACCTACTCATTTTTCCATTAATATTTGAAATCTAGTACTTCCATCCAACAACAATTGTTTCTTCAAAGCTTCACTATCTCAAGACCAATCAAAGCCTAAGTATTTTGTTGTGTTTCATACAAGACAAGGACTGAGTGTACATTACATCACTAAGATTAAACATTTAACATGACTACTTCTTATCAAAAGAAAAAGGTATATAATACTACTTGTAACTAACAAGAGATCATAAAGCATAAGCTTCATGTCACATTACTACCAACTACTAAAGGAGGTGACAGATTCATAGAGATAAAGTGCTGAATTTAGCTTTATAAGCTTTATGTCGCATTACTACCAACTACTAAAGGAGGGGACAGATTCATAGAGATAAAGTGCTGAATTTAGCTTTAGGTAGTTATGCAATTCAGCAGAAGTCAAGTCCCTTATTCTTTATTTTTTGATCTGTTACATCTATTACTGTTAATTTTCTTGCATTACCGTTCCAACTAGATAGCTTCACAATCATACATATGAAAATGATTCAAAATGGATCACTCAAAACTGACATTATCAACAAACGATCACAAATCTTTGATTAATAAGACCCAGACCTTTTGTGGATTATAACGGTTTTCCTTATGCCTTCCGCAATCAATCACATATACCACATCATCTATCGTTATACTGGTCTCTGCAATATTTGTAGCAATGATAACCTGGATCATAAATAAAAGTTGGAAACAAACATCAGTACCTACTATTGCAATCAGTCAATTGAAATTAGTGACTTTGGAGCAACAATAAGCTAGATCATAAGGATATAAGGCATTTAGTATCTTCATTAATTGTAATTCATGTAAAACAACAAATAAAATTATATATGACAAATACCAAAATTGAATTTCAATTTAATCTTTTATTTGCAGTTTCTGATGGCATAATGAAAAGCATCTAGTACTGTATGCCCCAACCAAGACAATAAACAATTTATTTAAATATGTCCAACGTATAAAGAATAACATCAACATAAGCCCTTGAGACCAAAAACCAAGTTCCAAAAAAAATTTTAAAAAAAATCTTTCAGATCCTCTTGCAATGGAAGTATAGATACTTCATTTTTCCTATTGGTTGGGGTGTATATGGGTTGGCAAGGATATTTATATTGTTGATTTACATAGTAAATAAAAAGAAACAGATTAAAGAATAGTATAGCACATTTTCAACACAGTATTAAGCTAATATCAAAATGGAAAACTTTATTTGAAGTGATTGATCCATCTAAACATATTATCTTATCCACATGTGAGTTATATCAAGCATATTATGCATCTTTAGCCCTAATTTTGAATCTTGAGGGTAACATAGTTCATTGAACCAAAAACAAAACATATAAAATAAAAATAAAATTTGTTATTGCTGAGTAATGCATAAATAAACCCAGAACTATCTGGAAAAAGTACACAGATAACATAAACCAAGAGTAAAAGAATGAACTGTTATGAGCAGCGAAACATTACCTTACGTATATTTTCAGGAGGCCGTAAAAACACCTTTTTTTGATCAACAGATGCTACAGACGAATGTAAAGGAAGCAGCCAATCTGAAGATAGCCCGCCAAATCGATGAGAAGCAGCTAATCTATCAAGTAAAATGTGGATTTCTGCCACCCCCTGTCATGCATCAGTATGGTATCAGAAAGATATATCTCTTACAGAGACCAAAAGAAATACATGAATGCACAATTTGAAAGGGTTACTGAAAGGACTTACGGGCAAAAAGACAAGTATGGCACCATCGCCGCAGGTTTCATCAACATGACACACCAAGTCTTCAAGAAGATCATAATCAATCACATCCTCATTCAATCTTTTCTGTGCAAAAGATCATACAATGATCATGTTATATAATCAGCAAGTTAAATGGAAGAAACAAAATGCCACTATAGAGAGCAAAATTAGTATCTTAATCCAATTACCAAATTCTGCTGCGTCTGTTCACCGTAAGATTGATAATTACTAGGAATATAATATGGGTTAATATACTCTTCTGAGAGCAGTGAATCATCGCCCCATCCAGACATAACAAGGTTCTTCTTCCCCCTGCGGTTATTGACAGAACCTCTCTGCAGTTATTACAAAGAAAAGAGTTCATTAATTGGAGGAAGAGATTTCAGCATGCTAGTTTAACTCAAAAAGGAAAGCAGCTAGCTGACCTGAATCAATAGTATCCAAAATTCTTAAGAAAATATGAGTTAACAAAGAATGCCCAAAAAATGTTAGCTTAAGTATACCACCATTCAAACAGGTTGTTTACTTGTGTGCACATATCAAAAAGAAAAAAACTAAGTTAATAGAAGGTGTATATATCCATTCTATGTTCAGAATGAATCCTCAACCAACCATCAGCGTAGACAACGTATGCACTTCATTACCAGCAAATTTTAACTACAGTTTTCATGTAGCCAATCCTTTATGAAGTCCTAGAAATATGCCAAAATACACAACATCCATTATCTTTTAGTTGAAAAACCTCTACAATGTCCAGAAATCAATAAATCAATTGATGGCAAAAGCCTTGCTGTAAAGACATAGCATAACAAAATAGTTCATCTGCAACAAACAAGGATCTCAAAACCAGCGGCAGCAGCATACGTAGAAAAAACCAAAAAAGAACCTAACTGACATTTAGGCAAACTGCAGTTGGTGTAAGCACCATGCATCTCTTCTGACATCAGGGAGTGATATTTTTCCTGTTTGGGACTGTAAAGGAACAAAACCAAACTCTACAAGGACAAATTTTTTGCTTTCAATTATTCAATACACTAGTATCATATCTAACATATTAATATCATGTCTGGATTTTCCCACCTCCATGCTATAATTATGATAATATAGTCCTATTTTTTTACACCTTAAAATAATGAGATTCATTTTGCAAACAAAAATATTTGATAAAGTGCAACATTAACAAATAAAGAAACATATACAGATCTTAAATGGAATGAAAACCAAGGCCCGTTCCAAGTATATTAGCCACCTGTGACGCTTGCCAGCAAAATCATTTCAGTAATATCCTTCTTATTAAAGTCCACAATGTCATTAATGTGCTAGGAAATCATTTCATAGTATAATGTTCTAAATTATCTCAGAATACATAAAATACTATAAACATGGAGGGAATATTGTGTAGAAGTTAGAAAAGCTGATTAAAATTTAGAAAAACAAAAAGAAATATGCAGGGACACTTAACAGTAATGATAACCACAACCAAAATACAAAAATACCTTATCTCTTGCAGATGGTTCATATCTTATAGCTGCTGATGAGTCTGAAGCTAGATAATAGTTGATACTCTCATATATATCCTCGAGAAAGTAAGACGCAACGGGATGTGTTCGGCCTTGTGCAGTAATTACAGGGCAACCTCCAAAGTATCTTGAGAACAAATCTGAATCAACTGTGGCAGACCTGTACATTCATAGAAAGAGAGAATCAAACCATGGTAACATGGAAGCATTCAATCAATATATACTGGAAGCTAGAAAATCTCAGAAATTTACTAACATACATAAGAATAACCTTCAGCTTTGGCATGCCATAAGCAGACTGCTTATCGACTAGATCCTTCAAAACAATGAGCAGGAAATCACCCTGTTAAAGGAAAAGAACCTTGTCAACTTCAATTCAAAAATTCGCCAAACCGAGATATCAATTCACAATTCAGAAGAACTTGGCAAAAAAAATAAAGTTAAATATGATGGGAGAATATCACATGTAGCAGCAGTCTCTTTTCTAATGGCTAAACGACACGCTGCCCGCTGTAGTTTGTCTAAATGATAATTTGGCCCTCCTCTTTGGCTTTTACCACTTGACAATAGTCATTCAAAGCAAAGGCATTAATTTATGTAATTTATGGACCATGAAGCCAGTAATTTATCGACCATGAAGCCAGTAACACCAGTTACTGGCATAGGATTCAGAACAATGTTCATATGAACTATCATAGTTCTGCTTACTCACCAAAATAGATCGTTCATGCACTTCATCGACTATGACATGAGTAACACCAGTTAAGTTTTTGTCCCCCTGCACATTGCGAAAGTCCATAAAAATATTAGTCTAAATATATGTCTAGTGATTATCACTGACATGGAATGTAAGCAAACAAAAAGTTTAACACAATTGGGATACAATAAATGTTATGAAAATCCGACCTACTAAAATTTTCATGAATAATTCCAAGATAGATTATTAATTGACTTCGCAAAATCTCCAACACTCATCTTCTCCTCAACTTATCTTCATGCCCTAATCTTATATATGTCTTTTTAATAGAAATTAAATTGAAATAAAGTAACCTAAACGAGCAATTACAATGGGATATACAAAAACAAAATTTTCCACTGCATCCTGAGGAAAGCCAGTTGTGATGGTAAACACACTAAGAAGGAAATCCGAAGGAGTGATGTGATGGATATTCTTCTCCTCTACAATTAGAGAAATGTTATTCAGGAAATCAAGGAATACAATTTGATGATTGAGAGATCAAAGAGACGAGCTTTATTGTTTATAAATTCAGCCTTAAATAACGCGGTGTGTGATGGAGGCTCAACCAAAAGATCCCAAAGCAAAAGGGCAACCGCGCATGCTGTAGGAATGTTACAGTTGAAAAATAGCAAAGCCCATACCTTACTGAAGTCAGCGAAAATGAAAAGAAAATAAAACCAAAATCCAAAATAAATTAAAAAAAAGTGCTTGTCAGAATGTCCCTTTCATTAACTACATCATATTAATACTCTCAATGAAATTGTAGGGCATACCGCAATTTTCCTTAAAAGAATGCCTGTTGTACAAAAAAGAAGCCTTGTCCTTTCATTCCTGAAAAGAAGCAAAAGGAAAATCATATACTAATTAAACAGAACATGATTTCAAGAGAAGCAGATTTACCTAGATGCAATCACATCAATAGTGTCCAATAAACATAATCAGAATTTTGTTGAAAAAAAAATAGTAATAATGGAAGTTGAAAGTAACTGATAGGCAATTATAAGCATGCAGTTTTTCTATCAGAAAAATGAATGTGTTTTATCACAAGGAATACAAAAGTAAAATCATATGGTGAAACCAAAGAAAATACATTGTAACTTGAAAGGAATAATCATGCATTTTAAGAAAATACAAGAAAAGTCAATGATGTGCCAAGATAAAGTTAACAGCTTTGAAAGGATAGAGAAAAAATGCATTAACTGTAGTCAGAATACAAAAATCAATGAATTTATTTCAAAGGGTTTATTTCAAAGTTCCTTAAAATTTAAAGTCTGACGTTTAGGATTTACCATTCAATTCAGAAATGATCATGTCCATGAGTAGTGTGCACAGAAACAGTTTACAAGGAAGCTTTTCTTACAAAAAGCATCAACTACGTGCGCACAACATCATTGTTATAAACATGGTTAATCACGTCGTCATTTCATCAATTAATATATTCAGATCTTTTACCACTCTACAAAATGCCTTACAATTTCTCTCATCTCATGCAAAACATAGGAGCAATTGCAACAACATAGGAGCAATTGCAACCATTATATAAAATAGATAAGAAACCAGGTTAACAAAGCATCAAATCAAACGCACCATAATCTTTGAGGTAAAAAACTTTGCTTTCACTACCTGGTACAACTTTTTCATGACTAGATCTCACACTATGCCACAAAGACAGACCATGACAGTCATAAACTATGTACACCTCAGCCAAATATTGAAATAACATCGACACAAATAAAACTAAAAAAAAGCAACCCTATAATTCAATCAAAATGCAAAGCAACAATGAATGTAGTTCATACAATGGACTTTTTATGCCTGTAGCAGATTCACAACGTTAATAATCATAGGAGTAAATATGTATGCACCTTGCACTATCAAGACGAACTTGATAACCAACCAAAGAACCATCTGAACCTGGTGCAGGTTCACAGCGCTCATCAGCAACTCTTTCAGCCACAGAAATAGCCTACAACACATGCAGCATACCAAAAACTAATATTACTAAGCAGGTAGAAAGCTCCCGTGATATTCACAGTAAACAGCCCATTGAAACTATAATTTACTAAGAAACAGAACGAAATATTGTATTTCCCAACATTTCAGTTCAAGTGTGAATGAATCTTTGTCTTACAGATTTGTGACAGCCTAAACAAAATATGATAATGGAAACCACCCATATGCAATAAGAAAGAATGACTTTGAGTGGACGTAACAGAATCCAAATCAAGTGCCTCTAATTTAGAAAAACCTTGAAAATTTGATAGGCAGCAACTAAAATTTGTTTTAAAAAGAATTAGGATTGAAATTTAACTAGTGTTTTAAAATGGTTTGATGTTGAAAGCCTGAAAATTTTGTTAGAAATCAGTTGTAAATAACAATTAAGATTTGTTCCTTGAGGGAAAAGAAAAGGAAAAAGAAAGGGAAAAAGAAAAGGAAAAATTCACTCTCAAAGAGACAAAAAAATTTCAAGATTCTCCACAATCAAGTCTAGTAATTCTAAGAGTATATAGGCAATATTTGTAAACTTGGAGCATATATTTCATAAACAATAAAGGAAAAGAAAATTGAAGGTGAAACAGCAGGCTACCAAAAAGAACACAAGTTCTTACATTTCAATCAATAACATCAAAGACAAGCAGAAAATTAAAGTAAAACAGCAGCCTCATATTTAGAAAAAAGAAATTTTGTCAGAAACCAAAACCCATAAAGATGTTAAGAACCAATCTCTATCCTACCAAAAATCAATCCCCTCTTCACCATTATGTTCAAGATTTCTTCAATTTTCTTCCCATGCCAAAAAGCCCAAGAGTTCACCAGCACATCATTTTATAAACTAAAGCTTTTTCACCCACCAAAATTAAGGGGATTCTCAAGAAATAATGAAACACAAGAAATTACAATAACCCAAGAAACCCCTGCTTCTTTGATGGGCTCATTCCACAGACTTTGAGAAGTAGAAAATGAAGAAATGAAAGATTGATACTTTCTGACAGCTTTTTACACATAATGCACCAACTAGGGAGACAAGCACATTTGAGGCCAATGCCTTTAAATAATGTCACAAGCATTAAATCTCCCATGAGCTAAAAATCAGAAGCTCAGTTCTGAACAAGTCATGCATTCCAAGGGGCTATAGAACTAGTACACTATGGCTCCCTTATCCGGAACCCAATGTTGGACAAATAGCGTCATGCTGCTAATTGGTATGCATCACTAGCTACAGATTAACGCTAATAGTATAAGAAAATGGTGAAAGAGTAGCCATGATGAAAATGTTCGAGTTTAACTTCTACAAATATAAACGATCATGATCATGATGATTAGCATAATGCTAATGAAGATCATGATCATGATGATAATGATGAGAATAATAGCAAAATGAATTTGTACATACACAACTTAGCAATTAATTTTCAACAATTTCAATTCTAGGTCCACAATTATTTCCAACCATATAATTTCATTTCTGCATATGCCTATCATTATTTCTTGGCAAAGCAAATTTTATAGAAAAAAGAAATACTATGCCATATTTTCTTTTTCATTTGGTATTATGAGAACTTGTGCAGCATAATATGAACAAAATTGAGATAAACATTCAACCAATCAACTATCAAAAAATAATACACTAGAACAAAAATTATGCACTCACCGCTATTCGTCTTGGTTGTGTGCATATAATGTTACAAAGCCCACCACTTCCCGATTCAATCATATCATCCAATATAAATTGTGGAACCTGCATCAAAATACTAGTAAGAAAACAGGCTCTAGGGTTGTTCTTAGAAGAAAGAAGGCAAGAAACATACCATTGAAGGCATGCCAAATATAAAAAGAGAAAAGACCATGCTTTAGTGACAAGAAAAATGTAACTGAAGACCAGGGTAAAGATAAGGGGTTTTTGAGGATCTGTTCCAAGGCAATTTCACCTGAGTAGTCTTTCCAGAACCTGTTTCCCCGCAGATGACAAGGACGTTATTCTCCTTCAGTAGTTGCAATATATCACCTTTCAGCTCCGCAATCGGAAGAGCAGCCCTAGTTTTCAACATGTCCTAAAATAAAAACAGATATTTGTGTACTTAACAGACGGATAGATATGCAACTGCAAATGTACTGACAATGGAGAACCAAAACTATGACATTTATTGTGTGTGCAGGCAGGACTTGGGATACATCAGCCATCTTGCAAATAAAAACAGCATGAAACATAATGTACATGAGGCTTTACATTTTTTTGCCCCGATGCATGTGGTTAAACCACAAACCAGATAATGAAATATCATTCACCTCAACAATTTCCAATAAGAAAAGGCCGGACAATTATTTCTTACCAAAAATGGCTCATAGGAAAACTCGGATACTTGGGTGGGGGGGGGCCTGTGGTTGTTGTGGAAGGCATACATAAAAAATTACTCAAATCTTTTGGTACACGCTTCAAACTTAAATTTGGCATGCTACAGCCCGGCATTACAACACAGTTTATTTAGTAAGTCAAAACCTATTCTTATTTCCAACATGCAAGGACTAAAAATGCCTCCCAAAGGCAATAAAAAGGCACCATGCCTCCTATGCTATCTCAAGTCTTGACATAATTGTGAGCAGTAGAAAATGAGCTTGTCAAACCTAAATTTGGCAAGCTACAGCCCGGCATTACAACACAGTTTATTTAGTAAGTCAAAACCTATTCTTATTTCCAACATGCAAGGACTAAAAATGACTCCCAAAGGCAATAAAAAGGCACCATACCTCCTATGCTATCTCAAGTCTTGACATAATTGTGAGCAGTAGAAAATGAGCTTGTCAAACCTAAAATGCTCACCGTAGGCTTATCTTTAAAATTACAAAGTGAAAATCAAAATCTGGAATCCTCCATTTAATAATTGAAAAAAATCATAAAACGGACAAGCCAATGTGTACTGCAGAAGAAAAGCCTTTTGAGGGGCCAGAAAAGGTTAACATAAGCTGCAGGAATCTACAGCTAACTCCACAGCAAAATTTTCTTTCCCAGGAGAACAAAAACAAGAGAAGAACCAACCTTGTACTTCTTCATTTTCTTTTTATTCTCCTGTTCCTGTTTCAGATGAGAACTTTCAGCTTCTTTAATATATTTTGCTCCTGCAAAATGACATGGAGAAAAGTTAGAACAGAAATAATGACAAATTCACAAGCTAAATTTTTAGTGCATTGAAAAAAACACATGTTGCTCTCTTCAGATTGGTGTTCAACTATTGGACATTGCTCTCGCCGGAGCATCAAAGCTCACCCTCAATCTCCCACCAAAATGTCTGCCAAAATTTAATGAACCTATTAATTAGTTCACTCTTATTTATGGCTATTTTCACGGGCCTGTTTTATTCATTGATACAAAAAGAATTCCACAACAAAAGCAGAACATCACTGAACAAATGAGTAAGAAGCAGGCAATAGAAATAAGCAGTACTATATGGCAAGGAATACAGTAGACAAAAGAGGAAAGGCTAATCTACAAATAAATATCCACTTAGAAAAATGTAATAGAAATGGTTTTGAAATCAGTAGCAAAATAGCTAAATCATTTCTTTACAATGCACCAAGGTGAAATGAGAGGACATACTTCTATCATTTGGCCCCACATCTGCAATTCTCAAATTATCATTCTCTTGAATTTTGGTCTGAAGCAAATCTGAGCCAGAACTATTAGGAGCTTTGACAAAAGAAGTGGAACTAGAGGTATCTGAGTTCAGCAACTGATCCACAAAAACAGCCCTTCGATCTTCCTCGCTGTCTTCTATTTTAATTGATGATTCCACTATAAACACTCAAAAAATTTAGCAATTGTTAGCTACTAAAACAACAAAACATTTTCAAGTCATTTGGAAAGTGTGATTAAACTGATGAGTTTGAAAACAAGAGGATGATTTAAAGTATCACCTTGTTTCCACTGCAGAACGAGCGAAGCATAAGGTTCGGTAATTGCTAGGTGTATGGGAAGATCAGGAAACAGGTTATGAATTGCAAATGCTGCTACTCTGTTCTGTGCATCCTGTAACCACAATAACAGCTTCAACTTAAGTGCCTAAGCCACTACATAAGCATTCCCTGTGTGCTTTTGTCTACAACTAAAATTTGATTGAATAAATAGGAAAACCACCATACCAAGCAACCTTTTCACAAAATAAGAGATGTCTATAATAAAATTTAAAGAATATAGTCCAACCTCGTTTGAAAAAAAATGTTCCATTGGATTCCCAGCCACCATATTACTTGATATATCAAAATCTAAAGGATAAACTCCAACATGAGGCACTTTGGAGATGCTAAGCCTTAGAAAAGTTGTAAGGCCGATTTGGTAGTGTTGCAACTTCATTTGTGCATGTGCAGTCATAGAGATTAGTAAATACCTCAACAGATTCAAATGTTTCACCCTGATCAGGAAGCTGAAGGGTGATCAATCCACCAGCTTTTCTGCTCTTGCCCCTGCCACTAGCCTTACGTAATACACTAACAGTGTAAGAGAAACTCTTTTCTTTCCCAATAATCTTATTAAATTTTGGTGCTTCCCATCCTGACCTCTGACACAATTGATGAAGAACAGCCTTAGGAATCTTCTGTGGCTGCCCCTGCAACCGTTGGACCACATCGTCAGAATGGAAGATCAAACAGAGAGCTCTTATACTACACAAAATTGGACAAATACCAATGGAGTTAAATAGAGAACAGAAGAAGCCATATGTTATTCAGAATTCTTATATGTCTCCGCCAAATTTACGAACTAAGTAATTTATTTTCTCTTTCTTTAACAGATAACAAATTATAAATCTTTAGAATAAAGACAAGTACAAAAGAGAAGAAGGAGCCAGTGTTCCCACCTCAGGATTCGCAAAAACCACTAGAAAAAAAAATTCTCAATAAAAAGATAACTATATATTTACTAAGATCGCTTAGGTACAAGATTATGACTATTAAAGTGGAAAACAATTTGAAGACATTAAAGAAAATCCAGTTATGCATCACATATTGTACCATTTAGAATCGTCCAACACTAAATTAGCACTCCATAACCACAGCAATACTAATATTCCAATGAAAAATGTGAAAATTAAAAAGTAGAACATAAAGGTTTTGCTAACATCAGCTATCAAATTATCATTCAGCACTTTTGATACTGGCCTACAAAATTACTACTTGACAGAGATTACCTTCTTCCAGATGCCATCTAATTTCTCTAAATTCTCGGCACTACACAATTCTCTCATCTTTTCTTTCTTCTGTAATTCCAAAATTTCAGGAGGTAAAGCTTCGCTAGCTGCAGCATCTTCTGAAAAGAAACCACCAAGTTCCACGTCGTCAGACTTGTCCTCTGTTTTCTCCTGAACAGACACTGCAGAGGAAGTAGGTTGGAGTGGAAGCTCCTTGGAGCAGCAGCTCTCAGTATTCTTTCCACCAACAATTGATTCATCCGTATCCATGGGACAATCTGACCCACCATATACCTCCTCTATTGTTTCGACCTCAGCTTCTTCATAAGGCACGGAGCTAGTGCATGTCTCCTGAGTAGGATAACCAGAAGCACGTTCATGCTCAAACTCAGATGCCAAGATATCATCTGATAATCCTGCTCAATACATCAAAACAACTCATAAGAAAAGGTCTAACTGCCATCTACTAACAAAGATATGGGAAGCAATTAAATCTAACCTAAAGCAGACAATTCTTGCTTGAGTTTGCGAATTATTTTTCCAGCTTGTTCCTGACTTTTCTTGTCGCCTTTTTCTTTAGCTTTTGAAGCTTCCATACGAGCCGCATGGTATTCTCCAGCAATAACATCATACAACCTTGGTTTAGAGGCCTGTTAAAATACAAAATAGATAAATCAAAATAATCAAAGGAAACCTCTTTCAGCATCAAAAAGAACAGGTAAAAGCTTGCAAATCAATACATTGCCTAACATCAGAAACCATAGAAAACCCAGGTTTTGACCATTAATTCACTGAAAAAAGGAGTGAGACCAAATTGACCAACACCATACAGTTTACCCAGATAAATAAACAAACTTTTGTTATTTTACTATGTTCAACTTGTTGAATTACCACTTGACCAAAAGTTTAAGCTTGAAGATGGGACTCAGACAGGAGAATTTAAGCTTCACCTTCACCCGAACTGCAGCTTGGATTAATTTAATGGGCTTGTCACATTGATCCAAATATTAAACACATATAGCCTACTTCACTCTGTGAAATATAATATAATTAATCATTAGCGTGCAGGAGGGATTGATTTTGAACACAGTATCAAAAGGTCAAACCTGCTCTAATACCATGTTGAGTTACCTCTTGACCTCAAATTTTAAGCTTGAAGGTAAGGAGCCAATATTTAAGCTTTAATAGAATTCTATGTATTCATGTACATGTAGAGTACATTGATATGCAAAAATGGCTATTACAGAGTTTCTATTATTCATTATTAACAACTACTATAGATGAAATGTTTTGTGCGGTGCTAACAATTTAACAACTATCTTTGTAGCTACTCTAGGAGGAACGTCATAATTTAATAACTACCTATTATCTGGAATATACCAGGAAAGATGTGTTCACTGAAGCTAAGATGAACTATTTACTCATGGGTGGGGCAAGCGCTAAACATTTATTACAATTCACGGTCTTTCTTGGCCATGTGGTTCATCTGGGGGCAAGAAGGGGCTTCAAAAAATGCTGAATGGTCTGATCAAGTACAGGAAAACAAATAAAGTATATTAGAAACAGAAACTACTTCAAAACGCATGCAGGGGAAGCTTTGTGAAAAGGATTATATTCATCCATTACATGAACATCACAACCACCTTGTTCAAGCAACCAATAGTAATCTGCTATCATGACAGCAATATCAAGCAATGCAACTTTTAAAAAGATGAAATGATTTCAAGAAAAATAAATATTTTTAGTTAGTACATTTTAAGAGATATCAGCATGCCATCATCTGAACTGAAGAAATTTGAAGGAAATCAACTAGAAGGATTGTGGTTGAGCAAGAAGAATCAATGTCACCACCATAAATTCTTCATATTTTTGTCAACTTACCAAGATAAGGAAAACTTAAATGATCCTCGCCACTCTAGATTCTAGAACTTCAAGCAATTTCTAAACCATTAAACATTTATGTATGGTATACTAAACTTGGAAGTTCCCACTGCTACTCTTACAACTGTCCCTATACCATAAGGTTCTGGAAAAAGAAAAAAGAATATTTCACAAAGAGTTCAGAAGCAAAACACAACTAGACGGCATCCAGAACTGCCCAAGGAGCATTCAACAGAATCTAGTTTTAAATACTCCCATGAGCAGTGCCACGTCAATAATAAGAATTGTTCTAATACATAAATATGTTGCTCTTGTGATTTGAATTGTTGGACATTCTAAATTATTGTTTTTTATGTCCTATTACAATTTGTGATGTATAACTTGTCCGCATTTGTTTCTTACGCTCTATTTCTGTTCTATAGTAATCTATTTTCTTATTTATGCAAGAAAGGTAAAAGTAAAAAGATAAGTACAATCCTGCTGAACTCACACAATGATAGATCCTTCTGTGCACTTGCACAACAAGGTATAGTAGTTAGCTGGAATATAATTTGACAGTAAGAGAGAGAGAGAGAGAGAGAAAGAGAGAGAGAGAGAGAGTTCTAGTAAAAAGGTCCAATGAAAGTAAGGAAAGAAATTATTATATCCAATATAATACTGAGAACCAAAATGAACAAACCTCCTTGTTGGAACTCTTGCCAATGGCATTATCTTCCCAAGTTTCATATTCATCCTGCAAAAATTTGAACTACCATTAACATTTTAATAACAATAAACATTTATCTCGTAAAATACATAAATGGATATATTAAAAACACCACCATGTCACCACATAGCCTTAAACCCATCAACAACTCAGAACACATGAAAACTTACTTTTTTATTTTTGAACATCAAAAATGGCAAGTAACCCAGAAATTTATGAAAATGAATAAGTGATTCTTTCTCAAGATGCACTGTCAAGTTTTCCAAAACAGCTATTTCCAGGAAAAAATAATAATTCAAAAATCAATGACATAACAATCCTTCCATGTATCAACTAAAGACAATTTCTTTACTAGCAACACAAGCAATCAAGCATTGTGGTATTTCTCAAACATTGATGTGGCTGTAATCATGCTCTCAAAGAAACTGATCTAATTGCACACAAGTTACAAGGAATACAAAGATGCTTGTCACATGTCCTGTCCAGTCTTATTTGTTTTGCAAGAATACACTCCTACTACAAGGATTTGTTGTAGGGTAGAGAAATTGTACGTTTCTTCTGTAGATTGTCCCTACTCAAATTCCTTTTTGCTAATGATGTTTTGGTTGTTATATGGCTTCATTTCATCATACAATGTATTTGATTATTTGAATTATCATAAAATGAATACATAGAAATCTTAAAAAAAAGTACAAAATTTGGCAGATGAACCAGAGATCATTACAGTGCCTCCTATACAAAAGTATGTAAATCATGGGTCCAATACAAAAACATCTAATTGCATAGAAAAGCCCCACAATTATCTAAAATGAAAAATAAAGAAGAATCCTAAAATTTCCAGCAACCAAAGCCCATAATGATGCAAAGAACGAATATTGTAACGAAGCAAACTGGTCTTCTCTTCTCTAACATATTCAAATGCTCTTCTATTCCTTTTCACCCAAATTACCCAAATAAATAGCCACCACTCATGATTTCCACAAGACCTTAGCCTTTTTTTCCCCCCGCCAAAAGCATAAAAGAATTGTTAAATCAACAATTCAACTTATAATGTCTGAAACATATCAATTCATTAAAACTTAAATTACCAAATTGATAATTCAACTTACAACATCTAAAAAATAGTAGCAAAACCATTCTGTCAACAAACCTCTTCCTGTTGTTCCACATATTGTCGAATCCAATCTGCCTGTGACTGTTGGAATGAATCTAGAGCATCATCATTCTGAGCCCGCTTAACCCATACAGACATCTTTTGTGTTTCCTCATTATTACTTGCAGATGAGACTGCAGAAGGAGTCCAATCTTCCCTTGCAACTGATAAGATGGCAACAGAAGCTCCTAACAAATGTCACAAGATGATTGTTGACATCAATGGCAAAACACACCATGGATTTACACTTAAATTCTACACAGCATAATCAAATTACTAACAGTATCTTCGGCAAGAATAAATTACCTCTATCTGTTTGATGCGAATTACCACTTGAGAATTTCAAAGGAAGTTCATTACCGGGCAAATTTAAGCATAACCAATCAAGAGCAGCCTCAAATGTAGTATCATCCTACCCAATGCAAGAACAAAAATTTTATGAATTTGACATTTCCATAATGTAGCAAACATATTTAAGATAGCAATAAAAAATTTATTTCAGTTTATCTAATACTAACAAAAACAAATTAACAAATTGATAAATTAAACAAAAACACAATTACATGGAAACAATTAATAAAAAAAAAACCCAAATATTCTTACGAAAACAAAATAAAAACAAATATTCAATCAAATGCATAATAATAGTCAAGCTTTCCAACACCTTCAGCAGTCAATTAAAAGTCAAAATATAGAATTGTCTTGAAACCTAATTGAATAATTACACATAAACAGAACACTTAACTTCAAATATTTTGACGAAAGCTGACTCCGTTGATTTCAAAATTCATTACAAACTTCCCGAAATTCTTGAAATCATCATAAACGTCCCTAAAATATGTGAAACATAACTATTAAATTATAAAGAAAAACAATAACTACTTACCTTGAGAGAAGAGAGAGCGAGTTCAATCTGTTCATTAGAAAACCCCTCGCAAGAGAGCTTCTCGTACATGGATTTAAGCTTCTTGGCTTTTTGAGCCTTCGAGAGAGTGTCTTGAGGATGATTCGCAGTTGGCTGGGCGGGACGGGCCGTGTTGAGTAGCAGCCTCCGCAGACGGTTCTCGTTCTCGGCCGAAATCTGTAGCCTTGGACCGGAAGACGCCGACGAAGAGGTTGAAGAATTTGAATTTGGCTTGCTTTTGCTGCTGTTTTTCTGTTTCTGTGGCTTCTTCTTGGGAGCCATTTCAGAAAGAAGTGATTACAGTCCGCTGAAGAGGAGAAACCTCGTTTTTCCTTGATTCCTTTCCAGTTATAAAACGCGCAGTTTTATTTCTCCTTCTTCTGCATGGTGCATAATTTCCTATAGGTCCCTGATATTTTGTATAAGTACTCTTGAAAAACTTATTTAAACTTGCATATAAATCCTTCTGCTCTGCTTGTTGATCAGGGAGGGATAATGACATCTGAATACCTCATTATTTACATTTTCACAGCTGATTATTTATATCAAAATAGTCCCGAAAAATATACTTTAGCAACAAGTGACATACTCTTGCATTTCTATGGTTGAATTTCAACATTCTAAAAGAATTGAATAGTCCTTCCAACAAAAACCAATGGCTTATTTGATATAAATAAATAAATTATGTTCATATTTGTGAGAAAAAAATATAAAAAGAAAAAAAAGTTAAATAATCTTACCCAATAATAATAGCTAAAAGAACATTTATACAATTAGAGCCATAATACAATTAAAGAAAAAAAGTAAAAAAGGACAAAATTGATTAAGCTAATATTTGCTCCAAGTAATAAGATTAAATTATGTGGTAAAAAGGATTGGTCATCTAATGATAAATGTTTGGCAATTTATCTATATTTAACACCAACCATGTAAGATTTACCATTTCTGGGATGATTTTAAAAGATATTTTTGGAATTTAACTTAAAGGTTTATTTGTGGAAAATAAATATGTATGTGTGTGTACGGAAATTATTTGCTGAAATATTGAAACAATATGGACTTACATGTAATTGCAACAAATTTATGGGACATACAAAACATTTTCCAATCGTACGGTCTGCCGATTTCCGCACAAGTCCAATAATAATATTTTTGTAGTCCAATTTTTATGACCCAATAGGAATTCACACGGGCTTCGATTTGTTTTGAATTAGTAGTTTATTGTTAAATGTTGTTGATGATAAATACTTTGAACTAGGGATATTTTGGTCAAATCATACATCTAAATTTTTTATTTAAAAAATATTAGATAAGAAAATTTTGGTGAAATAATATCATTAGTTAGAAGATAGGGATTTACTAATATAACTAAAATTTTTTATAATTATTAACACTAAAAATTTCAGTGCTTGTGCATGTTGATACAATCATATTATTTAAAAATAATATTATATTATATATAGATATATATAGAGAGAGAGATACACACATGCACGCATGTGTAAACATCTTATAAATATTACTAATTATATAATTTTTTATAAAAATTATATATTTTATAATTCTTTTACAAGTAAATTCATTCTGTAATTATGCTGTAAAAACCCCTATTGAGAAATAATAGAGACAATAACTGTATGGTGTATTTTTTTTTTTTTTTGGGAAAAGAAAGAAAAAGAGGGAATAATTTAAATGATCTTGTTTATTTTTATAAAAAATGAATGAAAAGATCAAAAAAAAAAAAGAGGAATTCTTTTATTTATGGCGAATGAATATGAATTTCTTAATCACTGATGAGAAATTAAAATACTAAAAGTTAAAAATATAAGATTTTATAATTTTATTCTTATTAAAATATTAATTTTTAATTTTACCTTTATATAAATTTAATTATGTGAATATTTATTTTTGTTACAAACTCATTTTATTTTAAAAAATTAAAATATTTATTTTTTAATTTTTAATAATAAATGATTAAATATGTTAGTAATCTAATATTAAATTTTTAAAAATAAATTAATTATAAGTGAACATAAAATTAGTAGATAACTATATTTAACAATCAAATTATAATGAAATTAAAATTAAAATGTTATTGTATGATTAAAAAAATATTTACATAGTTAAAATTTAAAATATTTATTTAATAAATTAGTTATTAAAACTTTAGAATTTAGTTAGAATTAAAATTTAAAATTAATTTAATTTTTAAATTATAAATATATAAATTATTTTGTATTTTGATATAAAAAGTATTTTTGTCCAAATAAAACAAAATTAAGACTATTTCTTCTTTTATTTCAACCACCAACTTTCTAAATAAAGTGATACCATTCCTTTTTCCTTTCCTTCCTTTTCTTTTTTCCTTTCCTTTCTTGTCTTTTACTTTATCATTTCCTTTCTTAAAAACAAACACAACCTTAACATTTAACTTAATTTTTTTTTATCTCTCTTAAGATTTACTCATCTTCTCTATACTTTTATCTTTCATTCTTTGTAACCAAACAAACAAAGGTTTTCATAAAGGTATAACTTCAAACATTTTTAACAATTCTAAACATATCATTATTGCTGCAAATTGCTCTTAACTTTTGATTGTTGTATTGACAGTTTGGCAACTCTTTGAATTCAAATACATGTTAAGATTTAGCAAATATTTACTTGTCTGCAACATTCACTAGAGTAAACAATGTTAAGAACACCGTTTACTTGAATAAAATAACATATTTTAAATCAAATTAAAATTTTTAATTTTAATTTAACTCAAATCAAAATAGATTAATGATAAAGAATAAATTAAATTGATAAATATCAATTCAGTTTGATTTAATTTGATTTAAATTGAAATTAATAAAAAAATAATTAATTTATTTAATTTGATTTGAATTAAATTTAAATTAAAAATTAAAACAACAAGTGTAGATTTGATCTTTTCTCAACTGAAATCATACCAAAATTTAATTAATATATTTCTTTATTATTTATTATAAAAAAAATCTAATAATCATTTTTCTTAATTGCACGTGACAGACCAACAGTCGAGCAGTTAACATGTCTTCTTCACCATGTCTTAACCTTCAAACAACAGACTCTCTCTCTCTCTCTGTAATCTTTTGCCGTGAAAGCAAAGAAACCCTTACACCATCAATCAAATAAGCCCTCGTAATAATTTTCGCTCGCTTAGCAACGTTCTTCTTCCTCATCCATAAGCTATGGAAACCCAAACGCTAGCTCCTCTTCCTGCTCTAACCTCAACAACAAAAACAACAGATTTCAGCTCCAACGTCGACACGTCCCGCCCCTTCCGCTCCGTCAAGGAAGCCGTCGCCATTTTCGGAGAACGTCTCCTTGTCGAGGAACTCTACTGCACAAAACCACTAATCAGTGACACTCACAGTAACCCGTGTAAGGAAATTATAACCACGTGGAAATATTCATTCCCATCTCCCAGCCCGCGAAACCCTAGTATTTCGAACAGCAATGTCAACCAGCGTGAGTTTTCCCACACGTTGAAGAAACTCGAGGCCGAGCTGGAGGAGACGAAAATGGAGCTGAAGCTGCTGAAGGATAGGGAATCAGAGACTGAGATAGCTTTGGCTACTTTAAACGCTGAGCTTCACAAGAATATGTCAAAGTTGGCCGAGGCCGAGGCGGCAGCAGCGGGTAAAAACGCCGCGGCCGCGATGTTAAAACGAACGACGCCGATGACAATAACAACGACGGCGAAAAAGTTTGAAAGAGAAGAGAAGATGAAGAGGGAGTTGATGATAAGAATGGACAATTCGCCAACTTTAGCTCAAATTTTAACTTTGGGAGAAAATGATAGAATATTCGGAGGAAGAAAGGAGAAGAAAATGATGATGAAGAAGAAACCGATCGTTCCACTTGTGACAGATTTTTTGTTCAAGAAAAAGGGTTCTTCAACTACTGTTCATAATCCTCTCCATGCATCTCCAAAAACGTATTTCAACTGAGAAGTTCAGTTATACGGTGTCGTTTTCTCGAATTAATGTTGTATTAACGGAGTCTGCTCTTAGGTTTCATTTAATATTGTGAGATAACTACGTAACAAATTAAGGGTGCCTGTTTGTAATTGTACTAAGTTTAAGTAATTGCAAATTTGTAATGTACTTTTGTATTTTTTTTAAAGCATCACAAAACTAATGTATGATACAGTTTTCGATAATTTTCATCATAATCGTGAACATTAATTTTTTATTTTTCTTTCTCTTTCTAACTCTTTTCTAAAATTGCCGTTGAATTTCTTTTTAGCATAGTTAACTATGTATTTAGATGATTAAATTAATAAATATTATTTATAATTATTTTTTCCACTTATTAAAAATAATATTAATGTATTTAGAATTTTAATTTCAAGATATTATCTAAATATTAGAAAAAAATTGGAGAAAAGAAAAGGAATCTAATTATAGTTAGAAAAAAAATATATTTTTATTTTATTTAAAAAAATTATTACAAATTAAAAAAATTTTAAAAATTACGTTAATCAAATAATTTTGAGTAAAAGTAATAAGTCATATTATCTTATTATTTTTCTATCGTGTCATTTCAAATAATAAAATTTGAACTTCACAAACTATTTTTTAATAAAAAATATAAAATAAATTTATTAAATCATCAATAAATTAATATAATATAATTATTTTAATAATTATACTTATTATGAATAAATTTACATATTAAAAACTATAAACTCCAATTCAAAAGTATTATTAACGGTGTCTTTTTGTATCACTTACTTAACAATTACGTCATTTTATATGATTTTAAATTTACAAATTTTATGTTATATTTATGTCGAGTTAACGAGTTTTGTCAAAATTTGTCGCCCATAATTTTAAGATACAACAATAAAATGATCAATTCTATTATCAATAAAATCTAGCATAAGAATGTTATTGAAATATAATGGTACGGACTCTTCCGAAAGGGTTTGCAAATTATGTCTTCGTCTATTGTTTCGTCAAAAGGTTAGGGATGCACATCTTATTATGCCATTTTAAAATAATATAATCGAACATATTCTCGAATATTAAAAATAATACATAAAAATAAAAATGAGATATTAATTAACAATATCATTTTTATTTATATAATTATTTCTGAATTAGAAACTTATATTCATACCAATGTGAAAAATAAATTTTAAAAAAAAAAATCATTGCAGTTGAATTCTGTTGAAATTTTATTTTCTTTAAAATTATTTTAAAGAAAATAAAAAATTAGAGGAAGCTGTTTTGCCATGTGGCTGACGAACGGGAATATATCAGCTTGCGCCCACGTCCAGCCCCAGGTTGTTCCCGGTTTCCAGCAACTAAATAAAATAAAAGACGACGAACGCACGAACGGTGAAGCAACACGAGAAGAGAAACAGAGATCGTTAATCATCAACCAATTTAATCAAAGCAGAAAGAGAAAGAGCCGAGATGAACGGCGTCGTATTAAACCATGCGTACGGTCGGCCGCAGCAAACCCTAGAGCCTCCGTCATGTTCTCGTCCTTCCTCTAAGGTCTACCTTTACAGTTATTTCATTTTCTTCCATTTTCTGTCAATTCAATGAAATATTTAATGTTGTTTTTCCCTTCGTATGCTTATAATTTCATTTTGACGCAGACTTGTTCAAGTTTCTTCGGAACTCGATTTTGGCTCGCGAGGTGGCGGAATCCGGTGCGGCGCAGCTCAAGTCGGTCCCTGATGATTCGAACAGTTGATGTCGCGCGTAGGCGCGGTTAGTTCTTTTTTGGAAGACCTGGATTTGCAGAAGGGATGCTTATTTTGATTATGATGCTTTTGAGATTGATTCTACAAATCTCAAACTTTTATTGTGAAGTTTTGTAATTTGGTTGTTTTGGATGAAATCTCTGGCAAGATTATGCGAAACCGGTGACAATTGGGGAATAGTGTGTTTGGAAGTTCTTGATTCTATTGACAGCACCTACAAAAGTGAATTTTGAGATCAAAAAAGCACCCAGAAAGCCTTCTGGAGAAGGAATTAGTAGTACTTTAGAGATAATTGCTTTTAGAGTAATATAAACAATTGCGAGCTTTTTAGCAGAGCACTTGCTTTTAGGTGCTGTTGCAAGATGGATTGGACCGGTTTTCCACTTTTCTATTTGTCTTTAGTTTATAAATTATTGTTCAATCTACGGATATAGATTTGATCTTATCTAGCAGTAGATTTCTTAAATGATGCTTTACTTATGCTATAGAATTCCCTCAATTTCAATACTGTGCAGTTGTAAAGGCTGTGGCTACTCCAGATTCAGCTATTGAATTGCCATTAACTGCTGAGAATGTTGAAAGTGTATTGGATGAAGTTCGACCATATCTTATAGCAGATGGCGGAAATGTGGCATTACACGAGATTGATGGCAATGTTGTACGGTTAAAGCTACAAGGAGCATGTGGGTCTTGTCCAAGTTCTGTCATGACAATGAAGATGGGCATTGAGCGTCGCCTAATGGAAAAGATCCCTGAGGTAGTTGCAGTTGAAGCCGTGGCTGATGAAGAAACAGGGCTTGAGCTGAATGAAGAAAATATAGAGAAGGTAATTGCTTTACACCCTTTGGTACACATAGCTGTTCTTTTTTCTCCCATTTTCTTACTCAAAAGTATCATGAATATATGGTGTATGTGATGGTGTTACATTATTATTGCTGCAATGACTGAGGTCAGCTTTATATTTATTATTGCTCATTCTGGGGAGGGAAAAGCAAAAATAGAAAGAGTGGGAGAATGAGCATCAATATGTGGCAAAGGATTTGTCAAGAGGTCCATATTATTCCTGAAATAAACAAACAAAAGAAACTAAGAGATAGGATAAAAGAATGTTGTAAAGAAATAACTCGAAGAGATAGGTCTTTGGTGATGGAATCAATCGATGCTGATGGATTCATTTTGCTTTAAGAATTTGAGGCTTTTGGAGTGTTGTTGGAGTCACATAGTTCAAATTATTGGTGAATGCTTTTACAGTATGTGGAGATTTAGAGGTGTCAAGGAAAGGGATTGGAGAAGGTAAGTGATGTGAGAAGTTTCATTTTCCAATGAAATCCTCTGGGCAATGAGCCATTGACTTTGGATTAACCCAGACTGAACAAGCCCTTAACCCAACCATGTATAATAACTCATTAATAGTTAGTTTTTCTTTTTAGATCATTCCAATGGTTTCTGAAAGTCATCGTTGTTGTGTGGTGCAAATCTTTTCTTTTTCCAATCTGATTTTATTTTTTAGTTTGTAGGGCTGTTTACTTGATTGTGCCCATTTCTAGAACATCTCTAATTGAGGAACAGGTGATTTGCAGTCTAAGCTTGTCTCAGCTGTCTAAGTTGCGTTCTTTTTTGAACATCACTGAGATGTTACCCCACATGATTCATCAGATTCTGAGGATTGTATTGTTTTTCTTTCTTGTTGGTCGACCTTTATCTGATTGTTGCAATAATTTCCACTCCTATAATCGTTCGGTTTGGATGATGTGAAGTTTGAGTAATGCATGATAACTGAATCATGGAAAGATAGGATGGACCCAGCATATAAGTTTAACAAGCGTAGAAATGAGCATATATAATTAACTTTACATATTTACTGGGCTCATTAATACAGCTGGTGTCATACAAAGAAAGTACTCAAAGATGAATATCCATCTATGTGTGTTATACATAGAAAAAATTATGAGACAGAATATCAGCTCTTCCTACACTGCCTGGTGGCATTCTTTTAGTGGGATTAACTATATAGGGAAGCAAAAATTTGCTGGGCTATTCCAGAGATCATGGCGACGCTTCTTTAATGGATAATTTGGTTGCTATGGTAGAGAAGAGAAGGGAAAACCAAGACTGTTTGAATTGTGCCATCTTAGATCTTTCTGGGTGATTTGGCAAAAGAGAAATATTTTGTATTATTGAAGATAAAAGAGGGAATGAAGTCGAGTCATTTTGGGACAAATTATGATTCTTTGTATCTCTTTGGACTTATATATCAAAGGATTTTCACAATTCATCATTTTTCTTCATCCATCTCAACTAGAAAAAAGGTACAAGTATTTTTGGGTATGTTTTTCTGCAGGGTTGAAATGATTCTATTGACTGTGCATAGATTTTTGCAGAAGTATACAAACTGATATCATAGCTTAAGATACTCCCTTTGGGGTTGATTTGTGTACTGGCTGGATACTTAGCATGGACTGTTTGGATGCATTAGTCATAATTTGGGGATTCACTGACGTGTCAGCTTGCAACTAGAAGATGACTTCAATGGGATACGGGTGTGGATCTTCCTTCTACTTGTTTGTGTGCTTGTTTATGTTTTTTTCGTATTTTCTGCATTTATTGGTTGCTAATCTGATGTCAAATCTGTTTTGAATTTTCTGATTGATTATTTGGCACCTTAATGTAAGCAATATCTGTTGATATAAGATATTTTTAGGGTATGAATTGCAAATCCCCAATCGCTGGTGATATATCGATTGCACTTACGTTTGCCTGATATTTTCGCTGATTTGATAAGTGTTATTTTTGTCAGGTGCTTGAAGAAATCAGGCCCTACCTTGTTGGGGCAGCAGGTGGATCTCTTGAGCTGGTGGCAATTGATGAGCCGATAGTAAAAGTCCGAATCACGGGTCCAGCAGCTGGGGTCATGACTGTTCGAGTGGCTGTTACCCAGAAATTGCGAGAGAAAATCCCAGCCATTGCAGCTGTTCAACTTCTGTAATGTCTTCAATTCTCTTCCCTTTTTTAATATATTCTCAAATAAGGTGTTGATACGGATGTAAAAGCTGTATGAGTCGTAGTAAATGTTTGTGTACAGTTTTAAAAATTATTTTGATGCCAATGAATGGCAATTTAGAAAACCCACGCAGAAGATCATAAGGTGAAAAGAAAAAAAAATTGTAAAAGATATCAAGAGTTCATAAAAATCAGTCACAATATCTATTCAATTATTTTTTTCAATCAGTAGACGATGCTTTATATTGTGTTTGTTGTAAGCATTTGAAAATGCATTTGAAATACGTATTTTTAGTGCATTAAATTTGTAACATCAAACATACTTGAAAACTCAGTTCAAACGATGCACGTAATGCAGTAAAGCAGCAATACATACGTTCTGGCAAAATAATTAACACTTACCGTTCTGTTTTACGTTACATTGTTCCTGTCAAAATTATAATAGAGAAGTTTAGCAATAATTCCCTGAACCATGGGCGCAAGCTCTCTAGCTGGACATCATTCTCTTTGCAACGTTCAAATGACCCCTCTAATACAGTCCAAAATTCTGGCTCTTGGTTTTCCATCATAACATCCGTAGTACGTTTAAAGAATTTTGTACGCCAAAGCACAAACTTCCAGTTCTCTGATCGAAGATATCTCGTTTCTTTTCATAACCGAGTACACAATCTTTTAAATTAGTGTGCAAAGATATATCGCCGCTCTTTGAACTATCTTAATGGCAAAAAAGTCTAATCACTGAATCGGCACCTGCTGTAAATAACCAGGGCTGCCTTGGATGGAATTTACAGTCCAGAACACCTGCGACACAACCACGACCAGTGCAATGACATCAACTTCAACATCAAAGATTAGAAAATTAGATGCAAGGTAGATTCAAGCCCGAGACGTGCATACTTAACAGGATAAATCTTACTAGCCAAGTTAGTACCAACAATTGTTCCTTCTTCTCTTTTAGAAACTTTATGCATACTCATTTTAGGTTAAGCGACATGCCACAGGGCAGCACACAATTACACAACGTGTACAAATATGCTCCATGAGGCAAGCAATGTCCCTCGCTAGAAAAATTCTTAGCAACTGTGGTTTTCATTGTTTGCTGTCCTAATACCTAAGGAAGAAATAAATCTGATAGCAATGTAGTACTCACCTCTACCATTTGAACTTGCATGCCCGCGGAGAATTTCAAGGGGAACTATAAGAGGATTCTGGTTAAGATCTGAATACACCATGCCATGGAAAACATATGCAGTACAATCATCGGAGCACGATGCAAATAGTGGGTATGAACGATGAAAGGCCACATTTGTAATATCTTTTGGATGACACCTGAGAAGTTCCAAATCATGACAGAGAATTAGTATTACCTTCAATTCATAAAAACTTCATTTAACTAGTGAATGCAAACTCAGAATAGGACAATTTAGTTTATTTATATACTCATTTTTGTTCCATTTATACATACTTGAGAACTCTGTAAGGTTTAGATGAAAGGTCCATGTCAAACCAACACAGTTTTCCCTCTTTGCTACCAACAATAACATTGTCACCTGCAGGGAAGGCGCAAATCCAATTAAACCAGCCAAGAATAAACAAGAATATGAAATAGCTGGCCATCAAACAAAGAACTAAATTAGAATTACAACTTTTCATCTACCTACTAGTATTCAAGAAAATTGTAACAAAAACATACCAGCGGGATGAATTGCAATTGAAGAGACTTCCTTAAGTCCAGTCTCAAGCTTTTTTATGAGCTTTTGCTTCACCAGATCATAAACACGAATATTCTTTTTTGTTGAAATGAAGAATATGGAACGAGTAGGATGAAATACTGATGATACAGGAAGTCCGTGCAACTTGAATGGGATTCTATGGGAAAGCTTCTTAGAGAGCTGATGCATAATAATTGCCCTTGATTCACGTAATTAGCAGGTCAAGGAAATCAATCACAATGGCACTGTTACATAAGCATAATTCAGTAAGCTAATCCACAACCAATCTTCATTCCAGCCTACCCTCAAAAGAACAATAACAATTTTTTTTCTTTTTTGAAAAAAAGGTACTGGGATTTTGAA
Source organism: Swietenia macrophylla (assembly GCA_032401905.1). Lineage (NCBI taxonomy): Eukaryota > Viridiplantae > Streptophyta > Magnoliopsida > Sapindales > Meliaceae > Swietenia > Swietenia macrophylla. The sequence continues at coordinate 6,378,161 of CP135563.1, read as the reverse complement.
ACTGTAATATACTTTCATCTGGCTAGGCAGAATAAGGTACACATAGAAGGTGGGAATGATGTTTTGAAGTTGAGATTCTAGTATGTTTAGCATGAGTGGGAGATAACCACGGCCCAACCGTGCACAAAAATAGCCAATGTGTATCCAATACTCTCATGGGATAAATTGTAATATGAAGAGAAGGAGATTCGACCACATATAAAAAACAGAATACACGAAACAATAATTATCACATGAACGTAGAATAGGATATCAGCTGGCATAACCGTCGATAGGTAATCTCCTCTGCGATGCCATTCCACTGAAGACACGGTCTGCGAGAGCCCATCGAGACAACCAGTTAAATTCTTCAGAAGAAAATTTTCCACTAGTCTTAAGCCTAAAAAAACTAGATAAATTTAACTACACAATCAGAAGAGCGGAAAAATATGAAATATACCTTAAAATGCCTTAATCTAATTCCCTCAAGCTTTTCATCTTGAAGCCAGCTCACAATGGATGCCATGTTGTCTGCACACACAAAATATGAAGAAAGAGTAAGAAAAAGTCCTGCACACAACATTGAAAATAATAACTATTTTACACAAACTAGTACCATCTGGAGCTGTTGGATTCGCAACATGCAGAAGTTCCCTAACTCTTTTTCGCTCCTCTTCATTCCCAAATCCAGTGTTCAAAATAAGTACATCTTGTCCCCTAAAAAATTTGTTTGTAGTTTATTAACATCCATAAGCAATATGATTCCCATAGCACAGAAGATTAAAGACAAAAGTCAAACCAACTAAAAGAACATGCAAACAGACTTACGCAGAAACTGCAACAACAGGAAGCTCAGGCAAAGGATTCCATACCACACAATGAACAGCTTCACCAATCTCCCAGACCTTAAGACTTCTTCCAGACTCAACCTCCCAAATAATCACAGTTCCATCAGTTGAACCTTCACACATTACAAGAGATAGTGAGATTCACATGTCACAACTTTCAATTTACTGATTGGGCAACGCAGAAAGTATCTATTATCTCATATAAACATCCAAACCTGAAGCAATCCACTGCCCTGAAGCTTCAGTAGAAATTGACATAACTGCATCCTTATGACCTTTATACTCAAGATAGCATTTAATAGGATAAGGTTTAAGATCTTTTCGACTTGGCAGCTTAGGCTTTAAAGTTTCAGGATCAATATTGACCTGAAACATAGAAGACCAAAGCCTTATTCTTAATTTTAAGTAGCAGATGAGAAGTAGAAAGGATTAATTCAAAGATTCTGCGATAGAATCATCAATTGAGAAGAATCAGTAACTCTTAACTCACCCGTTTCTTCCGAACTCTGGGGCACAAGTAGAGGTCCATACAGCGTTCAAAAGATTCCTTAACAGCATTATCATATGCAGGGATGCTTCTAAGAGATGTGAATCTGAGTAGAACCAAATTGATTTAGGATGCCAAATGCTAAGACATCAAGCAAAATACATAAACATACAGTAACACTTGAGTTACAATCTACATTACCGCTTTGGAATAAATTTAGGGCGGTCTTCCTCGTACATAAGCTGATAAGAATTCAACTCTTCTTGTGTTGGAATATACTCCAGAGAGGGATTGTAGGATTCCTCATGACCTATAAACCAAATATGAACGTTTCAAAGAACTTCGTACAGGCTATAATAATGTTCAAATATAAAGTAAATTTGCAATCAGACCTGGCAATTTCGGTTTTGGGGCAGGGATGTAAGCTAAGCGGTTAGCCTTATCAGCAGCACTAGAATCATCTCCCCACAAATGATAGAATTGTGGTTCTTCCTCTTTGGGCTCATCAAACTTTATTAGTCCTTTGCGAATTGCCCTAACATAATGTACAACCTGCAAATTTCCAAGAGAAAAACAGTGAAATCACAGAAAAATTGTTTACTTGGACAAAGGGCAAATAGACAATAATTAAAAATTCCCCAAAGAACTAAAACCAAAAAATAAAAAGAAAAGAGAGAAAAAAGAAGAATCCACACTATTACTTCTCATAACATCTACAAATAAATTACGAAATAGATTACCTTCTTACTTTCCCATTTAGAAGGAATAAACCGCCTCTTTGGTTCAGGTGCATTTGACAGCGGATGCAGAGCATCATCATATTTAAACCAATCAACATAATCCTGCAACCAACAGGCAGAAAGCTTAGTTTCAATGAAAAAATTAAGAAATAGAAGGTCAACAAACTTTAAAAATTAACAAACATCAGAATGAATAAAAATTACTGACTGCATATGGATCAAAGTCAGCATGCGGGGCCTTTCCTTTCAGTAATCTACGGATGAGCCGGGTTTCCTCTTTTGTCAGCTCTACCTCCTCATCATTATACTCATCATAAATCTTGCGCCTAGAATTACATAAATTCACCAAAATTAAACAAATAAGCTTTTGCAACAATTATGGGGGTAGCACAAGATAAATTAGAAAAGAGAGCTAAATTCACTGCCCTTTCCTGCCCATCTGTTCACAACCACTTTATTTTGACAGCAAAAGTGTATAAATCAAATTAGATTAAAGAAATCCAAAAAACAACAGCTGATCTTTGCCATGACCTTGTTGCTGGGATAGATGAATTTCAGTCCTAGAATAAACAAATAATATCTCTGCCATTTAACAATACAAATTCACAGAACAAAAAAAGAAGACAGTAAACTATATGCAACTAATAAGAATCCTCAAATTAGCACGGGGAAACGAAAAGGAATTAACACTAAAACAGCCAGCAATTGTTGCAATTAGCTCAATTCCTTTAAACCTTCAAGCATAACAGATTGAGAATGATTCCCTCTGATATTATGGCTATGAAAATAAGAAAATGGTAAATTCAATTGAAAAACTCACCAATTTTTTGAGTCATCAACATTTGCAAGAAAGGAAGCCAGTTTATCTTGTCTTTCCTTTTTCTTTATCTTCTTCCCAGAAACATCGTATCCAATGTGTTTCTCATCCTTGTACCACTCTAAGGGAACATCTCCAATTGTATTTCGAGGAGCCACCTATTAGAAACAACAATGAGATGATCAAAAGAAGTGTGATTTGCTAAAATCCAACAGAAATACTAACAATATTAATTTGCTTAGACACGAACAGCAAAACAGACCTCATCTTCAGAAGAATCACTCTCTTCAACTCCTTCATGGGCTTCAGAACTGTCAGTCTGATCTTCTTGATGGTGATCATCAACATTGTCTACACCGTCATTCTGATCTTCTTGCTGGTGATCATCAAAATTATCCGCATCATCATTGTTACCTGTGTTAACAAAGCCTTTTCGTAATTAATTTAAGACAGAAATAAATTAAAAAAAAAACCAATTGCTTTCAGTTGCATACCCAATAAACTAAAAGTAATTAGAAAAAGGGGAAGATTTTTCATAAATTGAAGCCGAGTAAAACAACAAACTCCCATGTAACTTAGCAATGACTTTACTAACTTTGAGCCTTTCATATCCCATATATCAGCAGGAGCAGAAACAGTGTTCTAATTTTTTTTTCCTTATATATTTCTTATCCTAAAAGCAGCACAAATAGCATTTTGAAAAGATGTAAAAGTAGAGAAGGAAACGAGGGCAATTACCATGCACCTTGTCTCCAGAGTTCTCACTGTCTTCGCCTTCCGACTGTTTCAACCCTTCATAATCCTCCGAGACATCATCCTCCAAAAAATCCTAAAATCAAATAATTCACTTTCTTATGTTTCATCACATACACTAACCAATAGACAAAATACACATACATTATCCACACAAGCAATTCTAAGTAAAATTGACTAAAATACAGCAGCCCAGGCCACTTTCAGTCTCAAAGAAGAACACAAAGACCATTGTTGTAACTAAACAACATTCAAATTCTGAACCCAAAAAATACTTTTTTATTTGAAACAAAAAAACCCTTGTTGCAAAACCATGTCATAACTAAGAAACTACCAACAAAAAATGTTAAAGGCAAACATTTAACTTAAACCCAAATAAGCACAAAAACGAGTCGCTGGCAGATACTTATAAGCTGAGCACCCCTCAAATTAAGTTGTCTTCTAAAGATCAACATTCATGCAGTATGATTACCTGATAATCAGACTCATCAGAATCAGAATCCAAGTATTGTCCGTCTTCTTCCCTTCGTTCTTTTCCCCACAGAAGTTTTTCTTCTTCTTCTTCCTCCCGTTTGTTAACAAAAGACAGTTTCTGTTTATCTGATTGCACTTTCCTCGAAGTCTTCTTCGTCTTCTCCATTACGTTTTTCTTCTCTTCTTTCTCTTGTTTATTTTTATTCTTCTTTTCTTTTCTTCTCGGAGAGCTTACTTCAGCAGACCCCTTTTTGCCTACCCTCATTTTCTTCTCTCCCTGAAAAAACAAAACATTCGAAGAGAAGTACGCAACCGGAAGAAAAAGAAGAACGAAACGGATTACTAGGGTTTTAGGGCTACCATACAATACACAACTTGTTTCAAACGGGTTGGCCGGTGAACTTGTTTTTGTTATTAGGCCTGGGCCTGATTCTGGGCCTGGCCCTCACCTTTAAAATATTACTAACAAAAACAGTATTTTTATTTCAAATATAATTTTAAAAATGTTACCAACACATTATTAAAGTTTGTATTTTTATTAAAAAGATCAAGTGATGCTACATTTACAAAGTTGGCTTACAAAACTAGGCAGGATAAATTTGTTTTCAAATCTAAATTGATCTATATAAGAGTGGATAAATTCGATTTAAATCTAAAATTTAAATTGATCCAAAATAATTAGTTTCGATTAAAGTCAATTTGATCCAATTTAATAATAGAGTTTAATTCAAACTAATTTAAATTAATAATTGTTAGTTTGAATTGATTCAGATTATCTCTTTGGGTCTAAAACCCAAAACGTTGTCATAATTATAAGTTTTAATTATTTTATTAAATTATATTTGCTTTTATTACCAAAAAATAAATCTAATTGTAAATTTCATATCAAATTATATTTATCATTTAGTCAAAAAATAATCTAATTAAAAGGTTTATTTAAAATTTTAAATTCTTAAATTGTGAAATATAAAATTATCAAATGTAAAATTTTAATTTGTTTTGGTCAATAAAAATTTACCAAATATAAAATTTAAAATTTTTTTATATATAGTAGATTGAATTGGTCCAATAAATTTTTAAACTGATCTAATTTAATTTAAACCATCAATTTGAATTGGTTTGAATAAGTTTGATTTGTATGCGCCCACTCCTAGGTCTAAAGTATTAGTTTTAATTGGACTAAATTAATCCAAACCAATTGTAGTTTTTTGTTTGGATCTATTTAATTTATCTATTTTGGTCTAAATTTAAAATATTAATTTAATTGCAAGTCTCAAATTTACTATATTATATTTTATATTATAAGTCTTAAATAAAATTCAATTTGATTCATTAGTCTGAATTAAATTAAAAATAAAAATTATTTTATTAAATTTAAATAAATTATCATTCATTTATTAAAATAGTAAAAATAAAATATCAAATATAAATTTTAAAATAATGAGATTGGTTCAGTTTGGATCAAGTTTAAACTAAAAATTAAACAAAAACTTGTCTGTTTTATTTTCTTCAAGTTGAAATCAAATTAATAATTTTTTAAATTAATCTAAATTAACTCAAATCATCAATTTGATTCTATTTGGATCAATTCAACTCGATTCAAAGTGTCCTCTCCTATAAAAAAAACTTTGTATTTCATATAATGTTTAGTGTGTTGATCAATATTCAACTAATGATAATATAAGAACTCAACAGTAAATTTTTATTCTTTTCTTTTGAAATTCTCCATAAAAATTTAGTATAATTAATCAAATATTTGATGGCATTGAGAAGTTTTTTTTTTCAAATTTTTATTAAATTCAATTTTATTAAAATTTAATAATTATATATTAAGATGATATAATAAGATTATATATGTGTGTGTATACATATATAACATGATTTTATTGGATTATTGTGTGCAATACAGTGACATCATTATAAATATCTTCTTCTTATTATTGTACAATATTTTAGATAGATAATTGATTATTTAAAAATTGAGATAATAATATTCCAGTCATTAAGTTATTATTTCTTTTATTTTTCTAGGACAACAACACATAAATTTATCAGTTTTGATCAAAACAATTAATAAGTTACTACATTAGTTGTTATTTAATTTTACATAGGCTTATGGTAGGGACTTATTTGTTATAATTGAACAAAACATGTCCTTATTTGTTAGTTTGTCAAAATTTAGAGATCTATGTACTAATATCTTATATTTATAAGAAAAATATGTGTTATTTATTTATTTTAATAAAACCTCAAGAAGTAAGTTCTATTAAATTCCCTTAAATACCCTTTAGTATTGAAAGTTACGTTCTGCAATGATTACAAGTTATTATCCTAAGCATCATTTGCCATTTGAAATCTAAGCCTGTTTAATCAAGCGGACAAACTATATTTTCATTTGATAAAATATAAAAAATTGAGGGTATCCGAATGTTATTATCTCACGTAAAGTTTTACCACTGTCAGTTAATTATAGAACAAACTCTACGAATTTCCCCCTCGGTTCCCGTCTTGACGCCAATATTACTCATCTTAACCATGGACTTTCCGAACTCCAAATTGAATGACAGTCCAAGCAAACCTCTAATGCCTAAGAACCGCTCGACAAATGTCCTAGTGGAAGAATCAGTCCATAATTTCTGATCAGATTCCAATACTCCCCGGCCATCCCTCAAATTTGAGAAGAAAGACGTGTCAAATCTGTTCGGACTGCCTGTGTCGAGAGCCACACGCCTTGCTCCGTCGCCGTTTTCTGGACAGAGTGCTCGTAGTTGAGGAAGGAAAGCGGCATGGATTGAAGGATCAGCACCGCCATTAGCATTATTTGTAGTAAAATTATTGAGTCTGTACCTAAACAATTGGCAAGCTGCTGTACCAATGGTGTGTCCTCCTGCATGCATCACAGAAAAAAGTTGAGGGTATATTTGCATAAAAATTAACTCTAAAATTTATATATTTCTCTTAAAAATTTGACCTACCAATTTTATTTTTTAAAAATTTTGATCCTTGAAAAAAAATCATTTAGTTATAAACTGCTCTTAATTTTTTTAGTCCTTAACTTTTTAATACTGGCTATATCCAAGTAAGAAGACAGCAGTTTCAGGCACACATTGAATTCAGTTTAGTGCTTACCAACAAGAGTGACAAGATCTTGCGTGTTCAAACCCTTGTCGAGAAACTTTTGCTTTTGCACTTCAATAGAATCAGTGAAACCTGGTAGATTGCCAGCATCGGATGCCAATGATACCCGTCCATCTCTACGTCCTGTGGGTACTTGCCAATTTAATCCCTTTGTCTGCATCAATAATGAAGTATAAACAACGTTAATAATATAAGAACAAGCTATTAACGAAGATTACTAGTCCTAAGTTGAGTTGAGCTAAGCTATTAAAAAACTAAGTAATCAGAGCAGAGAGATTACCACAACTACAGCATCACGAGCAGCAAGGGCAAGAATATCAGCACAAGACACAACACCCGGACACGCAGCTTCAATCTTGGATTTGGCATCATCAATTACTTCATAACCTCTCAACAAACGATTCGGCGGCGCGGTTTTCTCAGAGTCTGCACCGTCGATGAGAATTGAAGCGTCGCAGCCATTGACGAAGCAGTCATGGAAGTGCATCCTGAGTAGCCCAGGAGCAATGGCGGGATCAGACTGGAAATGAGCTTGAACCGTAGACTTAACTATGGATTCAGCTCGAGGACACGATTGGGAGTAGAACCCAACACGCGTGCCTTGGCTGTGAACCAATGTGATCATCACTGCCATGACAACAATAAGTGAAAAATATGCTTGGCTGAAACTGGAACAAATTCTGATGTTCTCCATTGATGAGTAAAAGAATTACAGGAGGGAGATTAGGATCTGTGAATTGTGAGATTTTGGTGTCATGGCAAGTGAAGAAGTGGATTGTATTTATAGAGAAATGATGGAGTCAAAATGGTGGAGAAGTAAGCAAAGCCGGCTACTTAAAGCCTCGAATACAGTGGAAAAAAAGGGAGAGATTCAAAGGCTAGTGGAAGTTGAGTTGGGATGCAATGCAATAGTGGGTGCTGGTGCTGCGTTGTTGTATTATGATCTTTTGTCTTGTATTCCATCTTGCATGGCGGACTTTTACTCACACAAATTGAACGAGTCTCTGTCAACGGGATAATTACATTTTGGTCTATATTTTTCAAAATTTACATATAATGACTAGTTTGTTCTTCTATACTATTCAGGTCCCTAATTACAACTTAAATTTTTTAATACAATATTTGACAAAACTTATATATTTCAATTTTATTACAAATCAATCTAAAGTTATATTTTTATTTTTGGATGAAACCAACTCTCACATCCTTTCAATTAAAGGGAATAGTTACCAACTATTATGCTTTTTATTAAAATAATTGAAATATTATTTTGTTAAGTTACGTAATATGCAGTATTAATGTGGTGTAGGTTAAAATTTACTATAATAAGTGGTAATTGAGAAACATTGTCATGGATTATGGGCTTATTTGCTGTAAATAGACAAATATGCTTTTGTTTGTGAAAATGTTAATTTTATGGTCCCATGTGTTATTATGTCTTTGAATATTTAATTTTAATTTCACCGACTTTAAATGGTCAGAAGGATGATTGGACAAACACGAAGAAGTCAATGGCTCTTTCCACGAAGTGAGGTAGACATTGCCTTTGGTTGTGGACCTGCCAGTGGACTTCATGCATAAAGTCTACTTTACAATTATAGTATTTTTATGGATAACCATCTCTCTTGATTTTATTATTATTATTATTAAATTAAATTAATATTAATATATAATATAATTAATAATAAATAATTTAAAATAATTTTAATCTTTATAATTTATATTTTATAATTTAAAATTTATTTATAAATTTAATGAATATATAATCTAAATTATTCATTATTAATTATAAAATTTTTTTAAGTAATACAGTTCTATCGTATAAGTATTATTAATGTAATGGGACCATCTAATTAACAAAATAAGAGAAATATATTTATTAGTTATGGGTAAAAAAAATTAATAAAAATTTCATCGTTTAATAGTTAATTAATATGGTGAGAAATATTTATAATATTATTTTTTTTTACGCTCTATTAATGAATATATTTTTCTCATTTCATTAATTTTACGATCATACCATATCAGCCATACTAATATAATAGAATCATCCGACCTAAAACTTACTCTCAATTATATTATCTATTAATATTTACATAAAAACTAAATATAAAAAAAACTATAAAGGAATTTGATCGTTTTATTATATTTTAAATAAAATTTAAAAATATTTAATGACACTCAAATTTAACGAAATTTTATTTATCTTTTATTAATGTTTGGCCTTTAGCTAGGAACCATTTCAAAAAAATATTTTTACTAAATTAAAAAATATTTTTATTCTCATTTCATAAATTTAATATTATAAAAAGTACACATGACTGAAAGAACATGACGGATTTTTTTAATTAAAAAGAATAGTATATATGTACATAAAATAAAGGTAATAAAATAAAAACATTTGATTTATAAAAGAAGTAATAGAATTATTAATAATGTGTCTTGCTATTTTTCAAAACATAAAAGTCATTTATTGCCATCCTAAGTCATTGTTATCAAAAAATTATATTTTACTGTATGTAGCCCTACAATTTATAAAACAAAAAAAAATTAAATTAAATTGATTTACTAAAAATAACTATATTCACATTTTATTAACCAAATAAGTCAAATATAATAATATTGAACAAACATGTCCCCATGAGCAAAACAAACTTATCTTCTTCTTTCTTCCTCTTCTTTCGCCTCTCTCTCATCTCTCTTGTTTTTTTGTCAAATATAATTTTCGGTTAATTTCCATTAAGGAAAAAGCTACAATCATCTCACGTAAGATTAATTTTGAAGTGCTACATGATTTATTTGATTATTTTTTTTTGTATTTGTTAATTTAAATATGGCATTGGGTAAAAAAAAAATAATGGTTAAAATTTGAAATTTTATGTTTGAAAAAGTATTATTTTATTTTGACAAGTTATTGTCCGTATGATTTTATACTTAAATAGCTTAAAACACGTATGATTTTGTGTTTAATTAAGTATTGTATATATGAATATTTTTATTTTTATTTGATTTTGATTTATTTAAAAAAAAATGTTATGTTGATAATCTTGAAAAGCCGAAAAATGTGTGAAACGAGGTGGAAGATAGAAAAAATATGTCCTAGAATACGGTGGGAGGATGGAAATTTGGTTGAAAGGAGGGGTGATGACCGAAATTGACTGGCTCACGACCGAAATTTCCAACTCCATGCCCGAAATTCCCAATGCTCAGTGACCGAAATTCCCAAAGCTTTATTTTGGAACATTTTCCAATGGTCCATGCGCCATTGGGATTTCCCAATGCTCCGTGATATTTCCCCATGTTTTATTTTGGAAAATTTGGCCAAGTGCCTTGTGACCGATATTACCCCTGCCTCCGCAACCGAAACCCATACCTCCGCAACCGAATTCTATCTTAGTGACCGAAATTTATCCCGTGGGAATGTGTTTGTAATGTTTTGGGAAATTTATAATTTGTCAAACTAATAAGGAATCTGATTATGATATTTTAAAAACATAAGTAAAAAATAAAAATTAAATTAATTTTATAAAAAATATATTCAAATTTAAATTATAAAACTAAATTAAATTAAATCGACTAATTTTTTTTGTTTAAATTAATACTGATTTGATTTTTATTTATATTTTAATTTAATTCGATACTGAAATTTTGATAATCAGTTTCGTTTGATACGATACAATAAAAATTTGTATCTTTTTAAATTTTAGATGAAAAGTAATTTTTGAGAAAATAAGACAACTTATTATTTAAAAAAAAGCGGGACTTATATTTATTTTGCGTAAATTTTGTAACTGGCATTCCAATATTCTGCAACTAATTTTATTCCTTACTCTCATCAATACACAATTGCAATTAAGAAAATAAATTAAAATAAAAATTAAATACTTAAAAAGACAATAAAAAATTAATTTTTTAATTTTTTTTTAACTTCAATTAATCAAGTTGTCTTTTATAAGTATCAATCACATATCCCACAAATAAGGGCAGAGCCATTCTCAAATTTGAGGGTCATGGCTCATGCAAATTATTTTTATTTTACATGCCATACATAATGAGAAAAATCTCACTTACCCCACATAGAACATGTGTGTGAGAGCAATGTTTCCTTAATTTAAGATATCAATTTTGAACTCTTGATATATATAAATTTAAAGTTAGATAAGAATATTAAGTTCCACTATTAAAACTATTTGTTAATTTTAAATTTTAGTCATTAGATTTACATGAATTAGTGGTCTAAAATTTTAAAGTTATTGTTTTAAGTTAAAGGGAACTTTATATACACAATCCTTATCTACTGTGGTCATTCAAATGTTATAAAATTCATATTTGACACTCATGACATTTCATCACTTTATATAAGGTTGTATAATTTTAGACAAAGTTGTATAAGCATGTAGCTACTAAACAATGATCTATGGTGATATATCACATACAAATATGAATCTATACTAATCTTAAACAAAGTGGGACTAGAATTCATTTCTACATAAAAAAAAAAAAATTACAATCTTTTTCTAAATATTCCTTTTCATGTTTTAAATTTTTTAATCTTTTTTTTTATTTTTCTAAAATAACTTATATGTCTTAAATTTTTTATTAATATTTTTATACTATTCTTTATAGATATATTATTTTTAATATTTTTTTTATAACTTTTTCTATTATTACAATCATAGGTTCTAATTTTTTGTCTAATAAAATTCCATTAAAGGTAATAAAATTGAAGTTAATCAGTATTTTCTTCTAATTATTTTATTGCTTCTTTCCTAAGTTTTTTGCCCAATTACCTGATAATTTATAAACAAAATTTTATAAGAGTTCTTTACTATAAGGATTTCCTATTTGATTTTGACAATTACAAAAGTTTTAGCTTATTAATCATAATACTTAAGATCACGTATTTTTAATTGTTTTGAATTTTTAAGGTTTATTTTTGGTTGAAATATATTATATTCACTATCTAATTCAATTCCTAAAATTAATTTATTCATTAAATCTATGTAGTTTATTATTGTTATATTTGCATTAAATTCATGTAAATTTTCTTTATTATTTTCTTCCATATGTTCTCTCTCTCTTTATATATATATGTATATATATATATATATATCTTTTGTTAACTTTTATAGTGCGTTTATTAATTCGTAATCAAAATAGACAAGAGTTGACATGAATTGAAATTAGAATAGAAAATAAAATAATAATAATAATAATAATAATTTTGTTGATAATAATTATAAAAATATTATATTTTGTTAAAGGAAAGAAAAAATAATTTTGATTTATTTTTAACTTTTATATTTTTTAAAAAATTAAGGAAAATATAGAATATTGTATTATTAAGTGAGTATAAAAAGATTAATTTTAAAAATAAAATTTCATTCTCGCATCCTCCTTAAGAATTGAATTTTCATTTCCATTAAACGAGTCCCACTAATTTGATTCTCATTTTCTTTTGAATTTTAAATTTTAATTTCAAATTAGTAAATAAACCATTGATGTGCTTTGATAATATATTTGCTTGAAATAATTACAATATTTAATGCTTTAGTACCATGTCCTATTAAATTTGTTTTTCGTAATTAAATATTTTTGTCTGCTATTATATCCATGTAAATTAAAAGTAATTAAATCTTTAGCTTCACATTAGGACTTTTATTTTTCTAATTTAACTTTTGCTTTAAATATTTTACTCGTTTCTTAATATATATGTATTTTTTATTTTTGATAAGAATTATTTTTTAAAATAGTTTTTTTAATATTTGTAATATTTTCTATTAAATATGTAATTCCAATTATATTTTTTTGATTTAGTTTCTTTTTCATTTACAAAAACTTCACATTCTAAGTAATATATTTCTTCTAAGTCAAATAATTCTAAATCTAGTTTTTATATTAATATTCCATCATATGGTATTGTACTACAATTTTTTTTCTCTATTTGCCTTTAAATTTTTTATTTTATCTATTATGCTCTGCCATATTTATATTAATTTTTTTCTTCTTGAGTTATTTTTTATTATTGAATTTTTTATAATTATTGAACAGCTTTTTGCCTAATTTACCTAGAATTTATTAATAAATTTATACAAGAGTTGTATATAATTTTTTTATTTTTTTATTTTTTTATTTTAAACTAAAATTGTATTTATTTATTAAAAAAATAAAAAAATGGAGAAAAACATGGACAAGTGGTTAAGCATCAAAGGATAAAGGTGTAATTTTCCATTCATCAACGCCAAGTCGAACGAGAGTCTTGTATTTCTCTTCCATTCCAAGAAATCTCGCCAGCACCAGACTAGCTGTTCCCACCAAACTATCTTCTTCTTCTCTCTGTCCACTCGATTCTTCGATCGCTGACACAAATCCTCAACCCTCACTCGTTTCTCCATTCAGTTCAAATCTCCTTTCTCCAAGATCCACTCCTTTCTTTCTTCCCTCTGCAACTCATTTTAGATTCACTTCACTTTCCAATCAGATTTAACACTGTTGATTGTTAGGACTGTTTCTTCATCTGGGTATCTCTTCTTTTTCCCATCTAAGATCTTGGGGAGTCTCGATTTCGGTACCCAACTGTGGAAATCCGAGTAGGAATTGTGATATTGGTGTGTTGAAACGGTAAATCGAGTAACTTGTTGGGACTCTGTCCGAGTTGGGACTCTGTCCGAGTTGGGACCGAGTTATGGTGGTGAGATAGTTGTTAGCGGGGGGATTTACCGTAAAGGGTTTGTGTGGTAAGTGAATGGCGGAGAATAGTCAGAGCTGGAGAGATGGCATGTCATCTGATAACATCAAGGGTTTGGTTTTGGCACTTTCGTCAAGTTTCTTTATTGGTTCTAGTTTTATTGTTAAGAAGAAAGGCTTAAAAAAAGCTGGCGCTACTGGCATTAGGGCAGGTATCTAAGCATTTATAATTCTAGTGGTTCTTTCCTTTTTCTTTTTGTAATGTGTAAGAATCTAGTTGATTTAGTTGGACTTAGTGTTATTTGTTCTAGTGGCTTCTGCCTTCTTGTTGATCTGTTAGGATGAACTGATGTGGAATGTTGAATGTATAAGGAATAATGGTGTGATTTAGAAAAGTTTTGGTTTCTGTTAGTTCCAAGTTTTGGCATGTTGTATGTTTAAATTGGGTATAAAAAAGGCTATGGATGTAGTCGGATGAAATAACTCATTAAAGAGTGGAAATTAAAAGATCTGTTCATGCGGTGAAAGCAGTTTTTTGGTGTTTGATCAATTCGGACAATATGAAATTATGGCTGTATTGCTTTGAATGGTGGGCAACTTAAATAGATACTGTTAGTTTGATTGATTTAGATTTATTGTGTCATTATATATTGCCGCGTGCCCTTTTTGATGGAACAATCTCTTGTCACTCAATTTTAGGATGACTTTAACATAATTGATCCGTAGATATTAGAAATGCTTGGAGGATTTACTTTTGGTCAGAAGTAGTTAAATTGGCAACGTTTGTTTCTTGTTTTATTTCTTGCATTGCATTTATATGGGGGTTTTCTTCATTTTTATGCCATTTTGATACACCTCCTTAGTTGCTTGATAAATATGTCTAAGGGAATAACAATATTTTGATTTATATCTCATGTAAGAAATGGCAGATGTAATTACATAGAAGTATATTTGCTTTGAAGAAATGACATATAGGCATTTGTCCTTGTAGAAAATTGTCTCAGATGGTTTTGTTTTTTTTTTAAAGTTTCATTTGCTTATCTTTCATGTGAATTAGTGGTAAATACATTCTTCTACTGACCATGATGTAGTTTTCTTGATTAGTTACTATGCATTCTTTCTATCTCTGAAAGAGTTTCTCTAAAATTTTATTCATGATTGTTTCACAGGAGTTGGAGGCTATTCGTACTTGTATGAGCCACTTTGGTGGGTAGGCATGATAACAAGTATGTTTATCTTATCAGTAATTTCTTTCTTATCTCCTACTAGTTGTATTATTCGATTTCCTCTTCAAGATAGTATAAAAATAGTGCAACTATTAGCAGTGCATTTACTGTATCAGCCTCTCAAAAACTATTAAGTCTTATCAATAATTCTGTTCATGGGTCTTCTGGACAACATTGGTTGTGAGAACTTTAAACATTAATAAATCCTTAGTTTGAATTTCACATCAATGTGAATAAAAAGTACTTGATTTGATATCTTGTCTACAACTTATTTCGCAGAAAGAAATTGCAAAGTTTGCTAGAGTTCTAGAATGAGTTACCTTTTGGCTTGTTTGCAATTTATGATTGAAGTGGAAAAATCTAAATCTAATCTGATGGTAAGTGCAAATTGCTATTTTACAGTGATTGTTGGAGAAATCGCTAACTTTGCTGCTTATGCATTTGCACCTGCTATTCTGGTCACTCCGCTTGGTGCTCTCAGCATTATTATCAGGCATGACAAAAAGTGACTTTAGATTTAATTTAATTAGCTGGTATTCTGTGCTGATAATCATGTTGTCTTGCAGTGCTGTACTTGCTCATGTCATTTTGCGAGAGAGACTACATATTTTTGGAATTCTTGGTTGTGTTCTTTGTGTTGTGGGCTCTATAACAATTGTGCTGCACGCTCCTCAAGAACGTGAGATAGAATCTGTTATAGAAGTTTGGAATCTTGCTACAGAGCCAGGTACTTCATCTCCTTCAATATTTGTCTGTTCATCCATTCATGCCTTCAGAAATCAGCATTGAAAATTAAATTGCTAATATATAATTTTGGTGACTTTTGTTTTCCTTCTTGTTCCAGCTTTTCTCCTCTATGCTGCCCTGGTCATAACAGCTGTATTTATCCTTATATTCCAATTTATTCCTGATTATGGTCAGACACACATAATGGTGTATATTGGAGTTTGTTCTCTTGTAGGTTCTTTATCGGTATGTGTTGGCACACTTGTTTGTTGGTAACTTTGTAATTGCATTTGTGTTTCAAATAGCATTGCCAATCTGTGTTTTATATTAATGGTATCCTTTGACAGGTTATGAGTGTTAAGGCACTTGGAATCGCTCTAAAGTTGACATTGTCGGGAATGAATCAGCTAATATATCCCCAAACTTGGGCCTTTACTTTGGTTGTAATTATTTGTGTGCTTACCCAAATGAATTATCTGAACAAGGTAATGATTATTTCTTTTCTTTTCTTTTTTTCTCTTTCCTTTTCTTTTCTTCTCTATTCTCAGTTATGCCTGATATTCATACAGAAGTATCACATTTTTATCTGAAATCAGAAGAATGAATTAGATAACCAAAATGCTAGAGTTGTGTTTTGAAACTCAAGAGGGTTAAGCAATCTTTGTCGTTCTCCTGCTAATTAAACTGTCAATTACGTGTAAAAAATGAAAGAAGAATAACATGAAAGGTTATGCTCCTGAAGTACAATCTTGTGGTCTTTGTCTGTGTTAATATATCTCTTAGGTGGTTTCGCAATGCTTCTTTTGTTGATTTAAATAAAGCCAGAAGCCTAATGGCCATTTTTCCATGTAAGAAAGGATGTGCTTGAAAAAACAACAAAAGTATTAATGATGAGGACATGTTTTGGAAGTGAGCTTCAGATCAAAAACCAAAGGCCTTTCAGATAATCCTAAACCAAAACAAGGATGAATAGATGCTTATGATGGAGATGTGGATGTTCAGGAAAAAGATCCACCTTGTGGCTCTTTTTATTTTTCTGAAAACTTTGCTTTTGCATTGAAACTTGATTCTTTCATTTGGATAATGATGGGTGCTGGGAAATGGAGCCACCTAGTCATTAGCTAGGTCACAGATCGCACTGATTCTGTACAGGCATCTCAAAGGGCCCTTAAGAGACTTCCCTATGGCTGAAGCATTTTCTTTGTGAAGAAGTGAATCTGTTCATTCAAGAACAAGTGTTTCAATTACGTAACTTTGCTTTTCTTTCACATCTCCTCGGATGTGATTCTCCAAATTACAAGAAATGTTAAGAGTAGAGTGATCATCAGTTCTCTTGCTTGACCAGATATTGGGGCTTCATGAGATTTTTCCAAAAGAACTAGAGGTGTATGATTTGTCCTTTTTGGCCTTTACTTGCTATTTTTGGAGAGTGCTTTCTGCAGGTTTAGCAAAGCCTAAAGGTTTAGCTTGTTAAAAGAATTTCTCGATTATAGCTTCACAGGCCCAATAGTTGTCTTTCAACAATATGCTGCGAACTCATATGATTGTGTGGGGCTAGCTGAGATTGATTATACAGATTAGTATGTTCTTATGTTGTCAGCAATGAAGATTGGCTCTACCATATATTTTTGTAGCATCTGGGACAAGCAATGTAAATTGCAGAGATGAATGTATTGCATTATGGAATGGACTTGACCAGATTATGGGCATTTGGCAGTGAACGTAGTTTTTAAAATCTTATGTGCTGAGTGAATCTTATGTGGCTTATGAAGAGTTTGTTGTGCAATGAAACTTCACTTGAAATTATTTCCCCGTATGTTTGTGTTATCTTGAGCTGAGTTCTTTTTGATTTTATGGCATGCAAGTGTTTTTATTTTGGACTCGGAAGTAGCCGGTTGTATACCTTTACTCTTGGATACTGATGGGATTTTTTGACCAGTTTGCTGAAAGAAAATTATAATTTCCTAACATGTGGCCTATCAGCGGGGAGATGCTGCTGTTGCCTTGACTGAATATAAGAATGCATCAACGAAAAGTAAAAAAATCATCCAAAAAAGAAAAGAAAATAGAATGGCGAACTCTCATCATTCTTATGATGTTGCAGCTCTTTGATCTACTTGGTTATATATTGGAATTAATTTGCTGCCATTGACTTGTTAAGGATACATTTTACATTCTGTTGGAAGGGTTATTTGTTGTAGTAGCTGGATTCTAGAACTTGTTTATTGAATTTCTGTATCTTTAAACTTGAATCAATATACTTTTTTCTGGGGCTTAGAACTGCATACTGTTATCACACTTTCCCTTATCTTTTTGGTCATTTTTTCAATTATTTTCCTTGTTCTTTAATTGTTGTTATTTTCCCAATGCAGGCGCTTGATACTTTTAACACGGCTGTTGTGTCCCCCATATACTACGTTATGTTCACATCACTTACCATTTTGGCTAGTGTGATTATGTTTAAGGTAAATTCTACAGACGTACTGATAGTATCTTTACACTATCATTGCTTTATGAATCGTTGTCTAGTCAATTAATCAAGTTGGAACTGTTATTTTAATATGCTTGTCAATAGACAGAATCCATGGATCTGACCTAGTCATTTTTCTCCTATCAGGACTGGGATAGACAGAATCCTACCCAGATTGTCACAGAAATGTGTGGGTTTGTTACAATCCTTTCAGGAACTTTTCTTCTTCACAAAACCAAGGACATGGGTGATGGTATGCTTTCATTATTGTTCTCACTAATCCTGCATTGTCATAATGTTCCTATTTCTGGCACTTTGTGACCCTGGGACTTTGTTTGCACGGTTGCCTTTCGCTATTTTAACATGAAAATGGAGATATTTACAAGTTTGTTTTTTGCGTTATTAACCTTTAATTCATCGCATTATGAAATCAGGTTCAAGTTTGACGTCTTCTATGTCCATGAGATTGCCTAAGCATGCAGACGAGGATGGCTTAGAATCTGAAGGCATCCCTCTTAAGCTGCAGGAGTCAATGAGATAATCAGCGTGATATATATTCTTTGGTTTCGTCTCTGCCACTCATATGAAATGTCACACTCAGGGAGATGCTTCTCCACATCAACTTGTATCTTGTGTCCAACCACATTTACTCACATTTTTTTTAGGAAACAGTAGAAGGAAGGGTGATAATCTTGGTTTTGCATGTCCCCTTTAACGAGACTTTGTAGCTATCCAGTTTCTCTCCCTGGTCCATAGGGAATGGTTTAGCAAATGTAATTTTGAGCCGGTTGGTTTATATTTATACATGGTGTATTCTTTTATACATGATGCATTATATTCTTCACAATTTGCTGAGAATCTTACCAAAGTTGTAAACTGAATTGTCAGAAACACTGCTGTAAGCAATCTCTCTTTCTGAAACGAGGCATCTGTCCTCTTTAAAAGGTTAAAGTTATAGGTGATTTCTCATATTCTTTTTTCTGTTATGGCTAAGAATTGAACCGAAAATCAATGAACTCTAGTGAGCATATGTTTGTCAAGTTGAAAAGAAGCCATGCTTGGCGACAACTTGGAGAAGGGGATAGAAAATTGGAAGCTAGCAAACTTTAAGTCACATTGCTTTGTTTTTGTTGTATGATTGCGATTTTTGGGAACAGTTTAATGTTTTTGTTTAATGTTCGATGTAGTGTCTGTGTTGTCAAAACTATGGTATGAAAGTCAAAAGGGGGTTTTCAAAACGACAACTATTGTAATTAATTATATACCGTTTTATTCATTTTGATTTTGCTTACACCTCTTAAGTGTGTTATGAAAAATATAATTCAAGATTAAAAATAGAAAAATGTGTTTTATATATATATAATTAAAATTAGTTAAAATCATTGAGACATGCCGTTTCATTGGATGAAACATGTTGTTGCTCAATGCTCGCGTAATCTATAGCAGTGGATGACTAGCTTTGTGTGGCAAGTCGAATGAGCATTAGATACACTTCAAAACTACAATGAAAAATGTAATACGCTGCAATCAAAACAAGCAAAATACATCTTATATTTTGAATAACGTAACCATAAGAAATTGTGTATGTATTATCTTTAGTAATATCACAACAAATGGCAAAGTTATGATAGTCAACCCATCAAATAACTTTTTGCTAGCACCCCCCTTTTTTTTAATCTTTTCTTTTCTTTTTGATATAATAGTATTATGAAGTTCCAGTAAACAATATTTGCTTATCTCTAAGCAATTGCTGCATTTCTATGGCATCAACTCCAGACAATTACCAATAAAAATGAATCCCATGTACATCAATGGTTTGTGGTTATTTCTTCTTGCTTCAGAAGATCCCTGAAATCAAAAGTCAAACCTCAGTTTATAATCCGAATACAGTATCTCAGGTCTCACTTGCCCATTTGCTTCAGAAGGCCGGAGACTGAAGCACAGTGTGTTGAGTCGTTGTTGCATTCCCCGCAGCAAGACTGGAGCAACTCAATAAGTTTTTGGCACCTGCGCCATTTAAGAACATCAATTAACGAATGGATAAACACCATGGAATAAAATATGCTGCACAAATGACATAATAATGTTTGCAAAAACACACAAACTGGCTGGATGATATCAACCAATAAATTTGGTCAGAGAAAACAAATATACACCCTCTTGATTATGTCAACTACAAGAAGCTAAAGATATTGGCAATCCATGCCAGTTTCACCGAACATCTGAAATTATGAGAGACAATTGACATTCATTGACGAGCTATAAAGGGCGTTGGGAACAATTGCATATTACTTTCCAAGTTCTCCACCAACTGATTATAAGCCTTGGATTCACATCCAGTAATGGAGGTATGCAACATCTTTGTCTCTCCCAAAAACATCTTTATTTTTATTGTATAGCTAAAACTGAAAGGATGCAACATCTCTGTCTTCTTTTTACTGAGATTCTTACAAGAGAATAGTTATGCCCCAAATTAGAAAGAGTGAATATTAAATTTAAAAAGTCAAAATTCTAATTTAAACGCATCAAATTTTTTTTTAAAAAAGTAAAAAATTATTTTAAGGTCTTAAAATATATTTAAAAATAATAATAATAATTCAATAAAATCTTACAAGAATATGTGAACTCCTATTTTATTTTTAAAATAAATAATTAAAATTCTAGTGATCTATATAAATAATGCATTACCATACAATCAAAAGTTTGATAATTTAAATACAAGTAAATAGAAACTTACTAATTAACTAGCAATTAAAAATTATTCGTTTTATCTCTTAATATCTCAATGTACTACTTTTCTTTCGATATTTACAGCACGTTAAAAATATTATTAATGGAAAAAAAGAAAGACTGAGCAAAATAATAGTACTCAAAAAGGATTTACATAGCTTATTGAAGCTAGTTTTATCCAAAAGTCAACATAATTAAATAAAAAATTGTGTATGCCTAATTTTAATGAAATCATTGATAATGCTAAAGTTAAAAATTTACATTTTATACAAAATATACACACAAAAAATAAAATAAATATCATCAATTTAATTTAAATTAATTAATACAAAATACATTAAGGGAGTACACCAACATTTATCTACCACTCCTACTTCACTCAACTTCTACTTATCTATGGGTCTCAAAGACCTGCCATAAGCTACACGCTGTAGCTACAGAAATATTTAATACACATACATTATATATTGGTTCAAGCCCACGTCACCATCATAATTATAAATAAGTAATATCAAACATTTAACTAAAATTTAGGCATCCCAATGACAAGAAATCAATAAAATTCATTATGCAAACTATTCACAAAATTATACATTTCATGTATTTTTATACCATGGAGACAATATCTAGGTAAAATATTTAAATTAATATAAGTTAGACACACCATATTTTCAAGACTTGCCACCCAAATATTTTATCATAAAAAATCAATTTCAAGTAATTTAAATTTATTTTTGAGTTATAAGCATAATCATAGATATATGCAATATATATATATATATGTATATCTAATTTATATTTTAAACATAAACAACTAATTAAGTGACAAAATTTTTACTTCGATCGCCTCAATTTACGTACTTCTTGGTTCAAAAAATCGTTTACTAATTATGAGTTTAAGGTTAAATTTTTTTTATAGAAGCGAGTCAAGTTGATGCCTCCAAAGTCAAAAATAATATCTGAAAGGCCTAAAATGAAAGGATTGGCCAAGAGTTGACTGTTGATAGGTCAACTTATTAGTTAGCAATGGCGGCAATTCAAAATCTAGTGATTCAGATAGTGAATTTTATAGTTTTCGACATCTTAAATCCAATGATGTTGTTCATTTTCAATCTAACGTCTTGTTTGTCAAAAATCTGGCCCAAAAATCCTAATTTCAGTGATTTGTTTAGAAAAAATTTTGAAGATTTTTGAGTCTGAACTTTTTAATGATTTTATTCTACTTGTCGAAATAAATTCACCGATATATCAAATTTTCAATCGGGGGTTAGAATTGGCTGAAAAATAAAGTTAAAAAATTTTGAAAACATTAAACAAGATTCATTGATTCATTGAAAGTTAGATCGATGTGAGATTTGTAACGGTGGAAGGTAACGTCGAGAAGAGTGTGTGGTCTGAAAATGGTATGATTTGAGGTCGAAAAGGGATTCGTTGAAGAAGTAACCAAAAAGTAAAGAGAGAAAAAAGTTAGATTGATATGAAAATATAAAAAATACAGGGATATTTATTTGACATTTTTTAAGGCATTTAACTTCTATCTATCCTCTTAAAAAGAATTTTGTTATCGAAATTCATGGTATATATATTTAAAAATTAAATAAATATGAATAATACTATCGAATTTTGGATTTGAACTCTCAAGTAGTTTTTTCATTACTATGATATTTCTATAAAATTTTAATAAGAGAAACCTTTCCACTACAAAGGACATTAACCTTATAATTCAAAATTTAATCTAGTATCCCATCACAAGTCGCATTAACTTTTATTAGTTTTTTAGGTAACCAATCACAAATCCATGAAAATATGATTCTACTTTCATTTAACAATATGCAAAATTATGACAACCTTGCTAGACTAACTTCTATTAATTGACAGATCATATTTTTGGATTCATACTCAGTTATATTGCATTTCATTTCTTCTTATCCATATTAACTCCCTAACATCTTTATATATCTTACAACCTTTCGAATCTACAATAATCTTATATTGATATACCTCTACAAAAATATAATTTCTAAATTTGATATCACCTAATATAATCTATTTTTCTATTAGGGAGAAAAATATAGTCTACATTTATTCTCCAACTATTCAACTGTTCACCATTTGACAGTCGACTCATCTTATCCTTGAATCTTTATCTAGTCATTGTCTCTATTTTACTATTACTATAAGCGTTAAAACCATAATTATATTATAAACATAAACTTGATAGATATTCTCACAATATCGAAATCAAAATTTGTAATTATCATTGGTCTCTTTCAATCCTCCAAAGTCATAAATACAAAAATTTTCATTTAATTTATAACTAAAAGTATCAACTATCATATTAGTTTCTCCAAGTATTCTATCTTATTTTTATCACCTTAAGTTTAAATCAAATTAGAAGAAAAGATACTTCAACTCTAATAATTTGAATATACCTCAAACTTAGCCCCTTATAAAAATAATATCTTCAAACTTTGAAGGTAAAATCACAACAGCCAACTAAAGATCATAAGTAAAGTATTTTCTCTCATAAAGTTTTAACTACCTAGTAGTATAATGACCTATCACCTTATAATCTTATATTGAAACACATTCTAACACAATAGTCAAAATATTTGCATAAACTAATATAATTTCTCAATGTTGGATACGTTAAGAATTAAAACACTTGTCAATTATCCCTTCAATTTCATAAAAAATCTCGTACACTTGTCATCTCAACAATCTTAACTTCCTTCTTCATCCACATTATTAATAACCTAATTACTCATGAGAAGCTTTTAAAAAAACGTCAATAATAAACACCATCCTAAGAAAATATTATCTTACTCAATGTAACATAATCTCTATCTTAACTAAATTTATTGATATATCGTCCTTAAAAATGTATCCTAGTAAACCCAACTTTTGACATCCATAAGTCACATTTCTTCCTTCTTGGCATACAATTAATAGTCTCCTATATTCCTTTCAAGTCAGAGAATAGATTAAGATGTCATCAATAATTATGATTATCCAATTCAAATAAAGTCTAAAATAATCTTGTTCATAAGATCATAAAGCCGTTAAGGTCTAGATTAGCCTAAATTATATAATTAAAATCTAAATTGCCCATATTAAATCCTAATTTATATCTTTGTTACATTATCATCCTTGATCCTCTATTGATGGCTTTCTAGGTCTGATTTAATTCTTAGAAAAATACTTTAAATTACCTATCTAATCAAATAACTTTTTATCCCAAAACAACGAATACTCAATGTAGATAATAATTTAGTTTCATTACAAATAATCAATATAGAACACAAGAAACCCTCATTCTTATTGGTAAACAACACTATCAATGTGTATCAACTCTTTTTGTAATTCTGTTAGTTCAATCAATGTCATATGATATCAAAAAATATAGAAATTAGAGATGAAATTAAATAAATATAAAACTTTATCACCATGTCTAGTGATAATCTAGACAATTTTTTTTTAAAAAGTATCAGGAAATACGTCAACTTTTAATTAAAAATGGTTTTCAACCAGTAACTAAGTTTTTTTGAATTAATCACAAGTATTCAAAATTTTCAATTTCTTTTATCCGCCATAACATACTTTAAAACAAAATTGAGAAGTTTCATACGTGAACAAGTTTGTTATAACTTTATTCTTTTATCAAAATGTGACTTTTTTATTGTAGTATTCAACTGTAACTCAATAATTATATAACCAATCAATACTTAGGATGATGTTAACATCATGTCATCTATCACAATTAAATCAATCAAATTGAATTGAGTGTCTAACAATAATATATCTAAATTTATACCTAGCATATATCTTTAAAACACTTCTTATAAATTCAAATATTTTCTTCATAGCCTAATATATCTCTCACATGTAACAAAATTAGGCTATTCATAAAAGGCAATAACTTCACTTTCTAAATTCTTTAAGCATAGCTACCTTTATTAACTTTATTCATAAAACATGTAGTATTATATTTAAACCTTCATAAACTCGTATGTGAAATTTCTTATAGACACATATCCATATTTCTTAATGATTTATTAATACATGACATTTCTGATACTCTCAAGATAATTTCTAACCACCTTTAATATTTGTCTATAAAATTTATTTTTTTTAAACTAATTAAAGTCTATAATACTATAACAAAACCATTATTCAACTTATAAAAATCCCACAATAAATAGATAATCAATTAATATATTGAATAAATCATCCTAAAATTATATGAACATTTTGTTATTATTATACTCTATGCCCCAAAATAATGTATGTAAAATATGAGAATCCTAAAATGATAATAAACATGTATTACAATACCACATAATCTAATTCTTAGATTTTAAAATCAATTTCAAATTAATCCATTCATATACTATATACAAATGATTCAATGTATCATTTTGATTATATTATAATCCATATTATTAATATGTTCAACTAATGCACTTTTTATAAATACGTAAATATTATAAAATACGTGAATATTTAATATTTTTTGATGAGGACTAAATTATTAAAAAATTTAACAAAATTATATAATTTTTGAATATTTATTATACAAATATAATTTTAAAAAAATTTGGAGTTATTCTGTAATTTTTTAAAATTTTTTATAAATACCCTAGCATTTACAATATTTCCACATCAACCCTACTTCTTTTTCTCTGCTCACTTTTTAATCACTTCTTCAACAAACCCCTTTCCGATATTCGATCGACACCATTTTTTCATACCACACACATTCCTCAATGTTGCTATTCTACTATTACAAACTTTATCTCAATCTAACTTCCAACGAGTAGGTAAATCTTATTTAAAATTTTAAAAATTTTTTAATTCAACAGTTCAGTCAACCCTGACCTCTTACAAAAAAATCAAGTATATCAATAAGCTCATCTGGATGAACAAAATAAAACTATCAAAAAATTCAGACTTAAAAGTCATCAAATTTTTTCTATAAAAGTCACCAAAGCCGTAATTTTTGACCAAATTTTCAGAAAACAATGCATCATATTGGAAAAATAAACCCCACCATTGGATTCAGGATATCGAAAACTATAAGATCAATAAGGATCCATTACCTAAATTGCTAGATTCAAAGTTACAATCACCGTTGACCAGCATTAATAGGTTAGTGGTCAACCCTTCTTTTTTAGTCCTTCTAAACATTATTTTTAACCTTGGAAGCATATGTTAAACTCGATTTGATAGGAAAAATTCAATTATGAGTTCAAAATTATCAAATAATTTTTTGAATCAAAAAGCACGAAAATCAAAATGATTAAGATAACAATTCCATCACTTACTTAGTTGTTTATTTTTAAAATATAAAATATATATATATATATATATATTACATATATTTATGATTATAATTATGTCTTAAAAATGAATTTAAATTGTTTGAAATAGTTATAACACCATAAAAAATTTTAAATAAATACGTGAATATTATAAAATACATAAATACTTAGTAATTTTTTATAAGAATTAAATTGAAAAAAAATTTAGATAAATTATATGATTTTTAAATATTTATGGTTCAAATATAATTTTAGAAATATTTGAAATTATTAAATAATTTTAAAAAAATTTTCCTATAAATACCCTAACATTTTCAATATTTTTGGATCATCCCCACCTCTTTCAATCACATAATCATTCAACAACTCTACTTGTGTTATCTAACTATTTCAAAATATAACAACCACTAAAAAAAAGTTAATTCATCAAATAATTTCTAATGGTTAGCATGACATCTAAGAGAACTAATATCAATAATAATAAATAATAAAATTTTGAGCTCAAACTATCTCCATTCAATTCTCAATTGATATATCAAAGATCTATTAAATATATTAGACACATACTTTCAATCGTATAAATTATACTAGCATAATAAACCCAAGATTTTTTACGAAATTATTCTATAAATATTGTATCATTTATTAGACTTTATCACTAAAATGATGCATATCAACTCAAATAATTAAAATTAATAAAATTAAACTTTAAAATCCTAACTTTCAAGTGTTGTATCCATAGAAAAGTAAAACTATGCTCTGATAGTAAATTGCCACGTCTCAAATTAGAGTGAGTGACTATTAAGTTTGAAAAATTAAAATTCTAAATCAAAATTTCAAAAAAAAGTCAAAAAGCCAAAAAAACCGCAAAGCCTTATAATATATTTAAAAATAATAATAAAAATAAATTTAATAAAATCTCACAGAAACATATGAACTTCTGCTCCATTTTAAAAATAAATAATTTAAATTATAATAATCTATATAAATCATATGTCATCACATAATCAAAAATCTGATAATTTAAATACAAATCAATAAAAACATACCAACTAACTAACAACTAAAAATCTATTAGCTTTATTTCTTAGAACCCAAACATATTATCTACTTCTTGATATCTACAGTATGACAAAAATATTCTTGAAGAATAAAAAAGAGGTGAGCAAAATTACGATACTCAATAAATATTTACATCATTTAAGTTAGTTTTACCCAAAAGTCTGCACAGTTAAATTAAAAATCGTGCATGTCAAATTTCAATAAAACTATCAATGATGCTAAAATTAAAAATTTATACTTTATATAACACAGACACACACACCCACACACATGCACACAAAAAATAAAATAAGTATCATTAATTTAATCTAATTCAATCAATATACAATATACTGAGGGGCCGCACCAATATCCATCCAGCATTCTTACCCCACTCAATTTCTACTCATTTATACGTTTCAAAGGTCCATCATAAGCTACACATTATAGCTACATATTGGTCAAATGCTACATCACCATCATAACCACATATAAGTAATATAAAATATTTAATTAAAATTTGAGTATCATAGCGGCAAAAAATCAATAAAATCCATACTGCATACTATTTATCAAAATCATACATTTCATATATTCTTATAACATACAAACAATATTCAGATAAAATATTTA
The DNA here is from genome assembly GCA_032401905.1 of Swietenia macrophylla. NCBI lineage: Eukaryota > Viridiplantae > Streptophyta > Magnoliopsida > Sapindales > Meliaceae > Swietenia > Swietenia macrophylla. Next base: position 6,350,091 of record CP135563.1, on the reverse strand, counting down.
AATTAATATAAGTTCAACATGCCATAATTATAAGACAAGCCATCTAAACATTTTATCATAAAAATGTATAATTAATTTCAAACAATTTAAATTTATTTTTAAATCATAATCATAATCTTGAACATATGCAAAATATCTATATATCCAATATATATTTTAAAAATAAATAATTAAATAAGAGATGAAATTTTTACCTTGATCTTTTTGATTTATATACTTATTAATTTCAAAAATTGTTTAGTAATTCTAAACTCATGATTAAATTTTTCTTGCCAAAATGAGTCCAGCGGATAATTCTGGAGTCAAAAATAATGTCTGAAAGGCCCAAAATAAAAGAGTTGACCATTGACTAGTCAACTCACTCGTCAACAGCAATGGCAACTCGAAATATAGTGATTTAAATAGTAAATTCTTACGAACTTTATAGTTTTCAACGTCCTCAAACCAATGGTGTGATTTGTTTTCCTATTTAACGCACCGTTTGTTAAAAATTTTGCAAAAAGTCGTGACTCCAATGCCTTTTTCAAAAAAATATGACAACTTTTGGGTCCAAACTTTTTAATGATTTTATTCTACTCGTCAAGATAAATTCATCGACATGCTTAGTTTTTTGATTGAAAGTCAGAGTTAGCCGAAAAATTAAGTTAAATTTTTTTTTAATTTTTAAATACGATTTACCGACTTATCGAAAGTTGGATTGAGGCGAGATTTGCGGCGTGGAACGGCAATGTCGATGAGAGTGTGTGGTTTGAAAATAATGTCGACCGAAAGTCCGAAAGAGATTTGTCGGAAAAATGACTGAAAAGTAAGGAAAGAAAAAGAGGTGGAACTAATATGAAAATGCTAAAAATAGTGGGATGTTTATAAGAAAATTTTTAAAAAATTTACAAATTTACTCCAAATTTTTTTAAAATTATACTTATACCATAAATATTCAAAAATTATATAATTTTATTTAAATTTTTTTATAATTTAATTTTCACCAAAAACCGCTAAACATCAACGTATTTTATTATATTCACGTATTTTTCAGGGCATTATAAGAACACAATAATATTAAGTTGACAGTTTTCTATTAGTTGGAAGCTGGGTGGCTGTCACACAACAATTGTAGGAAAGGAAAATTTTTGTGGCATCATTTCATTCAGAGATGCATGTGAATAGAGAAAAGTCATTGCATGGCAGCGTGCGTGTCAGTCAGGTCCAAGCCCTCCTCAAGCAGGAAGTAAGACGTTCCATATGCTCAATTCCAACAGAAAGAATTGAGTTTTTCTAACCACCATTATTTGTGCTTTTACGCATCGTTTACTTATATTTAACCAAAAAGAACCTACACGTGGCAGTTCACTGTAAAAGAACGTCTCTTTAACAAAGAATTTTGCCACCAATAAATGCTTGATAAATCAAATTGAGAAACAACCGATGTACCATTACCATATATCAGTCACCCAGGAGAGCCAAAATGCCAGATAGTTTTGGGTTGACGGTTTCATTTTGAAACAATAGAGAGGGCTTTATATACAATTGAAACCATATAATTCATGGCCAGGGATGATTAGGTGGCAACAAATTCACAAAATAACACAAGAGTAACCACAAAGGCATGGTCAAATAATATAACCCTTGCCTTCCAACCAAGAAGTGAAATGTTCAAATTTCCTCGGGAGCAACTATCTTAGATATTTCCCAGTTTTCAACTTGGTGCCAAAATGAGGTCAAAGGATTTCCGTGAATAAAAAAAGACCAAGAAAAACATGTTCATTCTCAGATCATTCACGAAACTTCAGCATTCACTTCCAAAAACCATAACATGAATCAGAACGACATATCCACTAGAGAGGCAAAGGAAGAACAAAACAGGTTAAGTGGCCTAAGGAGATCCTCATATCCACCAGGGATGCACAAGAACCAAAACAAAATAATAATAAATAGTCACTTAAGAAGCCAGAGCCAGAAATCAGTGGAAAGCAATAAGAACTCATCCTTCTTGGTTAATGAAATCGAAGGAACCCATTTTTAGTTTTCACTTTTTAACAAATAAAACACTCATTAAACAAATAAAAAATTCCCCATTATTGACAATTTCCTCTCATAATATTCTCCATTTGAGTAAGAAACATATCACCATATTCAACTCACGATAATAAGTAAATTGATCAAAAACTAGCCATTCCAGTGCATTAGCAGCTCCTTACACATCCAATTCCAACAACCCAAAATTTAATTCATTGGTTTTGATCTTAATGTTCATTTTTATCAAAGATTCCAAAATAAAATCGAATTTAAAAGAAAATCAGATAAGCTAAATCTGAAAAAATATGTTACTTTTGAGGGAGGAAGTTGTTCTTGGTGAGACAAGCTTGAATGTCGCAAGCCTCTTTCTTGCATGGTTCTTCGCTGGGCTGCGGCATCTTTGATCTTTCTTCCTCGAAAAATTTCAGCCGAAAATTTTGATCTTCGCATGAATTCAAACCAACTGGCACCTGCGTGCTTTATTTAAACGACCTGAGTAATAACATCAGGATCCCTAATTTCTTGTATATTCTTAAATCAAGAACAATTATTTCATTTATATGAGATCAGTCGCTGACTCTATTAAAATATTAAGTTGTATATTCTAATGTAAAGTAACGATCAAAAAACAAAATTGAATATTATAAAATTAATTTGATTGTTTAAAATTAGTGTGAAACCTATTTTTTGTAAATAAATAAATCATATCTTTAATGAATATCCACGTGGACCAATGAAAATCATATCTTGGTACAACAGCAACAGTAAAAGCTCAAGCGCAAGTCTAATCATAACGTCCAAGGTTATTTTATCTCTAGCTGTTAAAAGTAGGCTCTCAAAGATTGTCCCTTTCTTCAATCTTCGGACGATGGAAACTTTAACTTCGGCAAAGCCATTAATAGACCTTCTAAGAACAAAACCCAAGCAAGCGTTGCTGCTGTATCTTGAGGTCTCAGAGGAGCTTGTTGTCTTCACAGAGTCTTCCTTCTCTGTCTCAGGTTTTCAGATATTCACACCCCCTTTTAACTTTTGTTCACATTATTTTTAATAAAATTTCTGGGTTTCAGTTATCGATGTGAGGTGTAATTTTGACTTTCTATCTTTGTTTGTAGGTCGAGATAGCTTTTGATTAGAACGGGACAGTGTTTTATCTTGATCGGCTTTATTTTCTTGGGAAGGTGTGATCATTCATTCTCTCTCTCTTTTTTTTTTTTTTGTGGGTTTTGTTTTGATTTTGATGAATTTCATCTCTGGATAATGCAAAGTACATATGAATTAGAGACTTTAATTGGGTTAGTTTTATAATTTTTTTTGATACGTTGGGTGTTTTTCTGTTTGAGTTTTAGAACTTTAGTTGATTAATTGGGTTGCCTGAATTCAAGTTGTTGTACTTTTCTTCCCTTTCTTTTTTCGATAAACTATCGGCGCAGTTGTGTTGTCCGTGATTGAACCATTCTTAGAATATGAAAGAGAACTTTACTTGGCTCTACTAAATCTTTGTGTTGCTTAGCACGCATTCACTTTTAAATTTGCTACAAAGGTAAATTTGTTCTAAATTCACTTGTATTAATTGTCATCTCTCATTATTGACAACGTTCCTATTAAGGAACTCGTTTATATGAATTGTTTTATGGTTTATTTAATTCCTTCCAAGTTTTTTTTCCTTCTCTTTTGGTTACCATGAAATTGCCCAACCTTTCATAGTGTTTGTTGTGATGTAAAATGGTAATTAGTGCAGAGAGTACTCTATGTTCTGTTGGAACGAGCTTGGACTTGGAGGAATCTAATTCCAATACTTTCTTTTATGATTGGCATGTGAAAATTTCTCCCTATTCTATCAATTTATATAACTTTTCTCCCAGAATGGAGTAATTTTGCTCCTTAGGTGGAACTGCTATTCTCATTCCTCACTCTTGTCAGATTCACTGTAGGGTTCTAACGAACTAAAGAATTCCAGTTGTGGTTGCAGGGTTTGAAACTTTGTGCCCTTAACATGCTGTTCATGTCACGTGGCTTAGTATTAATCACTAAATCCAATGTAAATCTGTTCCACCATAAGTTATTATTTGTGATATGGATATGCATTTTGCAATTCTAGTTGTGTCTATTCATGTCTAATTTTAGTTTATTTATTAATGCTTTAGCTGGTTGTTGAACAATGCTTTTTAAACTATGCATTGAACAATGTAATAATCTGACTCTCTCAATCTAATCACATGCAGTATGTTTGTTCTAAAATTGGTAGTCATCCCCACACTGTTGTGGATATTACCTGATCAGTGCTTGCAGCTTGGTGCTCAAGACCTTTGCTCAGATGGTGGCATTTTAAAAATTTATTCATTCTTATGCCTTGGGCTCGTACAACTTCTTTATATGAGTATGTCACTAATATTGTGTTTATCCTAACTATTCGATGTAGTTTCTTCCCATGGGCTGTTTGTATGCAATTTAGTTAATTATTTTATAGTGGGAAACTGGATAAATTTGCATGGTTAGCAAAGAATTTTCAAAACTAAATATGCTGAGGACTTATAATTTCTTCAATTAAGTGTCGAATTTGGACATGAGCTGTATATAAGTTGGTAACATGACACCTAATTTTTATTTGTTAATTTATGAAAATAAAAAAAAAATTGCTTCTTTAGTTTCTGATTAATTTTTCTAGGTGTTGTCTCTTATTCAATTAACTTTCTCCTGGTATGGTCACTTATTTTGTCATTAATTACAGGTATTTTGGTTTTACCCGCTCTACGTATTCAGCTTTATTCTCAGTAATATCTGGTAAATTTTTCCCTTCGATTTTACCTTGGATGGTTACAACTTCAGATAATGTATTTATGTTCCATGTATCACCTGGATTACTGCTGCAATAAATTTAATTTGATAAAGGAAATATTCTTGCCTTTTTAAGCTCATTATGCATTGAAACTAATTTAAAACTGTTTCCTTTAAAATTTAGTTGTTAGATTTCTGAGGCCTTCTAATCCTTAGCCAGGGTCTTTAATATTGGCCAATAGCTGATATAAATTGGCCCATCATCTTCAAGTCGGTAATTTAATGTACAATATGGGAAATACATCATTAAAATGGTGATTTACCACGATATATGTAGAATATACAAATTTAGCGCATGAGAATCTCTTTTGATCATCCTTCACACTGTAACTCTGTAATTTGAATGGGGTGTATGTTCTTGGATTTGATTTGGCCTACAAGTAACAACTAAACATTTCCTCTTAGGACAAAACCGCCAATTCAAGTCTCACATTTGGTTATCAGTTGTTACTTTCAATATTTATATAACACAGAACGGCAAATATAAAAATGTGTTAGTTTTTTTCTCTTTCAAGTCTTGTGTTTCATTAATTTAATACTAAACATATCATAGTTCATCTGTATTTCATTATTAAATATTTTTCTTCGTTTAGAAAACTACAATATGAAGTAACTGTATGGAAATAGTACCGAAGGCATAGAATTTTCTGTCTATGTATGGATAATTATATTGGTAATGATGGGGAAAATTATATGGTTTGAATTGATATGTGATTAGAGTACCATAGAAGAATCTAATAATTTCATTCCTCATAATAATTAAACCTTTTTATATGTTATTAATTGGTATGTTGTTTAAATTTGGCAGTGCAAGTTCGATACTTATACATGCAGTAATTTACCCTTCATAAATGATATTTTGAGGTTAATATATGCATAAACGAATTGATCAGTTTCTTCAAAGTTTCATTCAAAAATTACAATTCTACATAAATTCCATTTTTTCCACTCAAATTGACTTGATGTACACAAATATCCATGTTTTGTTATCTTCATTTCTGTCAAATATTGATATTGTAAATTGTAAGTTGTCACTTCTTGACAAGAATGTCTTTTTGATGTTTCTCGTCCGTTTCTTCCATATTCGTTTAATTGTAGTCTACACCTTTAAAAATTTTCTAATACAGGCATAATGACATTGCTAAGTATGGATTTGCTGCAATGGAGACATCAGAGCATGGAGCAGTGGAACAAGGCCTGCAGGCCTTGGAGGGTACCACTAATTACTGGCATTTATTTTCATTTAAGTGACTATTTTTAGCGTCCCACATGTAAGTATTTTTGCTGCATTGTTTTTCTGCAGGTTCATGATTGGAATAAGTGAGCAAGTGTACTTGTTATTTCTTTTGAGCTTCTTCTTTGTAGAGGTGAGATATATTTTACCGCATAAATTCTTCTTTCCATTTTGGTTTCTGTAGTAATACAACCATGTTCTTGTTGCATCCTTTTCTCTGGGAAATTATGATATGCTATTATTTTACAAAAATTACTCTTTTAGATGGCAATTTTCAGTCTTTGTGGACATATTACAGGTTTATGCTACACGATTTCTACCCTTTATTGGGAAGGCATTTAATTTTCTTCTTCTTTCCTGGATGTATGCCTACTACTGTTTTGAGTACGTGGTGAATTTACACCTTATGTTTAATTTGCTGTACTTTACGTTTTCTAATAATTGCAAATTTGGGATTTTGCACTTCTTCGGTACAAATGGAGCTTTTCTGAAGTGGGTCTTGACAATAGGCTAGACTTCTTTGAAACAAACTGGGCATTTTTTGGTGGTTTTGGTAATATTACTTTGCTTTGTGTGATTTTCTGTTTTTCACCCTTTTGTAAATTTAATTAATTTCACATAGCAAGTCATGTGTTTATTTTAATATTCAACAAATATTAATCTCTTTAATGGCTTTGCAACTATTTTCTTTTTCTCACCTCTCGTGAGCTGTGGGGGCCATTCTCTTTCCATTGGTATAATTTAACGATTTTTTTGCAGACTACTAATTTCAGTTCCTTTTCTTGAATGTGTTAGTAGTTTCAAGAAAACGAGTTTCTCATTTTACATTACTAATGGACGTTTCTTTCAGTTTGTACTTACTGCAACAGGCTTGTGGGCGGAGGAACTTATTTTTGCAAAAAGAACATGGAGAGGAGCGGGATTGGGGGGACTTCCAAAATTTTATGTCGCAGATACCTTTTCGTAAGTTATTCATTCTACTATCTACTTCTTTGCTCACAAGAATTATCTTCTCATTGTGCTTGTTATATTTCATGACTACGAAGAAGGGTATCCTTCAAGTATAGCTTTTCATGATTACTGTCTCAAGTAACTACCATTTCTGATCGAAAACCATGTTTATATGGGTTGTCATTCTGAGAAAACATTAAGATTGTAAACACAAAACTGGCTTGATTTACTTGCTCTCGTTACCCTGAAAAAAATCATGTTATCATTGTGCAAAAAATTTCCTGGCTGTGTAATATGGAGAAGCCAGCGTTGTTTGGAATATCACTATTATTTTCGGGGGCTGATCTTACTGAATCGATTTGCTCTGTAGGATGAAGGTCTTGTCTTTCTTCCCTTTGGAATCTCTAAAAACAGATAAAAGACTCTAAGCCACTATAACAAGTTCCAGCTTGAAGCTTACATGCACAATTTACAAACTGTAAGTCAATTAGTAAATGTTAAATACAGAAGTCTCTTTAAGCTTGTGTGACATATTTTAACATGTCATTCAATCATACCAGGTGAAAATCAAATGCTGCAGTAATTCATCACATATAATTTCACGTTTTATGTCTGCTGTTACACGATACAGATAAATTACAAGGTGATGTTCGGTGAATTTCTGCAAGAAGGTAAATGAAATTGTGTAAATGAAGCAAAATTGAGAAAAGTTTAAATTATAACTTTGTCAATTCCTCGTGTACATAGAAACGCGTGTTTGATGTATCTCATGTGTACAGGTTTTTTTTTTTTTCCTTAGTTTTTCCTTCGTTCCCTTGTTTATTTCCTTATCTTTACCCTGCCTGGAAATATGCCGACGGGTTATGGCAACAGCTCCATGATATCTTTGTTGCTTATTATGGGAAATTAGCCATAGAAATACCCCTTTTTTTTAGTATTTAAAAAATAATTAAAATTTAAACACTTAAATAAAATTTATTTTTAAAAAAATATTGGGGAAAGCAAGGACAGAGAGAGTGTTATTATAGAAATTGTGAGTATTATCATTTTAAAATTCTTAACACCCATTACAAACAAAACTAATGCACTTTATTATTCTATTTAATTAATTTCAGTTGGAAGAACATTAACTCACGGTTTATATATATATATATATATATATATATAAAGGGTGGAGTTTAATATTTAAATTATTTTAATAGAAATCTGTTATTTATTTAATATAAATAATAATAATAATAATAATAACCATGCCTTTTTTTAAGAAATCGTACAATAACAGGGACCTTTATGTTATTACCTAAAGAAGAAAAGCGAGGCGATCCACGAGCATTTCCTTTACAGCGAAAGGCGCACTTAGCAGACTAATGATTGGTGCACGTGAAGCGCGTCATGTTTCAAATTTTATTCCCCAAAACTATCACTATAGCTCCGTGATCATCGCCACAAAAAAAACAAATCAATCCTGACCGTTACTTTACTTGCACCAACGCCACTGCACATTGAATCATGATGATGATGATGATTTTTCTTTTTCACTTTGTTTGAATACTAAGGTCAAAGTGTATGTACACTTGTATCCTATGATACATTTTTACCACAACAACGACGACAACAACAATCGTAATAAAATATTTATTTATTATTAAAGAGTATTTTATTAATTAATTTTATAAATTTAGCTTTACGTTGCGGATATTGCGGAACAGCGGAACACCAATGCATGCTAAAAATTGTCTTAATTGAATATGTTTTGAAATAATTTTATATCAAATATTGAGAATTCATGTACAAGCAAATATAAGTGAGCTTGGCTATGCTACATTCGATTCACATTTCAATCCCTTAACACAAAATTTAAAACTACAATATATATTTTAAAATATTTTAAATAAATAATAAATAATATTTGAAACATAAAAATAAAAAATTTAAAATACATAATAAATATTATTTAAAATATTAACAAAAAAACTTTATATATATATATATATACACGTCGTTACATGTATATATTGTAGACAATCCTAATATAAGTGACTAAATCATAGGAATACCAAATAAACCCAAATCTAAATCCAAAACATCTTCACACATTTCTCTCTCTCTCTCTCTCTCTCTCTCTCTCTCTCTCTCTCACTGGTGCCATTGACTAATAAAGAGGAAGAAAAACAAAAAGGTGAGAAAAATGTACTAAATTAGGAAAACCCACAAGCCAAAAACCCAAAGGGAATCGGATTCTATCCTTGAATAGTAAGAGAATCCATTTCTCCAAAGCATATATATCCTCAAACAAAATGGTCCTTGAACCAAATCCAATACTTTTGCAACATTTAACCTAAAAGTAATTGGATTAAGCAAACAAAAGCATGAGTGTAAGCTAAGCTAGAATGTGAGCTTTTCTAATAGGGAGTATTACTTTTAGGTATGCAAAATTTCCCACTCATTCAAGTGGATAATAGATATGGCTTTTCTACACTCCATCATAATTGATTCTTTGTAATCTTCTTGTTAGGCAAAGGTGATAAATATTTAATAAAAAAAAGGGACAAACCTAATTATTAGTAAATATAACTTTCAAAATATGTATGGGTATTTATGAACTTAATTGATAAATTTCCTTCACATTAAAATTAAAACAAGATTTTGAACTTATTATCTTATTTTTAAAAAATTATATAATTGGTTGAATTAATAAATACATCTTTTCTAACAATCATTCAAGATCTTTTTAAAGTAATTTACAATTCATTTGTGAGTATTTTATATTCTATTTGATTGAATAGAGTGGAGAGGAGACTCACAAAACTTACCTATCGGCATAAAAGGAAAATGAAAGGTGGACGACGTTTGGAGAAACACTAAAAATAGGGGGGTCAAAGTATAAATAGAAAAAATATTGGAGTCGTAATGCAAAACCCAAATGATTCAAAAATGAAACGATCTGAAACGAGTGACGAGCGTGCAAGTGAAAACAAAACCAGAAAAACAAATACAAGAGGAAGTACAAACCCACTGAGTTGACCCACAAGTTTCATTATCTAACTCAGTGAATCAAAAGCCTGATTTGTACTCTGCACTTCAACACAAATGTATCCATAAACTTTTTGAGAATTCGTAGCTTGGATTTATTATTGTAATAATTAAAAAAATATCTACGAACAAACAGCCTAATATTTAATGAATAAACAAAATATTTTGTGTTGATAATCCAGATATGATAAAGAATCTAACCCATTGAAGAACAATGTTACACCCCGAAAATCGGGGAGGTTTTTCTGGGGAAGCGGGTGCTGCTGCTGCTGCTGTTTCTTGCTTTAAAATACAAAACATAGCAGAAAAATTTTAATTACCCATTAAAAAATACATAATTAACTCTTATTAATTATATATTTTTTAATATATTCCCGCAGAAAGCAAGTTGAAACTTCAAAGACAAAACTTGAAAAAATTGGTAATGGCAGAAGGTGAGAAACCAGCTGAATTATGACTTTATAAGTAAACTTCTGGCTTTGCCTTTATCTTTTCAGTCTCTTCTCAGTAAAGAAGTTACATAAATTATTATTATTTTGTTCGGGCTCTATGAAAGTATGGTATATATGCAACCGGGTGGTTTCTCAGTAAAAAAGTTAATTTCTCAAATTTTCTGGGTGCTTTTCTTCTTCAATTTGGGCATTAAAGAGAAAAGGTGGAAGCTTTAAAGAACGTAGAGGAGAAGAAGAAGAAACAATGCAAACTGAAAGACAAAAATATTTGAGCATTTTCTCTCAATTCTTTTGCTTGTTTCCATATTTCTTTTTTTCCCTTAGAAACAAAAAGCAATAATTACTGATAATAAACACAAACAAATAATCCTCCTATACAGCCACTCCCTCTTTTCAGTCCCTTTGGACCAAAATAAACTAACAAATTACATCTCAAAGTTCAATCAAAAAAACTAAAATCACACCTAGCTATAACCACTCAATTCATCTTCACTTGAAAATCTGTAAAAACAAACCCAGAAATCTCTTAAATGGATTGTGTGTGTATTAAATTTGTGGAAGAACCGAACAATAACCGAAATTATTGTATTGAAATTTATTTGTCACTGGGAACTGTTTGGATCTTCATCTCCACTATCAGTTCCTTGAGGCTGATGTTGTTGATGATGTTGTTGATGTTGACGATGGTGATGATCTAATGGATTGTTTTGGTCTGCATTCATGCTCATGTTCATGTTCATATTCAATCCTCCCCTTGAGTATGCAGCATTCAGAGCAGCTAACATTCCCAGATTAGATTCAGACATTCCCAGTCCCAGAAGCTGAGAGGGCTGCGCCTGCGTCTGTTGCTGCTGCTGCATTAACATGGAGCCTAATTGAAGAGGATTTGCTGTTCTTCCGGTTTGAAACTCCAGATTCCCAGTTGGTAAATTAAATCTTGGAACCAAATGTAATGGAGCTTGCAATGTAGTTGCTGCTGATGGAGTTGCCACTGGATGTTGAAATGGCCAAATCTGCGGTTGCTGCTGCTGATGCTCTGATGGGCCGGCTGCTGCTGCACCAGAAGCTCCAGTTACCATCCAAAAAGTGCTCCCGGCGCCACTACTTGGCGCCGGCGTCACTGCCCACATCGCTGGAGGTGGCAAAACTTGCTGCTGCTGCTGTTTGTTTGGCAATTGCAAACCGGTTTTGAATGCTTTATTAACAGAAGATTCTCTCCCTCCGTCTCCCACTCCGCTGCCAGTTCTGCCACCACTCTCATCTTGCGACTGATTGTTGTTACGACTATTATGATTATTACCATTTTCATCTTCTTTGAACAAATCTTCTCTATATCGCTTTCTCATGTAACTCTCGCCGGAATCGCCACCTCCACCTCCTCTACCGCCAGCGCTTTCTCCACTCGGAAGCGCTTCCGCAATCTGATCGGCCGTCATCAAATGGTGTTGCTGCTGCTGTTGTTGTTGTTGCTGTTGTGCATGATGAAACCCTAGTAAAGCAGTATGAGGAAAACCTTCTTCATAGTGCTGATGATGCGCCAAAGCCAAAGCGCCATGAAAGGAATGAGGAGCTGATTTCGACGGAGGAGCCGACAGCGTAGATCCGCTGCCTCGTAATGAAACGTTTAAGGTCGAGAAATTTGCGGGAATTGTACCGGTTCCAGTTGCTGCAATTATTGCAGGCTCAGCTTGTTGCAGCAACCACTCAATTGTTTCGCCGTCAGATTTGTGTCCAAGTTCTCTGGTCAACTGAAAAACCCTAGCTGCACATGTCGCCGGCATTCTTATCCGCCGTCCTCGCCCATCTACTTTCGTGTGTCTGTCCTTCGTCGACCGCTTCACCGGCGGATTCGCTGTCGTTGTTGCTGCTACAGCTGTTGTTGTTACTACTGCTGTCGTTGTTGCGATCGTTAAATTCTTCTTCGAAGAGTCGATGAGCGGGCTAGATCTGGTGGCGATGGCGAGAGAAGCGTCGACGAGCTGAGGAGGCGGAGATGGATTTGTGGAAGCTGAAGAAGTTGATGAAGAAGAAGTAGTAGTTGACCCACCTGAGGAAGAACAAGAAACAACATTTCCATGGCTGCCGCCATGGATGCCTCCGCCGCCGCCACGTGTAAGACCAGCTGGAATTGATATAGAACCCATGAACGGTCCTGATCTGCCATCAAAAGAAACGGAAAGCTGCGAAGAAGAAGAAGCAGCAGCAGCTTGTTGCTGTTGCTGTTGCTGCTGTAAATGAAGATGGTGACGGTGAAGTTCGGAAGCAGAATTGTTGCCGCTGTTGCTGTTATTTTGCTTACTGCTTTGAAAATCTGTAAGTTCCATTCGGTAGGGTTGTTGTGGGCTAGCAAGTTTCAGGGTTTTCTATTTTTTTTTTAAAAAAGAAAAATTATTCTTTTGTTGGGTTTTCAAAGATGAAAAATAACATTGATGAGTTCAAATTCAACCCCATATATATTTTCTTTCTTTCTCGAGAAAACGAGAGAAAATTTTAAGAAAGTGTGAAAATCTTGCAGAACTGGTAGGATATTACTAAGAGTTAGAAGTGGGGTTTCCTGCTTTGTGAAAGTCTGTTGTCTTTCTCTTTGCTTGATGAGTTGCAAGAGAGAGAGAGACGGGTGGCTGGCTTTTGTTTGTTTGATAGGAAAGCAAGGGAAAGAAAGAGAGAGAAAATCAAAAAGAAACGAAAAGCAAGAAGTCCACTCGTGGGGTCCTTGTAAAAGGAATGTTAAAATTTTTTTTGGACTTTGTTAATAAAATACATGCTTTTGAAGGTAGTTAAAAAAAAAAAAAATCTTTAATTTCAAAAATTAATTAATTTATTAAATTTTATAGACAATATTATATTTAAAAAATAAAAATAGTCTATAGAACTTGATTACTCAAATTAGTGTTTGATTATTTTTGTCTAATTAAGGTTAGATTAGGCAAAGAAAAGAGCTGATTTTTTTTTTTTTTTTTGTAATTTTGAGTGGTATTATTGTAAATAAGAGGAAGTTTTAGGAGGAGGGAGCAGGAAGCAGCCAGACAGACAGCGCAGGTAAGCATCAGATAAAGCATCTAATGCAATAGGACAGCTCATCCCAACCCAACCCCACATTTAAAAATTAAAAAAATATTAAATTTATTATTTTTTAATTTCATAATAAATATTATTCTTTCGCTTTTGGCTTCATGTCTACTTTTGCAAAGACAAAAATGCCCTTGTATAATTGGTGAAAAAGAAACAAAAGATTGAAGATTAATCATGAGATTGTATTTTACTTAACTTATTAACAATTACAATATTTAATTTTGAAAAGCCCACCAAGTTTGAGCACGTAATAGTGATTTAGGTGGGATTTTCTAATATATTGATTTAATAATTTATCTCAATAATAATAATAATAATATAATATACTATTCTCGTTTTGCCTCGTCGCATTTTTTCATCCTCTCATAAATTATAGTCAAGATTGTGATAATAATTTTTATTAAATAAAAATACGACCATTTTTTATGCATAAAAAAATGCTAGAAATCAAAATAATAAAGAAATTTGGGATGAGAAATTAGTTAATTGAGCTTATTCTTTTTTATCATATTTTTGTGAATGATTTTTTTGAGTAACGGTTGGTAAAGTGCATTTTTGTCCATCCACAATTAACATGGGTTAAATTTAGAAAAACTAAGAGTGCTCAAATCAAGTTTAACTTTCTTTGTATATCAAATCAACAAATAAAATGATAACAATAAATTGATACATTAATATTATAATTTGACAGCACACTAACAAGCCAGGCAATTCCAACTGGCCCCACCTTCTATCTTAGAACAAATCAATTTGAATGGATAATCATCTAATCTTCTAGCATAATTCATTAAAATAATAACAAGAAGACAACACACATCTCATCCCTTATCATCTTTTTATTATAAAATTCAATTAATAAGATTTCATAATCTTTTATGAATCATGATTAACTACACAAATTACTCTCTCCTCTCTCCTCTTGTTGTCTTCCTTTTTTTTTTTTTTTAGTAATAAAAATTAGAAAAGACCTAATTGCTAGTTATATAAAATATGGTAAAATTAATAATATTTAAAATATAAATTTATCACGTATAAATTAATATAATAATATTATATTACGATTATTATTATATATTTTTTATTTTTAAAAAAACATAAAATATATTATCATACCTATTCGTATCATTTTATATATAGCAGTGCTTATGTTAAATAAACTATAAACCTAAATTTTTTGTATTATTTTAAAAGGATGCATTAGTATACTTTTTATTATTTTCAATTATTTTTAATAATTCTTGATATTAAATTGCCTTTTAATGTACAATATAACATAATTTTTTTATTAATCTAATATAATTTATGAATAAAGAGTAACTAAAATCAACTAATATGCATTGATTATTAGTAATTGTTGCTATGTATACATACACACGAAGAGTTATACTAAGTAACATTTATTTTACGAAAAACTTTCGGCATCAAAAGTCATAATATTTATATATAAATATTTGTATTTATTTTTCATTAAAATTTTTAATCTAATTATGTTACATATAACATAGAATTTAGACTACGATGTAAAAGTGTATTTATCTAAATCTTGTGATAGATTTCTAATTAAAATATAAATATTTCAAAAAAATACCAAAATTTTACGAATAATAATTGAAAAAGCAAATACCTTAAAATAATACAATAATTAAAATTATGCTATATTAAGTGTTCAATTAAAAAAACACATAATCTACAAATTGACACAAAATCTAACTGAATTTCCAACAATGTAACATTAAAATCAAAAGAGTTTAAGAAAAATAAATAATAAAAAGGGTAAAAATGTCAAAATGAGAGGTATAATATGTACATTTAATCAATTTATGAGTGGTAGTACCTAGTTAGAAGGCAGGAAAGGAGAGTACAGTGGTTACAGTAGGGGACTCTTCATACTACTGCCTTTGGTTGGTTCTCCACATTAAAAGGGACTCTTGATTGTGACTTTTCTTCCATGCCCCCTCTTCTCTCTGTCTCCTTCTTTCTCATCAGTCCCTATTCCAACCAAGTCTATTTATTATATTTCTAATTAATAATATTTAAATCTCTGAATTTTTAAGTTGTCACAAATAAAATTATATTTTATTAATTTATATCAAATACATTCTTATTTCTTATTAAAATAATTAAATTACCCTCATAATTTTAAGTTTTAACCATCACAATGAAAAAATAAACACCACTTAAATTAATTTAAATTAAAAATTGATCTAAACTGAAATTATTAGTTTTGATTTAATTTAAATTGAGCCGAACCAATGATAAAGGACATATTAAATTGACAAATATAAGTTAAGTTCAGTTTGAACTCAAGCAAAAAATAAAAAAATTATTTTAATTAAATTGATTCGATTTTTAAAATTTTAAATTAAAAATTAAATTAATTATTGTCAGTTTATTTTTTAAATTGAAACTAAATTAATATATTTTAAAATTAAATTAAATCGATAATAAAGAATAAATTAAATTTGTATGAAGTTAAATAAAAAAAATAATTTGATTAATATGATTTTGTCCATTCCTAATTTTAGTTGTTTCGATTGGGGAATTATACGATATAAATAGATAAATTATAACACTATTTGCAAAGATATAAGAAACGGGGGACCAAGTCGTCGTTTTCCGATTGAATTTTATTTCCAAAATGATGGTGTCATAGGACTGGTCCATGACTGTCAGAGATATAAAGCAGGCCCACTTGGATGACTTGAGTGGACTGTCTGCTTCTAAATTTGTGCACTAAATGTCAAATTAATTTACCCCTTCATCAATGCTGATCTTCCTTTCATTCTGTTCCCATTAACTTTCCCCTTTTGTTCTGTCACTCTCAATTTATTTACTGTCTTCCCCAAACAAAGTAAATGCAAATAATAATAATAAATAATAAATTTCTAGCATGATAAAAGATAAAAAAAAAAAAAAAAAATACTTGTAAAATTGAAAAAAAAATTGGTAGAGTTTGCATTATTGCCCTTGTAACTTAGTACAATTGTACTTTTACCCAAAACTAGAAATTTCAATGAATCATTGTGAGCAACGAGAGAGTGGTAGCTACTTAATACTCATGCACTGCATCTAAAACATTTGGTGGTCTTATAAATGAACATTTACATTTAATAAGTTTATTTGGATAATATATCAAATGTTGATGATATTTCATCATTTTTTTTTTCGTAGATTTATAGAAGGCAAGAAAATAATGGTGACCGTGCATCTTTATTCGTTATCTATTAACGGGAGCATTATAGATGATTATTACACAACAAACGACGATTACGGGCAAGTGATGGTGTTTGATGGCGGTTATCAAATTTCTTTCGTAATTGATAAGAACTAAAACTCAAAATAAAAATAAAAATAACTTATTTGTTATGTACATTAATATTTAATAGCTTCATATTATACCACACATAAGAGAGTAATATATTTAAGATAATATTATTTGATCCGACTAAATACATGGTAATAACACTTTTTTTTTATGAGTTGTATGTTATCATTCTAAAATTTTACCCACAAATTATATTTAAAAAATATAATAAAAAATTTTAAAAATTTATACGATATAGGTAAAATTTCCATAACATTACCCTCTTCGTACATATTTAAAGGATGAGATTCTCTTGAATGTTTGATTTAGACTAATAATATTAATTTTGACCCATTAATACATGCAAATCAAAATTTGAAATCTAAAAGGTCAAAATATCATTTAATAGTATTAATACAGTATTCTTATCTATATTTAGATTTGTACAAGTTAATGGTTCAAAATCAATGTCACTAATTTAAGTTAAAAATTGTTGCTATATGTATATATAATTCTTTTATTTTTGTAAGTTTTTAATATTTTTTAATAAAAATTTATGATATATCAATTAATTTATATCATTTCAATAGTATTAAAAAAAGAAAAGAAGGGGGGGTAAAGTGAGAGAGGTGAAAGGTGATACGGGGTAGCTATTATTGACATAGAAATAGGAGGCACATAGACATGGCAATAGCTTTGAAACAAAAGCGTACGTGTGAAGAATTATTAAAAAACTGCCAGAGTTTTTCCAGTGCAGGTCTGAGTGTAGATGGAGCAAATAAATGGGAACTGTACAATCCTGCAACTGCAGTTTGCAGATTTCAGACTAAAACACAACACCCTCTTTTCAGTCTTACGGTCTGTCCACTTTGCACTCTCACACATAAAATTAAATTTTATTATTATTTTTTTAACATCAGTCAATTTTAAGACAAGTGGAAGAGTAAAAAGACACGTCATCCTTTCTAATTCCGTGCGATGTGGGAGCATGATTGGACTGATTCTGGCAACTCTGCAAAGTTTTTGACCGCACGTGCATCTCACATGCTCTCAATTCGATCAGTGAGTTTCTCGTTTTGAGTTATAACGGCGGGAAAAAGAAAACTTCAAAAGTTAGAAAGGTGAAAGTAAAATCGATTTAGCCAGTGGCACGCGCCTAGAGAGCGCGTGATTGAAAGAGAAAGGAAATAGAACAAAGAGTCAATGACTGGTTCTTTGTGGGCTCCACCTGACACGTCTCCTTATCCGCAAAATCCACGTCGATTCGAAGCTAGCAACGGCTCATTTATCTCGTGATCTAATAATTTCTCCTTTTAATTTTCAATGATCAATGTTTTATCAATAACAAGAACATAAATAAATAAATTATTTTATAATTATTTTAAAAAATAAATTCAATCCCAAAAATGGTCCTCATTTTTGGAAGCTATAAAGTGCGATTTTTTGTCATATTTAATATTAGATCAAAAAATAAAAAAATAAATATATAATTAATTTTAAATTTAAAAATTAATTAATCAAGTGCTTCGAAATTATTTCTAAAGTCACTATCGTTCGACCTTTTACCAACTCTAACCTACGGAATATAAATCCATAACTTTTGAATCACCCTAAAATTTTTATTAATTAAACTAATAAAATTTGATAAAAAAAATTCACAACTTCTACTATAAATTTGTGAGTTTTGTGTTGAATTCTCTTTCTATAATTATAATTCTATTAAAAATTCATTAGAGTTTAAATGGGATAATAACTTTTTTTGGTTAATTTGCAACTCCATATTCTTTCTAAAATGATTGAAATATTTTATAATATTAATTTACCTATTTTAACATCGTAATGATTAAAATTTAATATTATAAGGAGACAAGTTGACCGTTTTAATGAGAATTAAATAAGGAAATGATGAAAGTCGAGTAAATTCAGCCAGCCCAACCCAAAGAGGACTAGTGTCTGTCATTCTATACATGCCCAATGACTTAATGTTGCTGTTGAGCCTAAAAAATGAGCCTCTTGGCTCAATCAATTTGGGGCTTTCAGCCAGGATAAGATGGCCCCCTTGGAAAAAAAAGGTCCGAACCCTTAAACCCGGGGCCAAAATTACTGTTTTATTAAATTTATGGTAAAATTTAAATATAAATATTTAATCTTCAAATCAAAAATAAAATATATTTTAATAGTAAAAATTTAAAATTAAAAATAAAAATTAATTGTTTAATTTAAACATTGTAATTAACAACATTAATGAGCTTGATTTTTGACCGAAATTACTGCATGGTGGATCTTAAAATTCAATCCAGTCTAATCCACCAAAGAGTTGAAATTTTATAGAATGTAGGCTAGGCCCATTATAGACACGCATGGCCTTACTTTCTTTTCAACTTGTGGTGTAAATAATATTTAAATTTATTTATTTATTTTTTGAACTTTTCAAAGAAAATATTTTAAATTATAAATATAAGATTTCAAATTACATATAATTTCAAGATATATGTTTCAAAACTCAATAATTAAATAAATATTTTTGGTTGTATTACTCAATCAAAAAATCATCAATTTTATGTATGTAATTGATTCTGATTTATTTTATTTTAGCTTTATAACCCAAATTACATTAACTTAATTAGTTAATTAGAACCATGTTGGAGAAAATTTTGTATTTGTTTACTATAGTCTAAGTTCATTTTTATTTATGAACGGTATGTGATTAACTTTATAATTCAAAATGGGTCTCTTCAATTAAAAAAATACTCGAAACTTGTAATCTATAATGCTTATTTTTGTATACAATATCTGCATAACATTCTTTACTAATTTTTCAGATCTTGAAAAAGATACTAAACAATTATTATTATTATTATTGGTTTGAGATTCCATGGCAAAGTTCATATACAATGAGTGGAATTGGTGGTGCACCTCCATATTTCTCCATAATCGAACATGGTAACCATGTAATTCACAATAAGTAACATAACCAAAAAATGCCTAAAAAAAAAAAAAAAGAGAAAGGAAAGGCTACTTTTGGCCCAACACCACTTAAAAAGCATGCATGCATGCACATAATCGAGTGCATATCAATTAAATTATAATTAGAGAAAAGGGTTAGACTTATATTTGTATATTATTTACATAATAACAGATTGGGCCAAATATAATTTTTAATTAAGTTCTTTTGAAGTTTTAAGAAAATAAATAATGTTAAATTGACAAAAATATTTTATTTTCTATTTATTAGTTATATTTTAATTATTCATGAGTGATACATCGATCTGTTAACTTAATGTATAGAATTTTGATTTTGCTTGGTAGAGTTAGAGGGATGTTAAATTTATATTCATATAATTTTATAAAAATCAAATTAAAAATTAAAGTTGTTGATAATATTTTATATAAATATAATGAAGTTTAAAATAAAGTTTTAATTATATTCTTACCGGCATTTTGCAAATTTAAATCAATGAAAAGAAAGAATAATATCTAATTATTATAAGGTTCAATATCTCTTTAATCTATATGGCCATCATGCAATTAAGTAATGCTATGCTAATTTTGAACAAATGCTAAATTACATAATAAATTATTATTATTATTATTATTTAATAATTCCATATTCCACATTTATACTGATTAATAAAATTCTTGTCTCTAAGTTTTTAGAACTTCTCAAATAAGGGCATAATTTTTCACTTTTATCAAATAGGTCCTTGTTGAATTCAGATTGAAATGATCAAATTATCTTTATTATATACCAAGGTCTTTCAACTGATGACTTTTAATAT